>LR812537.1:17124147-17550799 GCA_903798195.1 Danio kyathit | reverse complement strand
ACCAGAAATGGCACTACTACTTCCTGTCGCTCTTCCAATGGCACAATGAATCCATAAATGTTTGGACGCACCTACTCGGAGCACTAGTGGTGCTTTTGCGAACTGTCCAATTAGCTGAGACTGTAGATTTCATAAACGACGCTCATTCCTGGCCACTTCTTCTCCTTCTCTTGACGTCAATGGCTTACATGGGCTTTAGCACCGTGGCTCACCTGTTGGCAGCCAAATCAGTGTTCCACCATTATGCTTTTTTTTTTCTCGATTACGTCGGTGTTGCGCTGTATCAATACGGGAGCGCAGTGGTGCACTACTACTATGCCATTGAGCAAAGTTGGCATGAAAGCGTGCGAGAATGTTTCATGCCTATTGCTAGCTTCTTGTGTTGTCTGTCTTGCTTCGGCTGCTGTTACGGGACATATTGCAATTACACCCTTCCTTCATGGGTACGTAAAGTAGGCCAAGTAGTTCCTTCAGCCTTAGCATATGGTTGGGACACAAGTCCTGTGCTCCATCGTTTGGTCATCTGGTATCCTTCCTGGGTGACAGAAGATTTCAGAAGCAGTCCTGCTCTGCTTTTTCACTTTGGCCAGGTGGCGTTCTTTCTTTCCAGTGCATTTTTCTTCACCCATCCTATTCCCGAGAGCTGGTTTCCTGGTCACTGTGACTTTTTAGGTCAGGGTCATCAAGTATTTCACGTTCTGATATTTTTATGTACAGTCTGCCAGATTCAAGCTTCATATTTGGACTACCTCAACCGCAGAGACATCTATGTGAATCTGCATGCTGATGGAGAGGCATCATTTTTTGTTCTGCTGTTTATTTTGACCCTTGTCATGTCTACTCTAATAGCTTTGTATATACTTACAAAAGTAAAAAGAGCAGTCAGCAATACTGAAAAGCAAAGGAAAGAGTAATATATTCACCAGCGTAATGATGGATGATCAACCTTTGGTCACTGAGTGTTACAGTTGTGGGCATTTAGGTTTATTTAGGACCACGTAGTCTTTAGATAAAAGTGATTCTGCATGTTTCTAGATCAATATTCTTGTTGGTCTTGGAATAACATTCCTATCAACGATTCAGTTACAGTGTTGTGGTTAGGGATCAGGGTATAGCGATATTTGTTTTACAGACATGCTGTTAAAGGACTGAACTTTGAGCATATTCTTAGTATTCAAACTGGTCATCGTCTTTGCTAGTATTACAGTACTCTTCTTGAAAGTATTTTGAATTCAGGGCATTTATTAAAGGGATAGTTCATTGCAAAGTGAACATTTTATTTTCATGTTGTTGTAAACCTGCACTCAAAAAAAATAACATATTGGACAAACTCAATTTAATTGAGGGCAGGATGACCATCTAATAAATTTGTTTAGCACCAACTTAAAAAACTAGTTACACAATTAAATGCAACTGAGTTGGTCCAACATGATTTTATTAAATAAAAGTTTAAATACATTTGTATTTGTATTTAATTTAAACTTAAAACTTGATAATATCATGTAAATCTATTATATGTCGTACATTTTGAAGTCTCTTAGATTTATTCAAAGTTATCGTAAATGAACTAAAAGAGCCATTTCTACGCTTATTTCATGAGTTACATATACAGTTGATTGAGACTAATCTAAGAACTAATTTTAGGACAGTTATTGCTCACTGAGCAAAGCAACAAACTGCATTTTTGCTAATTAAGATGCCAACACCTATGCATGGGTGCTTCTGCAAGGTGGTAATTTCAAAACTCAAAGCATTACATCAAAATTTTCTAAATCTTTAAACTGAAGTGAAGATTAAACTCTAACAAGTCTTTCTATTAACTTTAAACACTTAGTATTACTTTTATTGTCAACATTTCCCTCACTTAATTCAATTCCACACAAAGTATGCTGGGAAATACAAATCCCCTAACTAGGTAGTTGGACCAACAAAATTCCTTCATGTTGTGCCAACACAAAAAGCTACAGTAAAAGTTACAAATTTTTTACAAATTTATCAAATTAAGTTACAAATTTAAATGGACTGAACATAAAACAAAGAAATGACAAAAAACAGGTAGTTTGAACAAGCAGCAGTAATCATTTTTTGAGTGTGCATGACTTTCTTCTGTGGAACCTAAAGATATATGGTTTTAAGAATCATAGTGATCAAATAATTGTGGTGAGCACTGATTTTCCACAAAAGAAAGCTTTCATAGAGTTTTAGCTTAACATGAAGGTAAGAAAATAATTACAGAATCGATAATTACAGAAAACATCTGTTATTTTCTTATTTTTTGAGAAATTGTCACCAGCCAGTAAACTAATGCAGCCAACATGCAGTATTAAAAAAGTTAATTAAAATATGAATTATTATTTTCTTAACAAAAATGAATGACTATAGACCATTTCAATGTGGTGATCTCATTGGCCCATGAATATTTCCTGCTTGTTATAAAACTATTTTATAGCTGTAACAAGAGGTAATTCAATAATACCTTCATGTAAAAAAAAAAACTATCATAACATTATTTATCAATATGTGGCTCTTTTTGAATTCTCAAGCTATGGAAATTAAAAATGTAAAAAAGAAAATCCGTTGGGATCATTGTTTTTGTTTACATCCCTCAAAATGGTCTATACACTGTAAATGAATAACTTTACAGTGTTAAATTTTAAGTGGAATTCATTTAAGCTTATGAGTAATTTCGACTTAAATTACATTACACTGGCTTAAAACAGCTTGCACAATTTAAATATTTAAGTTACCTTTTTTTAATACTTAATGATTCCTGTTTTGTGGTCCATAACCAACCACAAAACCAGTCATATCAATTTTTCACATTTATAAATAATCTAAATTCTGAATAAATAAGTTCTCCATAAATGCTTTGTTAGGATCGGACAATATTTGGATGAGATACAACTTTTTTAAAAATCTTCTATCTGAGGGTGCACAAAATGTCTAAATGTAGAGGAATCCACAATATTAATCAAAAAATAAGCTTTATATATATATATATATATGGTTAGAAATGTACAAAATATCTTCATGCAATATTATCTTAAAATATTCCAATGATTTTTCACATAATAGAAAAATCTATAATTTGGATTCAAACAATGTCCAAGGTCACATATCATTTTTACAGTGTAGTTTTTACCATGACTTATGAAAACAGCCACTAAAATGCCATTCAGTGTAACAATGGTTTATATACCATACTTTAAGGCATGTTTTGAACAAGAATTATTTGATGATGTATTAAAAGATGTAAGATGTATTAAAAGTGTATTACAGTGAATCCCTTATACTGTATACTAATTAGTTGTCATTTTAAATCATTATGTTTTAAGCCAGTGTTTCTCAACCACAATCCTGGAGGACCATCAGCATTGCATGTTTTACATGTCTCCTTTGTCTGTCACAACCATCGCAGGTCTTTGAGTCTTTGTTAATGAGCTGATGATCTGGATCAGGTGTGTTTGGTTAAGGAGACATGGAAAACGTGCAGAGCTGGTGGTTGAGAAACACTGTTTTACGCCAATAGGTTTTACAAATTTTCAACAAAATAATAGTAATAATAATAAAAAAGGAAATATTGAAACTGTAGACACTTTACTTGCAAATTAATATGATTCTGTGTATATAAAATCACTTTAATTTGTTATTTTAATTTGATTAGTTCTATACAACATTGATGTATTTTTACTGTCAAAATGTCAATTCTAAATTGAAGATTTGGTGAATGCTGAAATGAGCACAACATTCATCTAATTGGTTATCAGGCAGTGTAACAATTGCCAACCTGTTTAAATTTCTGTATCTCTGTCCTTGAACCTCAATGATTTGGATCATGCGTATCTATAGGAGATAACAAACAGGAGCACGGTATTATGGAGATTATACTTTGAATGACCGGTACACTGATTTTCTTTATTGCACTTATCTGTTGTATTATATTATTGCTCTTAACTAGAACAAAGCAGTGCTTGAACAGTATAAGCCTCTTTTCTGTTTAGGATATTACAGGGCAATGCAGTACAAAACACATTTATGCTTTCACCATGTCAGCATTTGTAATTGTTTCCAAATATCCTCTTTGGTGTTGCTCTGCTTATGTTTATGTAAAAGAGCGACACTGCAAGTGAGTTTCCCAATTGGGAACCTTAATTGAAGCACTGATATAATATTGTGTGTACTGCCTACAGCTACAAAGAAAATAAAAAACGTGAACATGCAAATGTTTTGAAAGAAAATTTAATTACTGAGGACTTTTGGGAATCCCTGCACTTTTAGAAAAGTCCAATGTGTCAATCTGAAGCTGTTGTTAATATGATGTATTTCTTCACAGTTGCATTACACAGTGTTGGGTTAGTTCACAGCAAAAATAAAATAAATTGTTTTCACACATCTCTTCTTTCCTTCATTTTCGAACCACAAAAGTATACTTATTTTAAAAGTATATCCTGTTTTTGCCCACCCATATAATGGTATGCAATGACAAACAAAAATTATTTCATCATTTTCTCACCTTTTACTTGGACTGTTAATGATCTTTGTAAATCACAGAGTATTTAACTGTAATGAGAACTGTATTTTACTGTAGGACTGTTATGCAGTATGTTGCTGTATTTAAAGTTGCATTGTGAAACTTACTGTATATTTTATAGTAAAGATAAACAATACTGTAAATACACAGAGCAAGATAAGTGGTACTGTAAATGTAAATACAGTATTTTTGCTGTAATTGGTTTACAGTGAGTTACTGGCGAAATGCTGCCAGTAATTCAGAAGGCACAGCCGGAACCCAACGTCAGGCCGATATCTATGTCCAATGTTGCATTTTGGTTACTTTCTAAAGCTGCGGTCACACTGCACTTTTCTCCCCATAGACTTCCATTCATACACACGCAAATGCGTCAGACCGGAAACGCAAGGTCATGCGTCAAGTTTCGCAGGTCGCTGCGGTGCAAAGTTCAAGCGTGGTGAACTCTGACCTGCAAAATCGCATAACTTGACTGCGTGATACCAATCGAGGATCAAAACATGACCTCTCTGGACAGAAATTTAAAACATGGAGCAATCGCTCGCTTTTTTAAATGTCTAATCATCTTGTTTAATCCTGCCCCTTTTTGCAGCGCCGTACGACAGAATTTCGCAAGCTCAAACTCTAGTGTGACTGCAGCTTCACGCAACCTAAAAACAACAAAATATCAACGTGTAATGATGTTACAGGTTGACGTTGGGGACATTACCAATATGACGTTTATCAGATGTTGGATTTTGGTTCCCATACCTGACAAATAAACACCTGTATTTGATGTCAGTATGACGTTGGTTTAAGATGTTGGCTCAACGTCAGATGTTGGATGACTTTTGGTCGCTTTCCAACACAACCTAAAATCAACCAAATGTCAACGTCATTTGACGTCATCATTGGACATCAATATAACATTGTCCTTAGATGCTAAGGACCTAAATCTAACATAATATTAACATCTTATGACGTTGTATGTCTGCTGGGAAGTTACTGTAGATTCTACAGGAAATTGTTAACAGCGTGGCACACATCTGTTTGAGTATCTTTTTTTTTTCTTCTGAACACAAAAGAAGATATTTTAAAAAATGTTAAAAACTAATAGCCATTGATTTCCATAGTAGTTGTTTTTTCTACTATAAATGGAAATGATTATTGTTACAAAATATCTTTTGTTGTGTTCAAAAACTCATAAAGGTTTGGATACACTTGAGTGTGAGTAATTTGTGAGTACATTTTTATTTGTGGGTGCACTATGACTTTAAGCATTTTAAATAAGTCACAAAACTAACAAAAAATCATCCCATTTGACGTACCGTATGGCACATATTCTAAGTGTTTGGTGAAAAACAAAAACAATTGCATTTATTTAACCCACAACAAAAATAAACAACTGTTACAAAGCAGCACAACCATACATTCATAAAACTTTACTAGAACCAGTTTGCTCCAACAAGTGCACACTTTTGATAAATCGAGTTGAATATGATTATTTTCTCAGATGACAGGCGAAATAGCATTTGGGAGATGAACACTAACTTATGTTACTTGTATTTCTCTGTATTCGCATTTCTATTTGTCTTAAATTTCTCACAACTTGTGTTTATCTTGGGGCAAGTTAACAAGAACACATCAATTTAGAGTCTCATGAGCTTTATTGGACACAAAGATTAACAGTCAAGTTAATTTGCATGAAATTGCACATTCAAGTTAAATTTCATGCGAATCCTAACTTTACTGTTATTTTTTGTGTAAAAAAAAAGCATAATGCTGGTTGCTGTAAAAAAAAAAAAAAAAAGCATATTTATAAAAAAAAAAAAAAGCATAAAAGCATAATGCTGGCTGGTTCCTAAATAGGTGCAAGCTGGATTTTCATGAAACTTCTACTTTTGGAGCCCCAAAAAAGAGGAAGTAAAAGGCATATGTCGTTATAAGTCCAAGATAAGTAAACAAGATGCAGTTTAAAGTTCTGGGTGTAAGAAATGTTCATAAACTTTATGACAAATATCCTGGCAGAGAATAACCAGTAGGGTTTTTTTATGTAAAAGCTATGCAAGCTTGTGCATCTGTTTTCCTCTGGGTTTTATTCTTGTACATGTGCACACTTTTGCTGTTACTTAAAAAATATATATGCATTGTGAAACAATAGTAGTATCCTATGTTGCACAACATTAGATTTCCTTCACAAGTTCTGCTTTCATCTGTATTTTGCAATCTCTAAACTCTACACAGCTAGAAAGCTCTGTGAAAGAAAGGCCACCTTGTTTGGAGAAGGTGGTCATGTGGGTTGATTAAACACATTAAGCAACGCTACACTGCCCTCTTGTGTTTTCTTTGGAATGATCAATCATTGGTCAGCTTCATAAATAGTTTTGCAAGCACAAATGAGAAAAGGTCAGAAAACAGGCAGAACATGAATGTCCCTTGTGTCCCAGCAGGAAACCCTTGACAGTTTCCTGGAAAATGTTCTGATGAAGGGCTCTGAGCAAAACTCTCCACTGACAAAACTCTGATAAACTTTATCTGAGGGAGGAACTTCCTTTACCACAGTTTTTGGGGTATTTGGGTCATTGTATGTGTGTTGTAGTGCATTACAATGCATTCATTTCAATAATTAAACTCACATATTAAACAAAATATACTATATTATGCCCATTATCATTTAAATAAAAATAAATTGCTTTCATTAAATGTGATTCTATCAGTCTGCTTAACCTCTACATTGTTTTCCGTTTTCTTTGTTTTTGAAAAAAACTTAATAGAACGTCTTAAACAGCTGCATCTTTGTAAGAGAAAAAAACTGCACTTGTTATTAATATGTGAAAATAAAGACATCTCTATCTATCTATCTATCTATCTATCTATCTATCTATCTATCTATCTATCTATCTATCTATCTATCTCTCTATCTCTCTATCTATCTATCTATCTATCTATCTATCTATCTATCTATCTATCTATCTATCTATCTATCACCCTAACAGCACATATTTTACATCCATCCATCCATCCATCTATCTATTAGTCTCTCTGCTTATAACACAGGTAAACACTTTATGCAGTTTTGAAATGCAGTTTTGGAACAAAATCCAAAACTACATAGCTCTGTGTGGAAAAAGTGTTAAAACATAACTTAACTCACACCTGATTTCAATTTCTCTATCCACAGCCAGGTCTTATGACTGCCCACACCTGATCGCAATCAAGAAATTACTTAAATAGGACCTGCCTGACTTACTGTATGGCACAGTCACGCTAGAGTTTAATCGTGAAATTCGTACGCCACTGCGAAATGGGCAGGATTAATCAAGATGATTAGACATTAAAAAAGCAAGCGATTTCTCCATATTTTAAATATCTGTACAGAGAGGTCATGTTTTGATCTTCTAGTTCACCAAGCTTGAACTTTGCAACACATCGAACTGCGTAACTTGTTGCACAAGCTTGCGTTTGGATTTTACCACATTCACATGCATATGAATGGAAGTCTATGGGGCTAAAAGTGTAGTGACCTTGGCTAAAGTGAAGTAGACCAAAAGATCCTCAAAAGCTAGACATCATGCAAAATTAAAAAACAAATGAGACAAAATTATTAAGATCTACCAGTCTGGAAAAGGATATAAAGCCACTTCTAAAGTGTTGGGACTGCAGCAAAACACAGTATCTACAAATGAAAAAAACATGCAACAGTTGCTGTTTCCACCCACCTATTTTTATGCGCATTTTGGATATGAAAAAATTTTTAAAAACATAAAAAACATTTGCGCTTAACTGAGTACGATAAACTTTTTATTTAATAAGAAAAAATGTGCATAAACTACAATGGAAACATTGAGAGATCTTGTGGTTATACTGACCAGATTGTAAAACATCTGAAATGTTTTTTTTTTTTTTGTCATTCTGAAACACCATTTCAGTATTAGTGTTATTATATTATTAATTACCTCCAGAATTATCAAGAGCACCAGTGCTCCATGTTTCATGCCTTCAAATGCCACCACGCATTCATTGCATGTCAGCATTGTCTTCTGAGGCGCAAGTCGTTTATTAAATAAGGAAAAGATTCACGCAGCTTCTCCTACTGCAGCAAATTTTTTATGTGTAATATTTAGCGGCAGTTGATCAGGAAGTGACAATTTGTCCTCTTTGACTCATTGGGTGGAAACGGTGCTTTATTCGCAAATATCTTTTATGCAGTTTTGCGCATAAATTTAATTTACATCTTTGAATGAAAACATAGCCAGTGAAGCCCCTTCACATGAGTGGCTGGCTGACCATAATTACCCCAAGTACACAGTCACAACTCATCCAAGAGGTCACAAAAGACCCCACAACAACATTCAAATAACTGCAGGCCTCACTTACCTCAGTTAAGGTGAGTGTTCATGACTTCACCATAATAAAGTGACTGGGGAAAAAATGGTTTGAATGGCAGCGTTCCAAGACTGAGGAAAAAGAACATAAAGGCTTGTCTCAGTTTTGCCAGAAGACATCTTGATGATAATAATACTCTATGGACTGATGAGACAAAAGTTGAACATTTTGGAAGGTGTGTGTCCGATTAGGTGTGGAGTAAAAGTAACACTGCATTTCAGAAAATGAACATCATACCAACAGTAAAATGGGGTTGTCATAGTGTGATAGTCTGTGTCTTTTTTGTTTTGCTTCTGACCTAAAAGACTTGCTGTAATAAATGGAACCATAAATTCTGCTGTGCACTGAAATATCTTGAAGGAGAATGTCCGGCCATCTGTTAGTGACCTCAAGCTGAAACAAAATTGGGTTATGCAGCAGGAGAATGATCCAATGCACACCAGCACGTCCACTTCTTAATAGTTGAAGAAAAACAAAATGAAGACTTTGGAGTGACCTAGTCAAAGTCCTGACCTGCATCTAATTAAGATGCTGTGGCTTGACCTTAAAAATGTGGTTTGTGCTTAAAATCTCTCTAATGTGGCTGAATTACAACAATTTTGCAAATTTGAGTGGGCAAAAATTCCTCCACAGAACTATAACAGGCTTTATATATATAGTATATTTGGTGTATACTTATCTTTGCATATATATGTGTGTGATGTGTCTTTTTACATATTTATTGTATATTCATGTAAAAAAGGTATTTAAATGTGCATTATCTTTACATTTCACGCTGTATTCTGTATATTTGTATCCTGTATATATTGTCTCAATGAATGTCACTTGCATGTTTGAATCCTGCACCCTAGCTTTCATTCATCATAGCCAGTGGTGTAAAGTAACAAATTACAATGCATGTCACTGATGAAAAAAATGATGAATGTTTACTGTATGAAATGGCCTTAAACACCCAGCAGGCACAAGACGTCAGCATGACCTCAGACTGAAGTTGTACCCCAATGTCGTGGGACATTGCATTTTGTTTGAAAATGAAAGTCAGGTTGACGTCAGAACTCAACGTCAGGCCCACATCAATGTCCAACGTCTAACCTAAAATCAACCAAATATCAACGTCTAATGATGTTACAGCTTGACGTTGTGTGGACGTTACCACTATGACATCTATCAGACGTTGGATTTTGGTTGCCATACCTGACGAATAAATGTGAGTATTTGACGTCAATATAGGAGATAAATCGTATCATTGAAGACATGGGCGATTTATAATTGCAGAAAACTGTTTGGAAACATTAAAAGTGTCCAAAAAAATGTCCAAAATCTTTACACGCATAGACCCAGAGACTGTTTAGATGCATGTCACTGATGAGAAGATGACGGATGTTTACTCTATGATGACAGTAAATGGCCTTAAACACCCAGCAGGCACACGAAGTCAACATGATGTCAGATTGACGTTATACCTCAACGTCGTGGGGACGTTGCATTTTGTTTGGAAATGAAAATTAGGTTGACGTCAGAACCCAACGCCAGGCTGACGTCAATGTCCAACATTCAACCTAAACTCAACTAAATATCAACATCTAATGATGTTACAGCTTGATGTTGTGTGGACGTTAGCCCAATGACGTCTATCAGATGTTGGATTTCAGTTGCCAAACCTGATGAATAAATGTCAGTATTTGACGTCAATATGACGTTGATTTAAGATGTTGGCTTAACGTTGGATTTTGGTCACTTTACAACACAACCTAAAATCATCCAAATATCAATGTAATTTTATGTCGTTATTGGACATCAAAATAACATTGTCCTTAGACGCTGGCGAGACATTACATTTTGGTCACCTGACATCACAACATAAATCTAACCTAATATTAACATCTAATGACATTGTGTGCCTGCTGGGCAATAACTAAATATACTACAGAATGTTACGTTTACACACATCCACAAATTACATGTAAATGCATCAGCTTTTTACAGCATAATACTCACTACTCTTGAGTACTTTTAAAAGGGCTACTTTTTTGAGTAATATTTACAACAGATACTTTTGCTCTACTTGCACTACATTTTTAGGCAAGTGATGGTACTTTTGCTTGAGTATGATTTTTCAGCACTCTTTCCACCACTGGTCATAGCACATATGCTGCTGATGATGTGACAAGAAAAGTGATTATATTATATTATATTATATTATATTATATTATATTATATTATATTATATTATATTATATTATATTATATTATATTATATTATATTATGATCATATTTTCGTATAGGCTATTCAATGGATTTTATGGCATGAACATACAAAAGACGGAGTGTAATTTATTATTGTTATACATATACATATAACTTAAAATACTAGCCTTTACTGTCTATAAGGCTTCTGCAAATAAAAAAAAATCCTTCCAAGGTGTGCTAAAAATGCATGTAATTAAAAATATATACAGTATGTACATAAGGAACACAGAAGACATACATTGAATGACTCAACATAGTCTAAAGCAGAGGTGGGCAAACTACGGCCCGTGGGCCATATGCGGCCCGCTAAACTCTTTCATCCGGCCCGCGAGGGAGTTTTTAAAATGCTGCTTCTTAGTAACGATTTGGTTTCATTCATTCATTCATTCATTTTCTTGTCGGCTTTGTCCCTTGCGGGGTCGCCTCAGCGGAATGAACCGCCAACTTATCCAGCACGATTTTACGCAGCGGATGCCCTTCCAGCCGCAACCCATCTCTGGGAACTTCCACACACACATTCACACTCATACACTATGGACAATTTAGCCTACCCAATTCACCTGTACTGCATGTCTTTGGACTGTGGGGGAAACCGGAGCACCCGGAGGAAACCCACGCGAACGCAGGGAGAACATGCAAACTCCACACAGAAACGCCAACTGACCCAGCCCAGCCGAGGTTCGAACCTGCGACCCAGCGACGTTCTTGCTGTGAGGCAACAGCACTACCTACTGCGCCACTGCGTTGCCTCAATTTGGTTTCAGAATTAGTAAATTAATGATGCAATACAAGTGAACGCCATTTGATGGCAGTATTGCACGCGGTACAGTTAGCACAACCAGTAGAATTAGAACACACTCTCAGATATTAAAATGCACTCGACCGTTAATGACTGAAAATGAGTCAGGCAAAAAAAAGAAAAATTGACTCTGAATGTCGTGTGTTTAAGGAAGAATGGACAACAAAATACTTCTTCACCAATATCGAACAGAAAGCAGTATGTCTAATATGCCAAGAAAGTATTGCTGTTTTTAAAGACTACAACCTAAGTCTGCATTTATCACGCAAAACATTATTTTAATGTGTTAATATGGGATTTTTTCTATCAGACAATAACTTTTCTATTCCCCACTGTAAAAATTATTACATTATTATTATTATATTTTATAAGGGATTATTTTATTGTTTTTATGATGATTGATAAGTAAATACAAATAGCAGTGCAAATTAATTTGACTTGTAAATATGACTCAATAATAACGTAAAAAAATGTGTGTAAATGTGACACGTTTCTGTCCGATATTACATGTTCCATGCATACTGCCACTATAAATAAAGTTATTTTTTGAAGGATTTGGCCTATGGCCCTTCACTTGGTTTGCAAAACTTGATGTGGCCCTTGGGTCTAAAAAATTGCCCACCACTGGTCTAAAGGGTTGGATAATAATCCATTAAAATATATTTTTTGAATAAATATAATTGAATTAGACTGAGAGAAGAAAGACACAAAGAGTTCTTGATGGTGAGTAAATGATAATAACGATATTTTTCGTTTTTTGGGAGAACTACCGCTTTAATCCTCTTCTCCTTATTTCTGAAATGAGGCGCTGTCTCTTTAAATGAGTGAATAGCGGGTGTCAGTGGCGAAACGGCGGCTGACTGTTGACCAAGACAGAACGAGAACTGATCGCCTCAGAAACACAAAGGGACATCGCTATCCAGCACTATGAGCATCAAACTGTATTACACCACCGTCACTGCATCTCGAGAGGTGAGAATAAACCTGTGACCCTGTGGATTTAGAAAGTACGCGACGCTTCTGAGGAATGCAGAGTTAAATGCATATGAAATGGAGGATTATAGGCTTGTAGACACACCCAGCAGCTACGTTAACACGCATCCAGACACATTTAAACGCTAATGCGATGGAAAGAACGTTCATTAACTCACAATTAATGTCTTATTGTACCATTCAGACGTTTTAAGCGATTGCAGAATGCGGTTATTATTGATTTGTGATTCGTAGAGATGCTGTGGACTCCATGGTGTGCACTGCAATTGTATTTGAAGCGGAAGTCATGTCTGTCTGTGTTGAATGTAGTTAGTTAGGCTTTCACTACTGATGCATGAAATGTAACCTTTTGTAAACTATTTGTTTTTCACGAGCGTTTACTTGATGTGGCAGGTTAATAGTGGTCTGGTTTAAATCCTGTTCACATAAAATGTAATATCGGGTTGACTGAACTGCCATGATGCATTGCTGCACCGAGTCTATGCACATCTGTTATGGATAACGAGAGAGTGCGTTATGATTTACGACAACTTTTGTTGCATTCGGATAGTCGTGGGCCTACGAACCTTGTAAGTACATGAAAATGTACTATTTCAGTTTGGTTATTAAATCTTCCCACGTTATGAAACAAGCAGCATACTTGAGAAATGTTAGTTTTGTTACAAAATGGTTTATTCCAAATGGCGGGTCGCAGCTTATGAGGCTACCATGTTTGGATCACAGTCATTTCATAAAGTGTACTTTCATATTACAATTTACATTTAAACAATAGTGTACTTTTTATTTTTACATGGGCTGTCAAACCCTTAGAAGGCAACACACCAATTACATGTATGACATACAAGTTTGGATTTCACATATAAAGTATGTCATATATGCAACATATATCTTACATTATTTCAAAATGGCTGTTGACAATTTATTTATTGTTTGTTTGTAATGTAAATTATTTAAAAAAATGTTAACCATCTTTTGCAATGTTTTGAAATGTATGTTGCGAATATGACACATTTATGTGAACTCTAAATAGGCACTTATATGTCAATTATGTAATGTACATATATTTTCCCATAGATCAGATTTCTATATGGGAATGCACTCTTTCAAAATGTAGTCAATTTGATTGCATGCACATATACATTAGGCATGGGCCGGTATAAGATTCTGATGGTATGATAACCTTGGATAAAAAATATCAGTTTCACAGTATTGTGATTACTGCTCTAAAATAAGTTTTTTTTTTAAATGTCTGGGTAAAAAACAAATCTTTTTCTCCTTTGAAAACAATATATTTTGATTTGAGAAACATTTAAAGTATGTTGGAGCAGTAAACATGTCAGGATCAATAACTCAAATGAAACATTAGCTATGTTTCCATCCAAAAACGTGCAAAACTGGAAAATGGCATAAAAGACATCCGAATAAAGCGGCATTTCCATCCAACGAGTTATAGAGAACAAAATCGTAACTTTCTGTTTAACTGGTGCCAAATATCAACAGAAAAAAAATGGAATTTGCTACGGTAAGAGAAGCTGTGTGAATCTTTTGCTTAATAAATTACTTGCATCTCAGAAGACAAATGCCAACACGCAATGAATGTTTGGTGGCGTTTGAAGGCGTCAGACACGCGTAATTGCACAACATAATATAATTACACTAATGCTGAAACGGTTAAGGCGTTTTAGAACATTTTAGATATTTTCCAATGTGCTCAGCCTGCAGGTTTGTTAATTCACACACATTTTTACTATCGCATGATCTCTTGTAACAAAATCACATGACTTTTTTTTTAATGCGCATACTGGATTTTGTTCAGTAAAAGTGTTTCCAGTGCAGTTTATGCACATCTTTTCTTATCAAATAAAAAGGTTATCCTACTCAGTTATGCACATGTTTTTTATGTGCATTTTTTTAAATTAATGCACATCTTGGCGTTTCCATCAATCATTTTTTTTGTTGCGCATATCCAAAATGAAAAAATAGGTGGATGGAAACATAGCTGTTGACTTCTGCTGTGTTCATTAGTTTAAAAAACACAGATTTTTTTTTACAATTTAAAACAGCATTTTTGGATATCTTTTCTGCTGGAGATACTGTTGTCCTTCAAAACAAAACAAAAAATCTTACGTATACCATAGGAATGGTATAACAGAATAATTTGGCGGTTTTAAAACTTTGAATTTTACAATTAAACACATGGACACTAGTACGATTCATTGTTGTCCACTTTTTTATTTTATTTTACAAAAGTTATTAGTTGTATTCATTTAAAATAGCTGTGATACATTCTAATTCCTTCATACATGCACTCGACAACAGGGGCTTCTTGTTTTTGCTCTTTTCAGTAGTTTATTTTCTTCCATTTTAAAGCAGGGTAATGTTTAATTTATAACTTGTAACATGCCCAATTAAGGTATGGTTTCTGCAAGTGTGATCCTGCTTCTTGAATACACCTTTATCGCACAATGCTCCATTATTAATCATCAACTTATTGTTTGTAATAAAACCACTCACTGTTCAAAGCACAAAAGTGCAACTATTCATGCAGCCTGTGATTTGATTTAGTTGCTAAAAGAGATAAGAATGCTTTGACTCTACTATTTATAATACATTTCCTGCTTGAGTAAATCAACTTCCCCATTAATGTTCACACATAATCATGCGACTTATTAGGAAGTAGTATAAAGATGCATTTTAATTTTTAGCTCACTTTTTCATGTCCCAGTGGGATTTTCAGTTATTTTCTTAAATAAATGCATTTTACTATATTTATTTATATTATATTGATATTTATACTATGAATCTTGTGTATTCTTTTGTCTTTTCTGCACAATTGTAGTGGTTTGCTTGTAAAAGTACCAACTTCTTCACCCTGACAGTTTTTCTTTTTTCTCAGGTCAAATCTCAGCAGGCGGAAGTGATGCGTATTCTGGACAGTAAGAGCATCCGGTATGAGCTGATTGACATATCAGTGGGCGGTGCGATTCGGGATGAGATGAGGAGTAAATCAGGAAACCCTACAGCAATTCCACCTCAGATATTCAATGAAGATCAGTACTGTGGGGTAAGGCTGGCAAAATTGTGTCTTTTGGTTTGAGTTGGCTTATAAATTGTTTCCTAAACTAATGATATCTAACTACTAACCCTTATAACTTTCCAAAACCCTTGTAGCTTATTTTTCTGAGAAGCTATAATAAATTTCCTAACAACTGTGTAAAAGTAACTGTATTTTAATAATTGATAGTGTTAAAATATACAAATAATAATATGAATACAGGTTTTGTACCTTTGGAATACACTGACTAAGGTCTGGTTTCCAAAAAAATATTAGCGATAAGAAAGTCACATGATGAATCATCACAAGCTGAGTAATCGGATACTAATATATAGAAAAACTGTAAACGCATCAGTATTTAGCTTTTTTTAAATTGCTGTATATCTCCCTGCGTTCGCGTGGGTTTCCTCCGAGTGCTCCGGTTTCCCCCACAGCCCAAAGACATGCGGTACAGGTGAATTGGGTAGGCTAAATTGTCCGTAGTGTATGAGTGTGTGTGGATGTTTCCCAGAGATGGGTTGCGGCTGGAAGGGCATCCGCTGCGTAAAAACATGCTGGATAAGTTGGCGGTTCATTCCGCTGTGGCAACCCTGGTTTAATAAAGGGACTAAGCTGAAAAGAAAATGAATGAATGAATGAATGAATGAATGAATGAATGAAATTGCTCTATATATAAGGTTAGATCTATTACAGTTATTAATCATATATACTTAGCAGTGTTAATTTAGTCAATAAAAATGACAAACAGAAACTTTTCAGGTCTGCTGCACCACTATTGCGACTGAATGCACATGCTTCAAACTGCTCATCTAATGCAGTGATTTCCGAAGTATGGGTCGAACCAGGCATTTTGAATTGAGATGTTCTAGCCTACAGAGGACAGATCTCACCACCTAGCAACCGTAGCAGCTGCGATTAATAAGCAGTAAGAAAATTTGTAATAACTTTCTCTAAGGGATTTTTAAAATTTATACTAAGTGATCTGAAGGCAAAACAAGGTTCACAAAAACTGGAAATATATTTCCTTTGATCCATGTACAAACAAAAATGTAAACTGTCTTTAAAATCACTTATTAGTAAGACATTTCATACTCTTTTTGGTTTTAACGCGTTTAGATTTCCAAGTACAATAAAACATAACATTATCCAGAGTTTTCTATTAAAAACGTCCTGCCGTTATCAGCCCGCAATAAATCTTGGGACGTTCGAGGCCATGAAGGATCCACCAGTTGGATCCTTCATTACCTGGCAAATCAAGGACGCATTTGTAGGCTGCATTTGAAGGAGCCTTTGAATTTTTTTTGAAATTTTAATGCATCCTTTGGAGGATGCAGCCTGAGAAATGAGACAAAGCATCTGGCCAAGGTTTTCTGAAACTGGTTACAGTTTGCTTATGAGGACACTACAACAGATTTTTTTGCCTCATGATGTCAGCATGCGTGCAGTTTTTTTTTTCTGATTGGCCAACACAGCTGGGTATACAGCAAGCGTGGAAGATGCGAACACATTTGCGGCAAACACATTTCGTATTCTGGGATGGTAACCCACCTCTGTTCTTGTGTTTGCATTGACTTGTATGCAATTTGGTGTGAACCCAGCATAAAAGTGTCATTATCTCTGCCTGTTGGTTTGTTATGCCCTTAACATTCATTACAGTGCGTTGTTGCATTGTCATGTGGATGGAGATTTTCAAAAAAAAAACGAAATCGGGGAAAACTACGTTTATAAAAGTACCCATGTGTGTGTGTGTGTGGAGTTACTATGGTAACTACTAATGTTTAAGGGAAGCACATTTATTTCAAACTGTGATAAACTGACTAGAACTACCTGTGGATTAAACGACTTGGCACAACTTCCAGCCAATCAGATTAAGTGTTTCTGCAGACCATAGAATAAACTAAATTATTCAACAACAAGCCAACATTTAATTTCCTTTTAGCTTATTATATTTTTTTTATAAACAGAAAACGCATCGTGGGGCTGGCCGATAAAATTGGTATTGATATTTATTGACTGAACACCATTGTCAATAACGATAAAAAAAAAAAAAAGATTTGGTATGAAGTTTCGGTATGAAGCACTATAGTTTTATTAAAATGTGGCTGCTGAGCGTGCACCTTATAAGGAATGCCAATAACCTTAGGGTGTAAGTTTGTCATCTAATGGAGGTGCACACGTGACGCATGCATTTTCCAGGTACACCTAGTTAAAAAAAAAAATCTGAACTTTTCCGAATGCGACGAGCGCACTTCGATTCATGCAAGTGGAACTAACCAATCTGCTTCACACTTTGTATGTAATGTACACATTTCAGTGATAATGGTAGACTAATTACCTCAGACAAACACTGCACATCCAAACACAACAGTGCTTTTTACTTTCCTTCATAAACTTGCATCGGAGCTGCAGCAATGGTTTGTCCATTTGTCATCCACTGAGAAAACTGTTGCCTAGTTATGAGAGACGCCATAGAAAATGATGAAGGAAACCACATGCTCGTGCTTGTCACTTCAGGTCAGAATATAAACACATCATACAAAAATGAGTGCCACGTAGCAGCAGTGTGGAGATTACAAATAAAAAAGGATGTAAGGATGTTGCCAGAGTGGCTTTTTGGTTTCTTTTTTTGTGCATCCCAGCCCCTAGCTCCCCATCGGAAAGATTTTTTAGCATAGGGGTAATGTAGTCATTCACCGTCACAATTTGTAATATTGCAAAATGTATTTGAATAATGGTGCTTAGTTTTCTTTACTTGAAAGCTCAGATTTGATTATCATATTTGTTTTATTTACAGAGTTTGAGGTTTACTGCATCATTATTATTCACACCTTACAGATGTTGATCTACCTTAAAGTTTGCTTTGATTGTTCAGCGTTTACACTTTACCACTGCACACACTTTGTAACATTTTATTTATCAAGTTTAAGAGTCTCATTAACACTTATGTTTATTATAAAGAGATCAGATATTTAGTTTAAATATTTTTGTTTTTGACTATTAAAACCATTTGCCTTGGTAATGTTGGTCAATTAAAATAAAGTTAGGGTTAGATAGTTTATAAAATGAAATCCTAATATTCCTAAATGTGGTGTTAAAAATATTCAATAATTATCGATATCGAATGATATGAAATGTAATATCATGATAAATTTTTTTTTGCAATATCGCCCAGTCCTATGCATCAATACTCATACAATGCGTGTTTGACTGTCTTCCAGAACTACGAGATGTTTACTGAGGCAGTGGAGGCAGACACAGTGGAACAGTTTCTGAAGATTGCATGAGAGCCAAACCTGGTAGCATCAACATCCTCTTCCCTTCCCTGGTCCATGTCCACATTCCCAAAGGCAGGCCTGCCTGTCACCCTCTGCTCCGCTGGCGGCGCCTGCCTACTCTGTCTCAATGCCATGCCACATGCCAAAAACAATCAACAGAAAAGCACACATTCAACTCTAGACCACCACACTTACCCTCAATCAAACACACACTCACTCATTTAATCTTTTGTGCTGTTTGTTTTGATTATCTTAATTATTCCTCTCTTGTTTGATTCTAATGCTTGAACGCCACTAATTTGTCTTAATCTTGTTTGGATCAGAGCGCTCGGGTATGTAGTATTTAGGTCAACTAATCTGGGCAGCAACCTCATGATTATTCCAGATTGAACTAATCCACAGTCAAATGCAAGAATCATTTTGTGTCCAGTAATTGCCAATTTGTGTAGATGGCCTTCCCATCTTTAGTATTGATGGATCATTTGGAAATGGTTAAGTATCCACTTGCTGAAATATATTATGTGTCGGTACTTTAAAAACGCAGGCCCTAATTTCCAGCATGATGAAAACCAGCTGTGTTGGATTCTTTAAGCACACTGCTGTATATTGTATGACCTTCAAGACCAATTTCCATTCTACATTCCCAAATTTCAGGGATTGGTGAACGTTCCATTGCGCTAAACTGTGCCAATAAATTGCTGTGCGAGTGAAATTTTTCCATATAAACATTTTTCGGTATCCTCTGACAACTTAACATGCGCCTGACTTATTCCAAAGTCTAAAATAACATGTCTTAGACCAATTTTTTTTTTTTTATTATTACATTCATAATAGTTAATGTCTTCACAATTATCTCCAGTGACTATAGATATCGTTTCATCAGCAGATTATATATTTAAATTATATATTTCATTATATTTTTTAATTATTTGTGTACTTATGCGCATTTGTTGTATAAAAAAATTATACAACTATAAACCACATATACATACACACACATACAAACTTTACGTTGTGTGTAGCTCTAATGATAATTTTTTTGCTAAACTGTAATGAAAATAACGTGAAAATGCAAGAAAATAAATAGTCCTAAAAATATCAATTTAATTGAAATACAGCCTAGACACATTGACTCTTGAGATTTCAAGTTTCTCGAGAGTTACCCGTAATTAACCAAAACCAGGATAACAAATAAGAAGGTAAATAAAGATGTTGAAAGCTTTACCCAATAAGTTTGCAATACTCCAACACATTCCTGCTGTAACCACAGAATTTCATCTCATTTCATTCTGGTAATGCACTAAACATTGGTGTTTTCGTGATCATCAGTGCGACTCTTACTTGAGCTCTTAGGCAGCTCAGTACTTCAGCTGCGACCACAAAATGCATCATCAGGTAGCCGAATTGCTCTATATGGCATAGCTGTTTCATCAAGCATCGACTGCCGTAAATTGAGTTAATTGGAGGTTGTAGCATTGACATTTCCAGCAAGTTATTCTCACGTTGGTCATATTGGTACTTAATTTATACTGTAAACTTCACACACTCTTTCAATTCCTGATGTGAGTCGTGGTCCCACATCTTTTTGATTCAGTTCATCTGGCTTCTGTAATGTCTGCTGCTTTCAGTTAGTCTATAGTCACGTTTACAGTAAATGCCACTGTTGTTCTCTGCAGTCAAGATTGAGGATGTGGGACATGCGCACACACAAACAGCTCATGAAATGATTGTGAATCTTCCACTGTTGTTATTGTATGTAACGATTTCTTGTGGTCTCTTTGTGCTGTACTGCTTCGCTTTTTGGACCAACGCTCTTTTTGGCCAAAATAAAAGAATGATAATTAGGGAATGAAATGCTGTTGTCTTCCAAGAAGATGGTGAAATTGTGATGTATGGGTTGAATAAAAGTGGAAAAAAAAAAAAAAACTTATTTTCAATTTTTTTATATTGCTGATATGTTTATGTTTATTTGTTTGGCAGACACTTTTATTCAAACCGTAGGAAAAACACTTTGGAATTATCTGTATTTTAATTTTAAAATTTAGTTTAAATCAACCATGTCCACACAACACAACTTATGATAAAATGTGCAAAATTATATTGATTTTTATTTTATTTATTTATTTTCACTCAGAATTATATGTCGCTGTTTAGGAAAACATTTAAAGAGATGTTTAAACGTTTAAAGAGATGGCGCCACTAAAAAAAATACTAAAACAAATAAAAAAATAAGGCTCTACTTATAAACAAAACATCACTTTAATGCAAGCTGATCTTATCAAAACTTGGAAAATACACTGTAAATCAAATGTAATTATAAAATGGCTTTGGGCCCAAAAGTTTAAAACAAAAAGCATACATTTTGATTGTCAACAAATAAAGTTAGTGTTTAAAATGTTTGACAATGTTAAAAAATTGCATCGTTTATGTCAATTATTTATTTCAAGAGTTCCCACTTAGATATGCTTAGCATTTAAGCAGGTTTGGCATGCTGTCCCGGGAGAGAACCCTGAGCTCGGAGATACTTGAGCCCAAGGCTCCCGCCCAGTCAATAAGCATACCAGGGGATCCGAGATCAGGTAGGTCTCGAGAGCTCCCCCTAGTAAAGGGAGGAAAAGGAGGAGATGGGGTGGATTCTTCCAAAACGAAGATAGAGCAGTAGGGAGAAAATGATCCATTTATAATAAGCTTGCATCACTCTGATTGGATTATTACTGATTACAGATGAGAAGCCAGACGTGCTTAATCATATCACGTGCTCCTCTCGAAATTAGTTTGTGAAACTTCACTTATTTGCACTTCATTAGCCTGCAAGGTCAGAAAAGGTGATGTCTTGAGATCAACGAACTACTGAAGACGGCAAAAAAAATTATACAGTATGTATTATGCTAATTAGTACTTGTAGGAAAGCGCTCTCTTTTTTTAAATGAGTACAAAACATTTGTACACAAAATGGTGCAGACACTGGATAACAATGAAGAAGTTCGTTCGGACGCAAATGTTTGTTGGCGATCAGATAGTCTTGCCTCAAAGTATACATACAATTTTTATTTTGATTTGGACATCATTATACTTTTCCCAAATATTATCAGATGCTTTGTAGAAATACATTTGTTTCACATATGCAAATACAGTCACAAAATTCAGCAATTCCATTGGCTATTGTGCTTGCTTATAAGGTCAAAATGTCATCTGTTTTGTCTAAAGACTTTTGGCCTCTATAGCCTTCCATAAGTTAGCCAACAGTTTTCCAAGGTATGAAATAAAGTTAGCAGTTAACATAACTAAAATCATGCTGGGGAACAAGATTATCTTAAATTAAAGTATATGGATGAAGACATATTAGCTGGTGTAACGTCACTGATCTACATTGGAGACTGACTATAAATGAAGGCTCTTTTACTGTTGGACTCTGCTTGATTTGCTTGTACTTTGCACATAATCTTTGGACGTGAACTGCAGTGAGGATATTGACACATGATCTGGGAGCTAAAGTTAATTATTCATCTCCACTATCAGCTCTGAACTCTCACTGAAGCTTGAGTCGACTGACACAGGCCAGCAGAATTAGATTAATTTCAGCTTGCCTTAATTACACATTTGGGGATGGTAAATGCTTTAATCCAATGTAAAACTGTACCAGAATTTGAAATTATGTCTCCAATATTTTACTACATTTCAATATGGGCCTACTATATACCAGATTGAATCATCAAGTCTGTTTTTTTCAGTGTATTTGTTAACATTTCTATTTTACATTCTTATTTTATAATACGAATAATCAATAGCAGCACAAAAGCTGCTTAATTATGTTAAAAATAGAGGACTTTTTCACAGTATGTTTTGATCCAAAGAAAGCCCGAATACTGCAATAATGTCTGGGTGGTGCATTAAAGGAATTGTTAACCTCAAAAATGAAAGTTTATTTACTATTTACATGAAGTAGTTGCAAACCTGAGTTAGTTTTTCTGTTGAACAGATATTTTGAAGAATCTAAGCGTTGACGTCCATAAGAAGAACAAATATGGATGTCAATTATTGCCATTTTCCAAAGTATTTTGCTGCTTGTTTAAAGTACTTATTTAAAATGAGCTGAAACAACACAATTCTAGAGATTTTTTTTTTAGGGCAACATAATTGTTTTATGTTCAAACCACTTAAACTTAAGTTAATGTAATCGATTTATGTTGAGACAACATTAATGTATTATGTGGAACCCTGCTTTTTTTCTTCTTCAAGTGTATCTTCTTTTATGTTCAACAAAAAAAGAAACTGAACTGTTCCTATAATTTTCACTCATAGTGAAATTTGTCTCCCTCGCGTGGCTGTGAAAAAAAGTTTAACAGTTTCCCAGCAGCTGCTTCAAGTTAATGAATTAATCATCATTCATGGAATTTAATCTTTTAGATGCCATAGATGGACTTACAGGATCATCCTCGAGCCAGGTGCCTATTCTGCAATAAATGCTGTAATATAAAAAGCTCTCTTTTTATTTTTTGCTCTTAAAATCAGATTTCCCAACAGATTATCATCTTTCTTAAAGAGATAGTTCAACCACCAAAAAAAAAATCACTCTTTTACTTGTTCCAAACCCGTTTGATGTTTCTTCTGTTAAACATAAGATATTTTTAAGAAAACTGTAATCATTGTATTTGTTTTTCCTACTATGAAAGTCAAAGGTTCCTTTGTGTAAATTAAAATTTTTGGATGAACTATCCCTTTAACTGTAGAGGACAGTGACCATCAGGAGCTGCTGTCCAGCAGTCCTGAAGCCCTCTCAGTGCTGAGGAATCGGCCAAAAATGAAGTCCTAAGTCAAGAACAGGTTATTCCAGGTGGTGCATCCGTCAACAGCTGCAAATCTCACATCTGCTGAGACAAAATCACAGTGATCAATGGTGACTATACTGGCAAAACTGAAGTAATTGCTAAAACAACACAATTCTTAGATTTTTTAGGACAACTTCATTATTTTGTTCAATCCACGTAACTTTATAAAAACTAACAAGTTAACTTAATTCTGTGGTGTTATCCCAAACACAAATTGATTGTGTGGACCCCAGCATTTCCTGCAGTGTATACATCATAAACACTGTTCCTTCTAGCTTAAAAGGACAGTTCACTCAAAAATTTAAATTTACTCACTATTTGATCGCCCTGGAGTGATTATAAACCTCGAATCTCTTTCCTCTGATGAACACAAAATAAGATATTTTGAACTTTTCTATAGGCCACCCACATAGTAAAATATCTCTGGCCCAGCTCTGGCCCACACAACCAGCTTTTGATTGGCCCATATGGCACGGTGAATTACGGTGCATGACTGAGCCAAGTCTGGCTTCCAGACAAGGGCCAAACATGGACCATATCTGGGCCAAGTCACAGCCAAGTTATTAACCCTGAACTGGGCCAGATATGTTGGTGTGTCACGACTGCAATGAAATTGATAAACCCATTAAGCATTGCCCTTTAGGTGTGCTATGGGCGTGCTTTTTTCTCGAAGCGACCTGATTGGTAGAATTTATTTTTCCTTTATTCAAAAATAATAAAATTGCATTTTAAATGTAGGTCAAGAAAGTCCAGACTTACATGGCCCACATATCCATTATTAGCATCTGGGCCAAGTACTACAATTGATATCTGGCCCAAATATTGTGTGCCGCCTTAAAGATGGCGCCACCTCTGTCAAACCCGGATCATGTTTGGCCCACATGCCGTATGCCAGTGGCGGATGAATGCATGCTGTGCCAGTTTTATGCCAAATCTGGGCCAGAATTCTTTGCTACCTGGGTACTATTTGTTTTTCTTACTATGGATGTCAATGGTCAAAGGTTTCAAGCTTCCTTCAAAAGCTTCTTATGTTCGACAGAATAAAAATCTTATAAAGGTTTGGAACCATGGGTGAGTGCTGAGTAGTGTATAATTGACAATATTTGGGTGACCTATTATTTTAAATCTTAGTAAAGGGGTTTTTTTGCAGAGGAAATGGAGGATTAAGTGCTCCAATGGCCATTATTTTACTGATAATTATTAGAAAGTTCTCGGGCCAAAGGTTTTGTTTACAAAGTCGTGTTGAGTTGAGGGTAAACCATCCTGAATGAAACACAGCCTCCATGCTCTTATATCGATATGTTCAACACAACAGAAGTTAAAAAAACATTTTATTAAATTCAGGTTTGCCAAGTTAAGGTTGAAAACGGTAATAAACGAGTAATTTTATAGAAAGAAAACTTGATTAAAGGGCTAAACCAGGGCTAAACCCATTGATGCTGCGTCAGTGCTGTAGGTGGCGCTGTGGGACAACAGGACTTTTTAAACACTCGCACGTGCAGCGAGTCTCTCAACCTGTTTTTGCTTCCTCAAAGAAAAAAGTACGAGAAGCGCGGGTTTAAAATTAATAATCTAATAATTCGACTGTACTATAAACAGCTCTTTAGAAAACTAACAAAGACTTTCGAATGAACTCGGACACACAAACGAAACATGAACAGCCTCTGGATGGGCAACGTAAGTATTACTTCCCGATATAAAGACAGACGTAGGTTACGTATGTTTTGTAGAAAGAATAAATAAAGTATAAATAAATGAACACTAAGCTCTAACAGTAACAGAATGTAAGTTTGTATTGTGTGTGTTGAAAGCTGGAGCCCTACATGGATGAAGATTTCATCTGCAGAGCTTTTGCTCAAATGGGAGAAACGGTTGTCAAAATCAGACTGATCAGAGACAAAATAACAGGGTGAGGAATCGTCTGTCTGTCTGTTCATCTGTCTGTCAGTTAGTTTCATTTTGTTCTTGATTTTTTTCAGGAAAAATGCAGGATATGGCTTTGTGGAGCTGGCAGATGAAACAGCAGTGGAAAGATGCCTCCGCAAAGTGAATGGAAAACCTTTACCTGGTGCCACTCCTGTAATCATGCACTATATTCTCTATTGAAATGACACATTATTATGTAAAATATGAGACAACTTTACTTTTTAGACACAAACTTAAATAACAATGCCGTTTACAGCCTAAGAGATTCAAGTTGAGTCGTTCCAATTATGGGAAACAGGGTGAAAGGTAAGAAATAACTATTTTCTTTTCTGTGTTGACGTATAACTAGCGTGATATAGTGCTGCAACTACCAAATATTAAAAAAATCATTCTGTGTGGACAAAGTACACTGTAAAACCCAAAAAGTTAAGGTAACTCAAACCGTTTGAGGAAACCGACTGCAAAAAAACATTTAAGTTCAAAAGCTAATCCTAATGAGTACTGTAAACTTACTCCATTTGAGTAAATGAAGCAATTTGTGCACAGTAAAACCTGAAAATAAAGAGAACTCAGACTAACGGAGTACTGTAAAACCCAGAAATTTAAGGCAACTCAAACCGTTTGAGGAAACAGATTGCAACAAGCCATTTGAGTTAAAAAACAAATCTATATGAGTACTGTAGACTTACTCCATTTAAGTTGAAGTAATGAGGTATTTAATTAACTCATTACCTTCAACACTGAGTTCAAAACTCTTTTCAAATGAGTAGAATTAACTTTCAGTAAATTTTGAGTTAACTACACTCATATCATTTGATAAATATGATATCATTTGACTGTTGGGTTTTACAGTGTAGTAAAACTATATTTCAAATAAATAAATAAGTAAATACAGACTGTATTTGCATGGATATAAAAGTGTTAAAAAGCAGCTACAATGAGAATTCTCACTGTTATTAAATTATGAAAATCTTACATAGAGACTCAGATTTAAAATTTAGTACAATGTTTTGTACTTTTCCTATGTAGAAGTTCTGAATGTATTAATATTTGCAAATCCAAAGCATAGTAATTGCTGTGTAATAGATTAAATCACCCCTGTTTAATCTTGAAGTTTTGTATCTTCGGTTATAGATAGAATGAGAAATCGAGTTAATGAACTGCTGTACTGTTGATGTAGTAACTGTTCATCTCTTTACTTTGTCTTTCTGCTGTTCTGTTTAGCTCTACATTCTCCCTCTTCGTGTCGGATCTCACACCGGACGTGGACGATGGCATGTTATATGAGTTCTTTCATTACCATTTTTCGTCCTGCTGCAGTGGGAAGATTGTTTTGGATGGCAATGGACACTCAAAGTGAGAACTAATGAAGAAGCTCTTCTGAGATGTTTTCTTCATTTGTTTGCTTCTGCTGATTGCTGTTGTTTGTAGGTGCTGTGGCTTCGTGAGCTTTGAAAGTGAGAGAGAGCAGAAACGGGCTCTGGCTGATCTCCAAGGGGCTACTGGACTCGGGAAGAAAGCTTTACGCCTCAGCTTGGCTTCAAGTAGAGTGTGAGTATTTGACTGATGGAAAATTACTGTATCTAAAGAGGGTTTAAAATAGATAAAAATAGTGGTTTATAGCCTAGTGGTTTGTGCGTCGACATATAGTGCCAGTGTGCCTCAGGTGTCCTGAGTTTGAATACTGGTTTGTGTACCTTGTTCTTCTTTAAACTTAATGGTGGTTGGCAAACCAGCTTTGGTGCATTTCCGCCACCTGGGGTGGAGTGTGAGGCGTTGCTATAGAAAGGATTACAGAAATAGACCAAGCAAAGAAAGAAAAGAAAAAAAAGAAAAAGAAATGTTTTCTAAATTATTTAATTAAATACATTAATTAAATTTGTCTAATTAAATTAGCCTTTTTTTAGATAGTCTAATAAATCTTTAATTACTATTAAATTACCATCTAGCAAGCTCATCATCATTCATTTTCTTTTTGGCTTAGTCCCTTTATTAATCTGGGGTTGCCACAGCGGAATGAACCGCCGACTTATCCAGCATATGTGCCGGTGTCAGACATTCCCAGGGATATAATTAGTCATTTTCGGCAAACAGGTGAAATATCCGAGAAAGCCAGATAAAAAAAGAACTGCAGTATGCATTACAGGGGTATATTCACAACATAATAGGCAACTGATTAGAAAATAACTTAATCAAAATTGAAGCTAGGTTAGCCTAGCCGCCGCATACGCTGACCATTCAACAGCTTAGTTCATGCACAGCAGGAGAGGTGAAATTTAAAAATTATCTAATAATAACAAATTAAACCGTGATTTCTCTTTTTTTAGCCAAAAAGCCTGATAGATTAATTGTTGTGCAATGAAATATAGCATTACTAATCGACGAGGAAACACACATGGACAGTGCTTCTACATAATTCATTCACAGAAATAACAGCCAGAAAGGGAAAATTGATGGATTTGTGCCGATTATTAGCATCATTGACCCATAACAATGTACAGTACCTACGTATAAATGGCAGAAGTGAACAAATAGATTTTTCCTACCAGCAATATTAATCAGACACCAAATATAAAAGCAGACACTAACCCGGTATAATGACTTAATTTCTAAACAACGGACGAAAACATCAGTGAACTGTAGCTCTAACATGGACATGAGGGATATTACTGAAAAACAGCTGCGGGAAGTATATTGATTGCAAGTGCTCAGTTTGTGATCACATCTCAGTTTTGTTCTGTTGATATGTAATTTCAAATATTCATAGCTTGAAACAGATGGAAATATGACTGCTATTAGTATGACTATGGCGAGAGCTTAAACTAAGCAGTGCTCAGAATATCGAGCGGAAAAAAGAAAAAGACAGCTGTAAAACATAACCTGCTTTGTATTTTTGTAGGAAACACAGTTTAGATCTGTTTAGGGTAAGAGGTGTGTGAGTTATTACCATCTATCACTGAATGTGTCAGGAATATCGAAAACAAAATCAACTTATCTCTGCTCCTTTAGTGCCTCTCACACAGATTGATCCACGCTGGCATTTCTCCTCTTGGGTTTTAGGTTTTGAAAAGGGAAAAAATTCCACCACCCCATCAAAACTTTTAGGATACCAGGTGTCAGATTTGCACAATCCATATGCACAATGCTTTGGCTTGTTTCCCTTGCTCGAAAGCTTGACAGGCCTTCTGCGCGTAGCTACGGTTGCTAAGCCACGCTTGGTGTGTGGCGGGTTTCTGGTGTGGCTTAGCGATGGGTCAATTCACCTATACCACATGTTTTTGGACTTGTGGGGGAAACCGGAGCACCCGGAGGAACAACACGGGGAGAAAATGCAAACAACACACAGAAATGCCAACTGACTCAGCAGGGGCTCGAACCAGCGACCGTGCTGCCCTTCTAGCAAGCACTTTAGTGTTAAATTTAAACTTCCTGCATTCTTCATTTCCTCCATAAGCTGAGATTTTTCCCTTATTATAACCAGAACAATTAAGAATAACATGCTCAACTGTTTCTGGATTTCCACATATACTGCACATACCTGTATCATGTTTGCCAGTTTTAAATAGTGATTGGTTCAATGCAGTGTGCCCAATACGGAGCCGTGAGATTATAGTGTTATCCCTTCTTTTGCCACAAACCTGACTTACCCTTCCTACCTCATAATTTATTTGATACAATTGTCTTCCCTTTTCTTCCTGAGTCCATATCATTTGCTGTCTTTTTTACTGACTTCTTAATTAACCCCTTTATTTCAGATTTCCCCAATGGGACATTAACATTTAGGCCTAATTCCAGTTCTATTTTTGTACCCCTACCCCTTCCCCTTGGCCCTTGAAACAGAGTGTGAATGAGAAGGGCTTCAAAATTTACCCCTAAGAAATGGGACAGCACTACAACACCTGCACACGTCATATGTCATCACAATCTTTTACTTCATATGAGATTGACTGCTGTAGTTATTGCAGTTGTGTTCTTTTTTTGGTATTTATCTTCAAGAAATCAATGAAGGCAACGATAACATAATGTCATAACGATATAATGTGGCAATAAGATCATAACTGTACTGTGCATTTACACCGTGGCCATATTCATCTATGTAAACCAAGCAGCAACCTCCCGCTCTTCCTTGTGAAGCAAATACGGAAGAAACTGAAATTCATCAAAATTCCGCTACTCCTGGCTCCATATAGAGCAAATTTCTATTTACCCCACTGTTAAAATGGTCAACTTTACAGCAGAAAAAAAGGTGTTGACAGCCTGGTACAAAAAAAACCCAGATTTTGGTTCATATAGCTGATATTACCCTTCATGACAACTGTGAGGGGGGTGAATTTGTTTTAAAAACTCATTCGTTTCCTTTATATTAAGTCTGCATAATGAAAGGCGTGGCCACTTGAGTGACGGCTAGGTCTCTCTGGTTGCCGTCACGTCACCTCAGCTGATTCCGTCTGATTAGCCGCTGAACTCGGCATATACATCGTATTTTTGTTTTATGTGGCTTTACATCGTCAGTTGCCTTTTGGAATTATTTCTTACGAATGATCAGATAATATCGCATGCTGTGTGCACTTAATTGTGCTCACAAACCATTCACGTGGCCTCCATTTCCCAGGTGAGTGAAATTATATACTTATACCATCTCTATAAATGTATTTGTTTTATTTAAGATCCTTTATTATTTATATTTTTTTTTAGACCTGTAATGCACTCCAGAATCTGACAGATTGATTAGCTGTAGGCTATTGAACAGTCATCTGAAACGTTGTCATACAGTGTTATGCCTGGATTTCATCAATAGCCTTGCATTTATTAACACAGACTATATTTGAAGTATTCAGGAGTTAATTGCGTTTTCCTCCTGTAGAAAAACATCATAAGAACAATGTTTGGTGGCTCAATGTAATACAACAGTGTTTTTAAAGGACTAAACACTTTATTGATATAGTATACAATCAAGCACATGTGGTCAGAACACAAACGAGTCACAGGTAATGAAGTATTAAGCGTTTCTCTCATAGAAAAGACTGTCCAAGCAAAATGGCAGCAGGTTTGTAGCTCCGCTTATGCTCTGCCTCTTTGCTTTGTTTGGTATCCCTTGGTCGTTGCAACGACGCACGAATAAAATGGCGACAGTTGGCCACGCCTACTGGTAGCTTCTTTTGGGTTCTTCAGAAACCTATGGGTGACGTCACGGATTCTACGTCCATATATTTTACAGTCTATGATGTAAACACACAAAAACAACATTAACATTATACCAGACACTGTAAAAAGGTCATTCCCAGCCACTAGACTTTTCTGACAGGGTATTCGAGTGTCATGGAGTGACAGAATGTTGTGGGACTACTATACAGGAGTTATTATTAGGGATTATAGATGGCGAAATTTAGCGGTTTTTATTTTAGCGTCTTTTTTTTTTTTTTTTTTTTTTTACATGACAATAAAACACAAACACGGTTATGAATATATTAAAACATATGCTTAATTGTTGTAAAAACTTTCGGAATAATGACAAAAAAATACTAATTTGTGCATCTGCTGACTTCCGGGTGCAGCCATGCTGTCGCTGTAGCTGGTGTATATTGGGAAAATTTCTTACTCCTTGGTTTCGAGTGTGGTCCTGAAAAATCTCTGTTTGAAAGGGGTACCTAGCCTTTCCCCTTAGCCCTATGTCTTCAAGCTAAAGAGAATTGGGACACCTTTACCCCTTCACTTGAACACTCAAAACGAGGGGTAGGGGGAAGGGCTAAGGGGTAGAATTGGGATTGGGCCTTACTCTAGGGTACTTCAGTGGTTTCTTTGCTAAATTCGTCCGCTATTTAATTTCAACACAATCACAACCCCCACATGTGGAAGAATCAATAAAAAGAATACTTTAACTCCCAAGTGATTTATTCTGTACAAAGTCTGGAATATTTCTATGTGCTGTCTTGCGAAACATTTTACATTTTTTAAATTAACAAGGTTTGATCAGGCTTGTCCAAGCCTTTTCCCTCTTTTTCTCGTTCACTTTCTGTCTAGCTACTGTCCTGTCAATAAAACTACCAAAACGGCAAAAATATATCTATAAAAAAAAACTTCTGAGTTATCCAGCTGCATAACAAAAAATATTGAACCAAACTGCAAACTAAAAGTATTTAAAAAATATGTACATTTTTGGGTAAATTACTGAAAAGTTGTAGTCTGTTACTGATTTTTAATTATAGGTTGAAATTTGTAGTCAGTAACTTAATAAATTACTTGCAAATTACTGACAAATTTTACATAAAATTAATATAAAGAAATGTTTATTCAAAAAGAATATTTTGAATTTATAGTAATTTTTTTTTAATGTTAAAGAAGATTTAGATTTTTAATAAATGCAGTCATTTTTTCTGCTCATCCAGAAATGAAAAATATCTGAACTTTGATATTTAGTTAAAAAAAAAACACAGTGGGGAAAAAATTATTCAACACATTACAAACATAAAAATAAAACAAAGCTAAAGAAATCTGAAAACATTGTGTATAATAACAATAGAATGACAAAAGGATAATGTACTGAACTACTGATAATTTATATAAAAGGCTTTTTTGGTGATGGCAGCTCAAAGACCTGTCTCATGGAGAATGAAGTCATGTATTGTTCGTGTGAAATCTGATCTTTATTTTGTTTTTTTCGATTGGATTCAAGTCAGGTGATTGGCTGGGCCATTCTACAGCTAGATTTTCTTTTTGTGAAAGCATTTAAGTTTCATTGGCTGTGTTTTGGATCATTGTCTTGCTGAAATGTTCACACTGGTTTCGCCTTTATCATCCTGGTAATTTAGATGTTGAACTGAAGCAGCTAATATTAATTTACACTGATGAAAAGCAGAGGGTTGCTGAATAAATTCTGAGAGATTTCAGCTGCTGTCTGGCTTTCACTGCCTTTCTACACCTCCATTTGTTCATGTGTTCGATATTTTTTTCCGGTGTCATTTCATTTTATTGCACATAACTTCATTTGTAAACTAAATAATATTGTTTTCTTTGCATATATGAATTTCTTTGGTTGTTACCAACACCTGGTGAGAATTTCAAATCAACAGCACCTTTAGAAATCTGTTTTCTGAGAAAAATGGTGATGTGTTGAATACTTATTTCCCCCACTGTATGAGAACCAAATCGGCATGGTAGCATGAATTAACACTGAAGACCAGAATTGGGTGTTGAATTTTTTTTTGTTTTTAAGGCACAATATGTAATTTATTTTATTTTATTTTTTTCAAAAGTCACTAGAACAGGGTTACATATTTTGCTGACTTTTGTACTTGCATTATCCCAGATGTTTCAAGAATGTTCAAATCCAGAGAAATAGGCTATTTTAACTAGTGATACTGACACTGAGACAATGAGATTATCAATGTCTGGTTTAATTATTTAGAAAAAAATGCTTTAATGTTTTAAATGCCAAAGATGCTTTAATATGTACGTTTTATTAGACTTTATGATTATCCTGGCCAAATTCCCTCAATCTGCCCTTACCGATCATGGCCTCCCAATTGTCCCCATCCACTGAATTGGCTCTATCACTGTCTCTCCACTTCACTTCACTATAGATGGTGTGTTTTCACGTCATGATTGTGAAGCGATTTGGGTGTATGGCCATACACAGTAAATGAACTACATAAATATACATTACATTACCCGTTGTATTAGACTGCATAGAGCAGCATTATAACAGAAACTTAAAATGTATTTAGTATGATAAAACAAAAGTTGAATGATGTCTGCTTCTACTGAGCAATACTGCTATCATGAATATTAATCTAATCTGCCCTCTCTATTAGGATTAAGAAGAAAGAGCCGTCTGAGAACCAAATTTGGCAGTTTCACTCAGACAGCAGCAACGTCTCATATATAAATCAGTACTATTACCCACAGAACCTCAGCTATTCATCTACATATGACTGGAACTACAGTTTGGACAACTCAAATCCTTCCCAGAATGTAACACAGGTAGATGTGGTTTCATTTGTTCATTGTTCTTCAGGTCATGCCAGTTTTCATTTATTCATTTATTCATTCATTCATTTTCTTTTTGGACTTAGTCTTTTTATTAATCAGGGGTCCCAACAGCGAAATGAACCGCCAACTTTTTCAGCATATGTTTTACGCAGCGGATGCTTTTTCAGCCGCAACCCAACACTGGGAAACACATACACTCTCATTTACACACATACACTACGGGCAATTTAGTTTATTCAATTCACCTATACTGCATGTCTTTGGACTGTGGGGGAAACCTGAGCACCCAAAGGAAACCCACGCCAACACAGGGAGAACATGCAAACTCCACACAGAAACGGCAACTGACCCAGCTGGGGCACGAACCAGCGACCTTCTTGCTGTGAGGCAATCAGGCTACCCACTGCGCCACTCATGCCAGTTGTGCCCAAACAATTCTGTTACATTTCACAGATTTAAACTATTATATTTTTAATCTTTTTTTAATGTTTTAGCAATGCTGGTTTATCAGTTTGAATCATTGAATTTTATTTTATTCCAGAGTCTAATGAATTTGTTTTTTGTAATTGCAGAGTGAACAGATAGAAGATGATGACCTAGAGTGTAAGTTTTTGGAAATATTTATGTGACATCATGTAATAATGCAAAATATTTCATCTGTTTTGTCTGTTCGTGTACATGACAACTGTGTTTTGGTAAGGAATTAAAAACTTGACACCAAGTGCATGTATGTATGTATATGTCATCGCAGTGCGATATGACTGTATATCGGTACTGGTGGGAGGCTTGCATTGGCACAAGGCCGTGTGCCTTAGTGTCCCACCAGTGACGATATACAGCCATATCTCACTGCTATGAGTGTGATATTGCATTTACGCAACAGTTCGACAGCAGAACTGCGTATATAAAAAAGAAATTCAAACACGGAGTCTCTAAAAACCCTTTTGTAAGAGAAACTACTTTCTTCCACCATTCATTCACTTTTGCAGCTGACATCAGAACAGCGGAAACCGTTTCTACTTCACCAGCACCATTTTAGAGCTAGTATTTGAATGATTCTCTAGCGTAATGTCTAAAGTGATGACAAAACCGGTGATTTGCTCACATTTTAAGATCATAAGGCTGAACGGCATGAAATGCCATCAGTCTAGAGACATTTCTCAGCATTTCTCTGTTGCAATGGGGAGATCACAATAATTGTCCCCTAAAAAGCCAAAACTGCAAACACTCCCAGATTACTGTTGTGTTTGCGATAAGGGAAAAACACTAAACACATGCGGGCATTTCTTTTTTTCTTTCTTTTTACTGGACTAGTCTGCAGTAACAAATGGATGGCCAACCAAAAAGTAACTCAGAGTTATACAAAGAGTGGCCAACATAATACATACATTCCTGATATGTGATTCCCTTCTCACACTCAATACACTACACTTATATGGTATAGATACAGCACTACAACATACAAAAAAGAGAGATTGACAGATCGACATAGTTAGAAATGATGCTGTTTTTCTCATCTAAGGGCTTATTATGCAGTCTCTGTCGCTATGCTGTGGCCGTCAACTGTTTTTGCTTTGCTCAGTGACAGGCTAATGGCCCCCAACGCGCTGCCTCTCAGAAATGAATCAATTAATTAAGAATTTAATAAATTAATTTAAAATAGGTACTATCGTTATAAATAAACTGCACAGTTGCAATCTAAACAACAACATTCTCACCCAAAAAAAGCCTCAAAAGTAGATTTTGTCGTTCAACAGCTGCAATATTTTCAAACTAGAAACAAGAGTGCCCTCTGCTTGTTGCTGTATATGAGCGGAGTAATACTGAAGGATGAAGAGGCTGGACGAGTGCTGTTATTTGCAAAATATCGCACGGCTGTTAGCCAATCAGATTCAAGAACCAGACAGAACTGTTGTGTGTGTATATATGTGTACACACACACACACACACACACACACACACACAAAAATAACTAATAAAACTACCTAAAAATTAAAAGGAATTTCTTACTTTTTAACTAGTTACACCCAACATTGAAGATTTGTTAAAAAAGGGCCAATTAGGCTCCAGCACAGTAAAACAAATCATATTCTTGACTAAAAACATGTAGTTACATTTGTATTTGCACATTTGTATCTTTTAATAATGTGCGTGTTATAATGTTTTGTAATACAAGAAAACTGTGTCATGAAAAACCACACAGGCCTAATGTATTAGCATATTGAACTAGTCAAGTCTAGGAGTTCAAATGAAGAAACCATGTCACTGCACACACGTGCCACCATTTTGCTAATGACATATGTTTATTAAATATACAAATAAACTTTACAGAGACATTCCACTCAACAAAACTTCTGAATGACACAGTTGGTGTAGGAATTTGTATTTACCACCAGATGGCAAAATCTTTGAAGCATCAATGCAGTTTGTTATAAAAGCCTCAATATTTCAGTAGCTTTGTTCGGGACATCCCTAGTTTAGGGAGCCAGAAAACATTGTCTATAAGTATGTCTATAGATATACAGGCAAGGTAATAATAATAGACTGTTTACTAGAGTTGTTTACTATACTGTTTGTATTAACTAAATACAAATTTAAGTATACTTACACTGTATAAAAAGCTAGACATCATAAAAGTGTCTTACATCTGAATGTTGTTTCTCCGTGTTGTAGATCCAGACTCTGAGATAAATGTGACTGAGGCAAATGAGACATTTATGGCCCAGAGTGAGGAACTGTACAATGCTCTGATTGGCTGTTTCTTCCAGCCTCCTGAATCGTGGGACGGGGTCACATGTAGTGCCTCAAGCTACCTTCCAGAGCCAATTAATCAATATGAGGAGATGGACTCCTGTTCGACTAACTGGGTGACAACTTAATAAAAAAAAAAAAAAACTTCGGTTGACTTTTTGTAATGAATTCAGCTTATGCAGCGTGATTTGACATGTTGCTGTTGTAGTAAAAATTAATTCAGGTTTATTTTTATTTTATGTTGCATTTGTTCCTTTGAAAAGAAGTGTACAACAAAAATAAGTTTAGTAAGTGACCAACATAAATGTATTCTTGTTTTGTTTTTTCCATTACATTCATTGAATTAAATAAAATCTACATGAAAAACATGTGCATTTGCACTAAGGGCAAAAGCTGCTTAAACATGAAGGATAGTCACACCAAATGTTGTTTAAAGTTCAGTTGATAGAAGCTAATGGAGTATATGCACACAGACTTTTCATTTCAGCCAGCCAGCCTCAGCGCTTTCGGTGAACTGCCTTTACATTATAAAATTGGCACGTTTAAGGTCTGATTTCTTTCAAAATCAGCGATCTTCACTGCCTGTTAGATATATAAAGTGGAGCCTCAGACTTGACTAGAAGCACTGCACTAAATGCCATTTTCCCCCGCCATGTCTTTAAATATGACAGTTTATTTTACCCCAGTATTTTTAATGGAGTTTCTGCTCTGGCCTGCTGATCCTGACAGTGCTAGCAGTTACACGGTCTTTCATCTTGTTTTACGCTTAAACAACTAAATGAATGCTTAAGTCTATTTAACTGAATGTATTGTAATTACATTACAACATTGATGCTGTAAAAGGAACCTTATGAAATTGAAAATCGTCACATTAAGCCTACACCAGAAGTTTATCATTGGCTGAAAAACACTTGCTGTGCATATACCCTGTTGGTAAAGAAAATCAATTTATAAGATTGTTCTTGACAGCAGCATTTTATAGCATTTTTAAATGTGTCTAAAACTTTGGTTTCTTGAATTATGTCGATGGTACCACCATTCTTGTGGTTTTAGTATTTCTGTATGGAGCACTGGCTACTTCCACTGCTTGTGCAAGCAATATACAATATATTATCTGGATTTATTATGCATGGATTTGAGTAAAAGTAAAAGTGCAGATTTGTTTTATTCTAGAAAGGTCTGAGCATATCCAGATTTCAAATAAAAATATTGTTATTTGTAATTATTTTTTATATATTTTTAATTTAGACAAAGCTGGTCAATATAGCACATGTTTTCAATTGTTCTGATTGAAAGTCAGGGATTGTACACAAAAATAAATGCATATATATCTTTGTTAGTACATTAATGGTCTAAAAATAAAACCGGTCTGATAACATGGCGCTGTTTTATTTTGTGAAAAAAACAAAGTGTCATCAGTAATTATAAGAAAAGCGTGTTTTAATCAACTATAAATTGTATATCCAGGGAAACTGACATTCTTATTTTTTATTTTTTTAATGCAATAAATTTGTTAAAATTTTGAATGGTCTTTTGTAATTATTTGCATATTTCTGCATTAACGTTACTACAGTGAACACAACAATATATATATATATTTTTTGACAAAATATCAGTCGTAAACTGATATAACGAAATGAAAGGTAGTTAGTTTTACCATGTTTTCTAAACGTTTATTTGCTCGTTTTTTTTGAATGGCGTGGTCTATATGACAAATTTATTTTTAACATTTTGAATGGTCTTTTGTAATTATTTACATATTTGTGCATTAACGTTCCTACAGCGAACACAACAAATATATATATATTTGAACAATATAAATATATATATATTTGAACAAATATCAGTCATAAACTGATATAATGAAATGAAAAGATAGTTACCATGTTTTGTACATGTTGATTTGTTCATTTATTTTGAACGGCTTGGTTTTCTGAGCTGTCGGCTGTCACGTGCTCTTGATAGCTCTGCCCCTTAGCGGAAGTAGAAAGTGCATCAGACCGGAAGTCCCGAGTAAGGAGCGGCCCAGAGCTCAAGTAAGGTCTATGTATTTATTTGTAATAATGTAGGAAAACTGCCTGATGACTGCGTTGATATAAGTTCGCAGTGGATATGAAATACAATGTTATTTAGCCGATAGTTTAATACGGCGTGTTTCGTGTCATTTTTATTTTCTGCTAACACTGTTGACGGGTGTTTTGTGCTTTAAAGCGGTTTTCAGTGCATTGTAGTTTGCTGTTGTACTTTTCAGAAAGCTAGCCTGTTGAGCTTTATTAATTAAAACATACTTATTTTATTAGTTCACAATAGTTTCCGCTGTATTTTGCATAGGAGTGTTTAGTAAGTTAGCTCAGTAGCTTAGCATTCATTAGACTAAAGGCAGTTGTGACAGTTCCTTTTTATCACTTGTGTTCATTACATTCATCAGAAAAGTACAAACTCACGTATTCTAATAAATTGACAACCATTAATAGTTAGTACAGTCTTTTTAAGTTCTCTATGTAGTACTGTCTGGTTATTTGCATACGTCATGAACTTATTTATGGATTAATCTTACATAAACCACTCTATCTGTCGTATATAATCATTTTAGTGCAGGTTTACCTAAAGGGAGTGACGTATATATGTTGTCACTGTAATATGAGTAAGCAGCTTGACATCACTGTCTGTTTATGTTTTTTACGCATGTGCGAGACTGAGTTAAGTAAGTACTGAATGATTAATCTCTAGTTTACCATCACTGTAAGTGCTCTCGTCAGTGTGCACTACAGTACGTGGTCTTTAAAGTGCACACTCATACCTATATAATTTTTTCTCCACACTCCCTTGATTGGAAGTGTTATCAGAGCTGTTTAGTGCCATGATGATGTGTTTATCTGGCTATCTAGTCATCAGAGGGCATGTATGGTGACATACACACTGTTATTTAAATGACAACACTGTTATTTGAAGTCAGAGGTGTTTGTAATGAGAACAAAAAGTGCAAGTACAACAATTGTTTTTAATTATCAATCAGCATGGCGGTAATATTGATGATTATTATTGATATTATATTAATATAATAAAAAATAAATAAAGCAAAATAAGAAATAATGGATGTGTAATATGCCATTGTTAAATAAAAAAATAGTGTTTCTAATTAGGGCTTCACAATATATCATTTCAGCATCGATATCGCAATGTGATAATTTGCAATAGACACATCTCAAGATATATGCAATGTTGAGTTTGTATTATAATGTATATCATTGCACGTGTTTTTGATTTCTGAAATTGTAAAATGATTTTAAAAGCATTTAGACATAAGAAATTGTACCGTGTGTGACTAACAATGATTCATTTTATTGAATTATTTTAGTTTTTATCATTTAATTACTGTACTTGAATACTGTTAGACTCTGGACATGTAAAAACACTATTTTATTGTCTCTTTTTCTTGATTGTATTTATAGATTGTTATGCATGAAAATACTCACAACATGTGCAAATACAGAAATGCACTGCAAATAGCACAGACCACAAGGAAAGTGTGTCAGGGAAATTTATAGATTGCTTCTTAGATTGTATGGAGATGCACTCCCACTGCAGAATCATCCCAATTGATCTAACATTCTAAATTCTTTCCAAACAGAGATATTAAGTCATATCGTAATGCTAGATTTTTTTCTATATTGTGCAGCCCTATTTCTAATTTAGTTTTTAGTATTTTTATATGACCAATGTAATTTCAAAAACTATAATGTAAAATACAATTATTAAATTTTCTATAAAAATTTTTATTAAATGTTTTAAGCTCTCTTGAAATGCTCAGTCACAGGCCCTAAAACACATGCAAACTCTACAAATCACATGTGCTTTGTGGCTCCTTGTCAACTATATGTCAGACTCAACATTGTATATCTTGCAATGTGACTATTGCAGAAGCACACATTGCGACATTGATGTTGAAACAATATATTGTGCAGCCCTAATATAAACATTAAAAGTATAGAGATACAGTTGAAGTCAGAATTATTAGCTGCCTTTTGAATTTTTTTTCTTTTTTAAATATTTTACAAATGATGTTTAACAGAGCATGGAAATTTTCACAGTATGTCTGATAATGTTTTTTTCTTCTGAAGAAAGTCTTATTTGTTTTATTTTGGCTAGAATAGAAGCAGTTTTAAAAATTTTTAAGCCATTTTAAGGAACATATTTTTTTGATAGTCTACAGAACAAACCATCATTATACAACAACTTGCCCAATTACCCTAACCTGCCTAGTTAACCTAATTAACCTAGTCAAGCCTTTAAATGTCACTTTAAGCTGTATAGAAGTGTCTTGAAAAATATCTAGTAAAATATTATTTACTGTCATCATGGCAAAGATTAAATAAATCAGTTATTAGAGATGAGTTATTAAAGCTATTATGATTAGAAATGTGTTGAGAAAATCTCTCTGTTTAACCAAAATTGGAGAAAAAATAAACAGGGGTGCTAATAATTCAGGGGGGCTAATAATTCTGACTTCAACTGTACATAAAAATAATAACAATCAGAAACTATTAATAAAATCTATAGTAATAAAATATGCCTGATTACAATTCTAAGATTAAAGTAGTAATATTTATGACATTTTTAATTTATATATAGATTTCTATTTTTTAAGAAAACATCCTTTATAGCTTGTCTGTTGTTGATGAGCTTCACCTTCTTACACATGTTCTGCACATGCTGTTCACTCTGAAACACACAGCACATGTGTTTATTTAAATAGCTGTTTAGGGACTTGAAAAATTACACAAAGCCACATTAATGCCACGAAGCCAGAATTCATTTTTTTTTCATGTCGTGTGAATCTTCAGATTAAGTGTTTCCCTGCTCTCAGCATTTTCAGGCGCTGGTAGGCTTCCTGCTGTAGTTTGCTCCACCCTTTCTCCTGAGACGTCCAGCAGATTCTCTTGCAGTCATGTCGTACGGAAGGACAGATCAGCGCGCTTCGCCAAAAGACTTCAGCAGCCTCATTCAGACATGCAGCTCTAATATTCAGAAGATCACACAGAACAGTGAGTGTCTGCATCTGCCCTCACATAACTGGTTGCAAAGAGCTAATACAAATCGTCACCTTAGAATTATAAGGTTCTATCTGACATTTTTGCCAAAATTGAGTTATTTACATATTCTTATTAAATGACAACTTATTTACATTATTGGATGTTTTTTTAGAAGTTGTTTACATTTTAAGACGTTTTATTTAAAAAACTAATGTTACACACGCACTGTTTGCTATGGAATGCAAAAACTTTGAAGCTCAATATCTTAAAATCATTCAGAACGCAGATAGAACCTTATAATTCCAAGGTGACGAAATACTAGAGACTATATCACATGGTCACAATGGTTATGATTGGGCATGGATAAGATGAATAAAATGTCATGAGAACTTAACCAATGGTTCATACCTCTAAATTCTTGTCTGAAAACAAATTTATAAGTATGACAGCATCAATATGATGTTTGCACAGATAGATATGTTGGTCTATTAGTTTTATTTGATGACTTTGGCAATCTTTAGCTTTATATGCCAATTGGATCAGTTTAAAAAATGGGAAAAACAGATCTAGTGTTTTCCCTCGCCCCTATCCTTTTAGATTTGGTTCTTAATTTTTTCTTTTGTTACTTAAAATTGTACGCAGTTTAAGTCACATTTTTTGATGGGATTTGAAATTGGATCCATTAGTGGATTGTTAAAGATTTTCAGTGGTCTGAAACCAAATGTGGGTCACTCAGCTGGATATTTTTTTCTTTCCCTCTTCTGAAGCTGAAGAAGAACAAATGATGTTATGTTATTAGAATCTCTGTTTAGTAACAGTTACAGTACTGCATATTTGAACTTCTGATAAGCTACAAAACATGGTTGATTTAAGTAGGAGTGACCAAGTATGAAATAAATGTGGGAAATTATCTGAATTTTTGACAAAACAAAGTGTAAAATTTTAGGGGAAAATATATATATCATTAAGATCATTGCAAAATAATTTTCTGGCACAAAAATAACTGCTTTTAATGCTGCTTTTAGGTTCATTTTTGTCATTTTATCCATTTGAATTTCAAAATAAATGTGTCCGGCAGAAAATTCTGATCCATGAAACTTGCAGTGCTGTTTGGGTTTTGGTAGGATTTTTAAATAATTCTGATAGTCGCAGTATATGTCGTAGACTAGGCATGGGTCAGTATAAGATTGTGATAGTATGATGACCTTGGATAAAAATATGATTTCACGCTATCGCTGTTTTGTGATTACTGCTTTAAAATAAGTTCTTTTTAAATGTCTTTGAAAAAAACAACACATTTTCCCCAATTGAATACAATATATTTTATTTTAAGAAACATTTAAAATATTTGTGCCTTATTTTATTTCAAACTTGTCAGGCAAAATAATTAAAATAAATCATTGACTTCTGCTTTCTTCATTAGCTTAAAAACACAGATTTCTTTTCAACTTGAAAAAGCATCTTTGGATATCTTTCTTTTCTCTGGATATAATTTAAGGCAATTCACTGTTCTGGTCTATAGCATGCTGGATGTTGGGGTATAACAGGCCCATAGCCAGCCTGGTAAAAGGAGTGGTTCTTTTTTCTTAAAAAGTTAATCTTTTTGCAGTTATTCGCCTCATTTTCTATTTAATTAGGAGGTTCAAATAGGTTGCATTTTAGTGACATTTTAAACACTTTTTTGCTAGATTAGCTTGTCGGATGGTCATCATAACCACATGTTTTGATGTACCAAAACATTTCCTAAAGATTTAGAAAGAAGAAATATGAGAAAAATACTTATTTTTGAAGTTATTATCATATATCATTAGAAAAATATGAATCTGTTAAAGAGTTAAATTAAAAACTAGATTGTCATTTCAATATCATTCATTTAAATAACAAACTGACCAGCACATTCAACTTTTCTCAGTCACTCAGCAAATACAGGATTCTGCTTGGTGTTAAAGTCTTTTAAGGGTTATTTTCACAATTTATTACGGCATAACAGTCAAAATAGGAAAAATGAGCTCATGTATGGGACAAATTCTGGACCTTTGTCAGTTAGGGGTGGGTCCCCCCCTGGCTACAGGCCTGTATAGGCAACTTGTTTTTCAGCTGTTTGCTGAATCGTGGGCTGAACAGTAGCTTTTGATTCGGAGGGTTCTTTTGCTGGAGATACTGTTGCCCTAAAAAACTAAATTAAATAGACGTAAAAAAACAAAACAAAAATGTACATATACCTTAGGAACAGTATAACAGAAATTTTTTTGCGGTTTTTGAAACTTTGTCTTTTCCAAATCGCGGTAAACCTTGAAACCAGTTATTGTCCCATGCCTATTGCAGACAAACACAATATCTTAATAATTTTTTTTTCCAATATCGTGCAGCCCTAGTCTTGTGCACTTATTGAAGTCTCATTTTAAAAAAATATGGGTAAAATATTACAGTTAAAAAAAAAATTATATATATATATATATATATATATATATATATATATATATATATATATATATATATATATATATATATATATATATATATATATATATATGCTTTTAAAAGTTTAAATAATTAAGTAATTGTTCACAATTGTTATTGTACAGTTCTGTGATGGCAAAGATAAATTTTAGGCTAATACTCCGTTACTTAATCCAAAATGGAACCAACCATGTGTAGAATATTATTAAAATGTCTTGATTGTCATTTTGGTTTAATTATTTAATAATTCAATTTAATAATTAATACAATTATAAATAAACAAACTGTTAAACTAAATTCTTAATAACATGTTATTTATAGGATCAATTTGTGATTGTTTTTTTCCTATACTATAGTATACTATTTCTTTTTTTCGGATTCTTTTTTTGTGATGTAGTACTATGGTTTAGACCAGGGATGTAAAACGCAATTCCTGGAAGGCCGCAGCCCTGCACAGTTTAGTTCCAACCCTGCTTCAACACACTTAAGCCGCGGTCACACTGGACTTTACTCCCTATAGACTTCCATTCATACGCACGCGAATGCGTCAGACCGGAAATCCATCGTACGTATCGCGGCCAACATTGCCAATTTTACATTGTCTTGTTTTTTTTGTGAGTATGTTGTTGTATTTTGCACTGTCTGTATTTTGCACTGTCTGTATTTTGCACCGTCTGGAGCCAGCACCTAAGCTTTTCACTCATCATACCACACGTGCTGCTGATGATGTGACAATAAAAGTGATTTAGATTTTTTTTTTTTTGATTTTGAAACGCAGGGTCATGCGTCGAGTTTCGCTGGTTGCTGCAGTGCAAAGTTCAAGCTTGGTGAACTCTGACCTGCGAAATTGCATCACTTGACTGCGTGAGACCAATGCAGGATCAAAACGTGACGTCTCTGGACAGAAATTTAAAACATGGAGCAATCGCTCGCTTTTTTATGTCTAATCATCTTGTTTAATCCCGCCCCTTTTCGCAGCGCCATACGACAGAATTTCGCAAGCTCAAACTCTAGTGTGACTTCGGCTTTACTGGTAGGTTTCGAACAAGCCTGAAGGTCTCAATTAGTTTGATCGGGTGTGTTTAATTAGGGTTGGAACTAAACTGTGCAGAGCTGCGGCCCTCCAGGAATTGAGTTTGACATCACTGGTTTAGACACTTTGTCGTAATATTTACAGTATTATCCTTATGTGTATGCTGTTTTGATTTTAAAGATACTGAAATTAGTACGTTTTTATGCTTTTTCTCCATTAGCTGCTCAAATCAAGAGCATGGTCAATCAACTAGGCACAAAACAAGACACCAGTGACCTGCGGGAGAGACTGTAAGTGTGTTTCGTCCTTGATTTATTTATGGCTGTGCACTTCCTGTTTTTATTGTGCTTGTTCATGCTCAGCATGTGTGATATGTTTACAGTCAGCAGGTGCAGCACTACACAAACCAGCTGGCAAAGGAGACCAACAGACACCTGAAAGACCTCGGCTCACTCTCATTGCCCGTCTCCCTCTCCGAACAGGTACTTTTGTAGTTGCAGGTTTAATTCTTAACCTTCAAAGTGTTTATCATGAATCATAAGCAAATGAAACAAGATTGTCAGTTGGAGCTGCTGTTAAAGTTTTTATAATATGTTGTCTGAATCTTCTTCTTAAGCATGGTGTTACATCTCCGTGCATAATTTTTAGTAATTCGATAGACCGGAGACAATTATTCCACAGCCAGGTTTTTGTCCTCAAATAGCTCCTGTGTGTTGGATCTCCTCTAAAACCTTTTTTTTTTTTTTTTTGACTGTTGTAGTCTGTGAATTAATTAAGCAATTACTGACGACCAGCCATTGTATTATTATCCACTAATGCACAGCCCATGTTGTGATGCAGCCAATACATGAAGAACTTTTTTTACTTGTTAATTTATCTAAAAATAATTGCACATCCTAGAATGCCCATCAGCCAATCAGAATGAAGCATTAAACAGCTCTGTAATATAAGTTTTCAACTTATGTTGTCTGAATCTTCTTCTTCAACCTGCCGTTACACCTCTGTGTGCTTTATTTTTTGGTCATTCAATGGACCATTAAGGTTGCAAAGGGGTGGAATATTTTTGGTAAATTTCTGAAAAACTTGTCTGAAAATTTGGAAACTTTGTCTCTCTTGAATTTCGAAATATTCCAACTCTTCCAGCAGTGCCTCGCTTTCAATATCTCGTTTGTCACGGAGGACATGCAGAAATTGTTCCTGAATAAAAAGTGAAAGTGCCAAACTGCAGTTAAAGTTGACAAATTAATAATTTGGCAAGTAATTCGATTACTGATGTCCATGTAAACAGTCACTGTCTTTCTACTCTGCGTCTGCGTGCCCAAACGGAAACTCCCATATTTGCAAATCCTTCCCTCTTTCCCTCCCCCGACACTCCCACCTAAACAGAGCTGGACACGCCCACTTTCCTGACTTTTTCCAAACTAGAGGTGTGAAAACACCCTGCTGAGACAGGGGGGTTTCATGGCCCTTTAAGCTATATTTTTTTTCGGTAGTCTACAGAACAAACCATCGTTTTACAATAACTTGCCTAATTACCCTTATTTGAAATGAGTTAATAAAACTATTATGTTTAGAAATGTGTTGAAAAAATCTTCTCTTCGTTAAACAGAAATTGGAGAAAAAATAAACAGGGTGGCTAATAATTCAGGGGGGCTAATAATCAACTGGATATTTGCTGTAAAATGAACATTCCATACCCTTCCCCAAATAACTTGAATTAATGTGGTATTCTTGTGATATTCAGCACCTGCAAAGTCAGGCTTTCTTTGTGTCTGTGTTTTTTTTTTTTTTGTACCAAAATGTTTGTCTGATTTCTTTAAAAACTAGCGAAAGACCTAACAAGAAGCACTGCATTAAATTATATTTTTCCGCACCATGTCTTTAAAATATGGACATTAAATTTACCCCAGGAATTTTGTGCTAGCCTGCTACTAATGACGGCGCCTCAGTTGAAACATTTTTGTCTCTTTTTATGCTTTAACAACTAAACTAATGCAAAAGTCTATTTAACTGATTATATTTGAATTATATTACAACATCAATGCTGTAAAAGGAACCTTATGAAATTGAAAATAGTCACATAAACCTTTCACTATAAGTTTATCATTGGCTGAAAAGCACTAGCTGTGCATATAGCCCATTCCCATATATTCCCGGTAATTCCAATATATTCCCCAAAGACACACCTAGTGACATTTGTCAGGTTTTGGTCCTCAAACCTCTCCTGTCTTTGTTTCTTGCACATTTCTTTCTTTTTTTACTGTTGTAGCCTGTGAAGGAAGCAATAATTGATGACTGGCTGTTAAATATTAAACAATAATGCACACTTAAGGTTATGATGCTGCCATGACATGAAGACCTTCCTGGAACTAGTTTAGCTTTGCATTTATTTGAAAATAATTGCACACCTTAGTATGTTTATCAGCTGATCAGAATCAAGCATTAAGCATTTACCATATGTTGTCTGATTTTTATTTTTTTTTAAACAGAGACAGCAGAAGATCCAGAAGGACCGGCTGATGAATGATTTCTCCGCTGCTCTAAACAACTTTCAGGCTGTGCAGCGTCGAGCCGCGGAGAAAGAGAAGGAGTCAGTGGCCAGAGCTCGAGCGGGGTCTCGTCTCTCTGTAAGATACACTCAAATGTCCACATTAGTTCTGAATAGAGATGTCATTTTCCACATTCCCATCATCTGCTTAACCGTAATAATTCAAGTACCTGCTTCAGTGGCATATTGTCACAGGCATGGCCAGATGTGAAAATGATACCCAATACTCCAGCATTCTCACTCAATTGAAAATGTTTTATTGTAAATAACGTTCATGCAAAAATGAAAATTCTGCCATCCTTTTCTCACCCTCCTCTTCTTTCTGTTGAACACCAAGAAAGAAAGCAGCTGCCGTTGACTTCCATAGTATTTTTGTTTTCTACTGTGAATGTTGATGGCTTCTGTTTTTCAGCATTCTTTAGAATATCTTGCTTTGTGTTTAACAGAAGAAAGACACATTTAGGGCCACCTGAGTGTGAGACGCACCCCACTTAAGTCTTAAGCCCACCTAATTGCTCCTTACGTATCTCAGATGGATAAAAACACAACAACCCTTGATGGTAAACCGATGCCCTGTTTTTTTCTCCAAGCACAGTAGCAGAAAGGGTTTAATGAAACAATGCAAGCTCAATTTCTTTTTCACATTTCTACATTTTTTGTGTGTGTGTAATCTATGTTGTATAATCCCGTGTGTGTGTGTGTGTGTGTGTGTGTGTGTGTGTGTGTGAACACACACACACATACATACATACATGCATACATACAGGGAATTTTAAAAGCTCACTCAATTCCAGACATTGAAAGTAAAGGGTTTTTGATATATTTTTGAGAGATCTCAGGGATTTTTGATTGTCTTTTTTCTTTATTGTTATTATTTTATATATTACCACCATTTAAGGCTATTTTCAATGCTGTTTTGTTTTAGTTTTTTTCCGGCTTGTCAACTAGCAATCATTTAAGCCTGATTTTCTGTTGATTATAAGCCATGGACATTCAGCTTTTTAGTCAGTGAAAAGTGGAAAACCCTGATAAAGCAGTTATGTTTAAAAAAAATGACTATATTATTCTTCTGTTGTGATTTACTGCAGAATGACGATGGAGGTCACGATGAGCAGCTGGTCTCCTTTGAAAAGTATGTGTCCCATGATCCCCGTTTATGAGCTTCCAGCTCTGAGTAAAAGCATTGAAGCTAAAAGCATGTGTTTGTGTGCATGTGTGTGTGCAGTAATGATGATTGGGGCAAGACCACCACTCAGACAGAAGACGTGGCCATAACAGAAGAGGACCTGGAGCTCATTAAAGAAAGAGAAACCGCCATTCGACAACTTGAGGTTTCTTTTTTCCTCTTTTTGTTTCTGCCTACACTGCCTGTTACACACATTCACATACATTCTCTTCTTCTTTCTATTATTATTTTTTTACTGTTTCTTTTAGAATGGTGAGATTTTTAAAAAAAAATGTTTTTTAAAGTTTCTTTCTTACCATATCTGCATTGTCTTGATCCAAAATACTGCAAAAACAGTCAAAAACAAAGTTTTTTTTTTTTACAATTTAAAACAGCAGTATACTATTTAAAATAGTTAACAATGCAATATATTTCTATGACCACAAAGCTGACTTTTAGTCATCATTAGTCTTTAATATATATTTGTCTTATTATAATTATGATGATGATAATTATTATCAGTGTTAAATATTTCCTTGGTTCTTTAAAAAAATGTTCACATTGGACAGGTTCACACCTGTCAATGCATTTAGGCATGTGGATATGGTCAAGACAATCTACTGCAGTTCAAACCGAGCATCAGAATGGGGAAGAAAGTTGATTTATGTGACTTTGAATGTGGCATGGTGGTTTGTGCCAGATGGGCTGGTTTGAGTATTTCAGAAACTGCTGATCTACTGGGATTTTCATGCACAACCATCTCTAGGGTTTGCAGAGAATGGTCTGAAAAAGAGAAAATATCCAGTGAGCAGTGGTTCTGTAAGCGCAAATGCCTTGTTAATGCCAGAGGTCAGAGAATGACCAGATTGGTTTGAGCTGATAGAAAGGCAACAGTAACTCAAATAACCAATCGTTACAACTGAGGTATGCAGAAGAGCATCTCTGAACGCACAACACATCCAAGCTTGAGGAGTTACAGCAGCTGAAGACCACACCGGGTGTCACTCCTGTTAGCTAACAACAGGAAACTGAGGCTAAAATTCGCACAGGCTCACCAAAATTGCACAATAGAAGATTGGAAAAATGTTGCCTGGTCTGATGAGTCTCGATTTCTGCTGCGACATTCGGATGGTATGGATGATCAGAATTTGGCGTTAACAACATGAAAGCATGGATCTATCTTGCCTTGTATCAACAGTTTAGGCTGGTGTTGGTGGTGTAATGGTGTCGGGTATATTTTCTTGGCACACTTTGGGCCCATTAGTACCAATTGAGCATTGTGTTAACACCACAACCTAACTGCGTATTGTTGCTGACCATGTGCATCCCTTTATGACCACAGTGTACCAATCTTCTGATGGCTACTTCCAGCAGGATAATGCACCATGTCATAAAGCGCGAATCATGTCAGACTGGTTTCTTGAACATGACAATGAGTTCACTGTACTCAAATGGCCCCCACAGTCAACAGAGATCTATCCAATAGAGGACCTTTGGGATGTGGTGGAACGGGAGATTCGCGTCATGGATGTGCAGCTGACAACTCTGTAGTAACTGCGTGATGCTAACATGTCAATATGGACCAAAATCTCTGAGGAATATTTCCAGTACCTTGTTGAATCTGTGCCACGAAAGATTAAGTTCTGAAGGCAAAAAAGGGTCTAACCCAGTACTAGTAAGGTGTACCTAATTAAGTGGCCGTGAGTGTATATGTTCTTAAAATCTTACTGACCACCGAACTTTGATATGGTTGTACATAATGTTACTAAAACTTTCTATTTCTCATAAATGCAGTACTTTTGAGCTTCATATTAATCAAACTTGTACTGCTTTCAGCATTGATTATAATGGTCTGTAATTTTGCTAACTGCCTCTGCTGTGATTGCAGTCGGACATTTTGGATGTGAATCAAATCTTCAAGGATCTTGCCGTGATGATCCATGATCAGGGTGAAATGATCGGTGAGTACAGTCAAACATGGCACTGCTTTGTGGTTCGTTTAAGCAAAAATTCTAATTAATATTTTATTAAATTTGTCAAAGTCCATTATTCAGTCTTTTTATTTAGCTGCTTGAAGCTAAACTAAACTTTCATTTTGATGGGTTGGTGCAAAAATTCATGAGTTTCTATGTGTATGTAACAATATGAGAATGATTTAAATGATGGCAAAATATTTAGGTTATTGGCAATGTTTAAAACCTTGTGAATTAAACATTGTGTGTCATAGTAGGTACACATTTGTAATGCCTCTACATTATCAACATAGTGTACATGTTTTCAGTCAGTTTTTGTTTACTATCTACTACATACACTTTATTGTTAGGTTAATAGTTCATACTTTTTTAGCAAGTAAATCCTACTTCAAGTCATAATGCTTGCATGTTTAACAGACTTTTTGCACGGTTAGTAATATAAGATGAACGATTAAGTGTACTTATGCTTACTTGATTATTCATACTTTTTATTTTATTTTTTGGAAAATCATGCTTAAATGTAAGCATCAGATCAGATAGATCAGGCTTTTGAGCCGTGATGTACATCTGTCATCATCATATTGGATTATACGCTTTGTCTCTTATAGGGATGCTCATTTCGGTTAATTTTACTAACCGACAACCGCTGCTCATTAACCGGATATTAACCGGTTAATATATATTATTATTTGAAAAAAAAAATTGACGTGTCTATTTTGTGTGACACATTAAATATTGCATTTTAACATGCAAACAGGAGCATACATAACAGACCATCTTTACGCACCTGTAGGTTATGTTTCCAACAGCAGAAAAAAAGAATAAACTAAATAAAAAGAATAAAATAAATAGTCTTGCCCTAGATATTTTTCACTTAAATGACACATTTAAATTACAAAACGAAAACAATGACTGAACCCTTTTTAAGAACCGGCAAAGGCTGTTTGTCCAATCATGGTTTTTTTTCTTCCGTCAAAAAAATATTAGGCTACCTCAAATCGATCGCTCCACTGAAAATATACATTTAATTAATGCTGCGCTGTTATTATTATATTACAAAAAAACCTTTTAACATTTTTATAGAAGTCATTAGCCTAAAGATTATGTCATAATGACTTATTTCCTCCGTCTCAATCTTCTCACTCACCGTTCATGTGCGCGCCATGCATGTGATGAAAGACAATAGCTGCTTTTCCACTATTGTGCCAAACCGTTCTAAGAACACTTCGGTACGTTTAGGGTTGTTTCTCGACTGAGCCTGAAACGGCGCGGCACGATTACAAACCGTTCTCGGCAGGGTTAGACAACCGTGCTGAACTGTGCCGTCAGATTCTGTGTGTTGATGTCGCGGCTCTGTTGTCACCACCGTTGGCTCAGCGGAAGCGCGCTACTCATCAGACATCCACAAGTAAACTACACTACATTTAACATGAAAAACCGATACAGGTCTAAACGATACAGTTTAAAAAGGGTTTTAAAACCACAGAGCAGTCTCTGGCAGAGAAGGGAGTCACTGGCCCACCACATTCTTACGAACATATTTTATTTATCAAAGTTATTATTTCATTGACTTGAATATAGTTACCCGTTTATAATTACTAACCCGTCATCTAAAATCTTAAAATAATAAAATAGCCTATTGTTTTACTCGTGGCTTGAGCTTCATTAATTTGATAGGCAGAGACGTTTATTTCGCCTCACTGCCGTGCCGTGCTGTATAGCACAAAACTCGCTCTGAGAACTTTACCAACGAGTACATGCACTGCAGAAAAACCTTTTTTTTTCCCTGCTGCGCAACGAATAAAGAAACGCTTAAGATCTCTATATCCATAGAATACACTTGCAGTCTCCTTGAACAATGAGGAAATAATTGTACTTTTTAATTAAAAAACCAGACTGCAGCATGCTTGTTTTGTAATTTAATGCCAGCTATACCACCTGAAAGACGGTTACGGCGTGTTGGCCGTCACCGGAGAAAGTCTAATCTTTCTTCAGTTTTTTGGACTTTGCATGAAAGCTTTACGGAGTGGCACTGTCCGAGGTGCTCATTATTGTGTTGGATTTAAATTATAGCCTAAAATGCACCAATAAACAAGTCAAATGAATGAATAAATAAAATAAATATGGATTGTTAAATGCCGGTATTGTTTTTACTCAAAAAAATATCAATATGTCTTGACAAATGTTTTATAAAAATAAAAGAGCACTTTTCAACATTTCAGCTATAGCCTAGGCCATTATACGATTCAGTTAAATAAGTTGGACATTTGGGGACATGTAACATGTTTCTGTGTTTTTTTTTTTCTTGATTATCTTTAATATATACTGGGCAGCTGCGCAAAATATTTTCTAAAACGTCAAGCGGGAATGTGACTATAGCTCGTTAGTTAATTATGAATAGAAAAAAATAAATAAAATAACAGAAATAAAATGATAAAAATACAAAGATAAAAAGAGCAGCATTTTGCTAAATATAATAGTCCTTTATATGCTTTATATCCTGCTATGTGTTGTTTCATATTCATTTTTTTATTTAACTTGATGGATTCAATATTTAATGTTTGAATACTGAAACAAATAAAAGCCATAGCTTAAAAGCTTATTTTTTTACCATCAACGTGTAGTATGTTTTATATCATTATCAACTTTTGATATAAAACCACTTTGTAATTAAATTTATTGTTAAAAATGAAATAATTTAAGTGCTATATTTATTATAAGTGAAAGTGCCCACTGACTTTTGACAAGGCCTGTCCAAAAATATACTTCTGCCACAATAATAAAAATGCACTATCATTGTTTATTTTTCTGTTATGTAGAGATTTGAAATATATGATTTATTTTCCCGCCAGTCATTTTCAATCATCACGTTACATTTTGGTCATTTTCCCTCCAAATCAAAATTTGCCCGGAGCCACGCAACATGACCTCTACTAAATAAATACTGGTGCTGTGACTTGTAGCTATATTTAGCACATATAAGAGCAGCATAACATAATTGAAGAATGAAACAGACGACAGACATAAAACGCTTTTTCGGCTCAGTTGACTTTTATTTCAACTGGGAGCACACAGCGCGCAATGGCATAACGTGAGGCGCGCAGGACGCATACACAGCGCTTAAACTATTCAAAATATGCGCCTCGCAAAAAGAGCTTTCGGTGATCGGTCCCACATTTTAAAAATATATAAAATAATATTTTTTAATCGTTTAACTGATACCATTAATCGGTTACAAACGCATCCTTTCGGTTAACGGTTAAACGGTTATTTTGAGCATCCCTAGTCTCTTATAATCGTACTGTAAGACTTAGTTTCTTCTGTAATATTTTGTAAGAGTACAGGTTTATTTCAGGTTTTTACAGGCTAAAATGTGACAAGTAATTGTTAATTATGAAAACTGAGAGTGCTTATCTTGTACTACATGAAGCTTGTAATCTATAAACTAAATGTAAGTAAAAATGTGATTATGACTTGCTGTGATTACAGATAGCATAGAGGCTAATGTGGAGAGTGCAGAAGTGCATGTGGAGAGAGGAGCTGAGCAGCTTCAGAGAGCCGCACAATATCAGGTACAGTAAGAGTTTCAGCATCACACAGACACAGCTATAATGGTTCATACAGTCATTTTGAGACACAACATATCTGAGTCTTTTAGGTCAGTTTGGGAGCAAAATGTCATACTGTTATATAAATTAGTTTTAAATGGGACTGATGATTCATAGACTATTTGTTTTTTTTATATAAAAATTTGCAACAATACAGCAGAATTTAAAACATGCATGTATTAATAAAACATGCAAAAAAAGTGTTTTTATGTCTCAAAACAAGTAAAAGTGAGATACAGCTCTTTTTTGTATATTAGAATGCATCCTCTTTCATTAATTGTTTTCTGTGCAAAAATATTTACTATCATACATTTTTACAAAATTATGTCATACATTTAAACAATAGTTTTTATACCCAATCTTGTCATGCATTTTATATACAGTGGAGAACTAGTATTCAACACATCACCATTTTTCTCAGAAAACATATTTCTTGACTTGTTGACTTGAAATTTTCCCTGGATGTTGGTAACAACCAAAGAAATCCATATATGATAAGAAAACAAATCTAATTAGTTTACAAATTAAGTTATTTGTAATAAAATGAAATAACACAGGAAAAAAGTATTGAGCACATGAAGAAAGGGAGGTGTAGAAAAGCAGTGAAAGCCCAGACAGCAGCTGAAATCTCTCGGAAGTTATTCAGCAGCCCTCTGCCCTTCGTCAGTGTAAATAAATATTAGCCAAAAACCAAAGTGGACATTTTAGCAAGACAATGATCCAAATCACAGCCAAGGAAACTCTCAAATGCTTTCAGGAAATGAAAATCAAGCTGTAGAATGGCCCAGCCAATTACCTGACTTGAATCTAATGGAAAATACTAAATAAAGATCAGATTGGTGGACAAAACTTACAGAACCATCAAGATTTTTACACTCTGCTGAAGTAAAAAAACTCACACCTGAGCAATTCATGTCAATTCATTCTTCATATGAGATCTTTATCAATATCTGGTGAAAATTTCAAGTCAACAGCACCTTTAGAAATCTGTTTTCTGAGAAAAATGGTGATGTGTTGAATACTTATTTTCCCCCACTGTATATATGTGTGTATATATATATGTGTGTGTGTGTGTGTGTGTGTGTGTGTGTGTGTGTGTGTGTGTGTGTGTGTGTGTGTGTGTGTGTGTGTGTGTGTGTGTGTGTGTGTGTGTGTGTGTGTGTGTGTGTGTGTGTGTGTGTGTGATCATTTGATTAAATATTAAGAAGAATAAGTATCACAATACAAAATAAATATAAATGAATAGTAATTGAAAACCTTTATGATATGCCACAATCCTAAAAAAAACACTAGGTTTTAACCATTTGTCAGCTGGACATTGTAAATAATTTAAGTGGCGAATAATGTAAATCTTATTACTTATTACACGACTACTTGCCACAAAAGTAAACAATAGACACAAGACATTGATCTCAGTTGCAATATTTTAACTCTTTATATTTTAATGATAACCTGACAGAAACAAAAATGACTTTCTTATTATTTGGTCACAAGATGGTGCCAAATCCTCAAGAACAGTCGCATGCAAGATATCCATTTATATAGATATGAATGTAATCACTGAAAGACAAGATGATTTAAAGAACCAGGATGAGCCTGTTTTATTAAATTCAGCAGTTGTTTTCTGGGATGAACCTACCTTGGAATGTCATGATTGACCAATCAGAATCAAGTATTCCAGAGAGCCACGCAATAAAACATAAAATGCAGTATACTCATTAATTCCTTTTACACTTTAACAAGTAGACGTTACATTTGTTATTTGACATATTAGAAAGACTTGCGCTTAATATGCTTATTTAAATCAAATCACTTTTGTAATTGTAATTGGATTCTGACACTAAAATAGGACGTCTCATTTTTCCCCCACATGCTTTTTAATTATAATGACAATGTTTTATTTCTGTCTTTTTGTAGCAAAAGTCCCGTAAGAAGATATGCTTCCTGGCAGTGGGCCTTTCCATAGTGGTGCTCATCATCGGCATTGTCATCTGGAAGCTCTCCTAGTGAAGATCCTTCCTCTGCCCCTCACATTTCTTTAATTTATTTTCTCAATCTCAAACCCAGTACCATCCACGTGGGAAAGAAGGTCAGATACTCTCAACAGCACCCGTAGGGTCCGTCTCTGTAGGTTTGCAGGGTTAGATACACTATGAAGTGGTTAAAACGAATGTAACATTCCCAAGACCTTTAGCGTTTGATGAAGGTGGATGAGCTCACGGGTGGGGTGGGAAAACAATAATATAAGTGATATAAAAAATTCAATTTTGATTCTTGTGATATATTTCTAGCACTAACACTACTTTACTTTTCTTATTAAACCGGGTTATTTCATATTTGACAAGTTTGTTGGAATGAGACGAGGTGTAAAAAAAAAGGCGTTTGATGACCGAAAGTGTTTTTCTACATCTAACTGTAATATAAAGTTGGCTTTAGATGTCTTGTACATTTCAAATCTATCCAAGTTGTCGAGTCACTCCACATGTTAACGACGAAACGCTTAGATGACCTGCAGAATTAATTGTACAGTTGATGCCATGTTGTTGATTCCGTAGAGCAGTAGAACAGCAAATATGAGGCAGCGATGATACCTAAAGCTTAAACATCTCTGCCCTTCAGTTTCTGTTACTGGTGTTAGGTTTATTACACAGATGGTCATATAGCTGTATATGTGTTGTATTAAGAACTCCTAATCAATATTATGGCTGAAACAGATTTGTATATTACAATAAAGTCTGCACTGTATGTTAAAAAACGATGTAAAAAGAATCGCACCCATACTTTTAGAACTTGCAAAAAAAATTATTGTTTTGTTTTTTCTTTTTTAAAGATTGATTTATATGACTTCTATAAGTACATGAGTAAAGAAACGTGTCTTAATCAAATCTGCCTCGCTGATTTTTGCCTTAAAGTTGTTGGAGCCGTATTTAGCAGTGATGAAATGAGTGCCGTGAATGTGAAACCGTCCGGATACGCTATATATTTGGTTAAGTACACCGCGTCCACTATATCAAAAGCATTCTCTGCAGGCTGTTGATTGGCTTTGGTTGTGTGGGCTAATTAAAGTTTGGGGTTTTATTACCCTCTAGGCTTACCTTTTAAATATAGCTAAATATTCAGCTTTGCCAGGCAACTGTCAAGCTCTGTTTTTTGCTACGGGCGTGAATAAAACCTTCAACTGTGTGGTTTGAGGGGGACAAGATTCTAAGGAATCAGACTTAATATGGAATGTTCATAAAATAAGAAACAAAGAAGCTATTGCATACAAGAACTTAAAACACTTGGCAACCACATATCAACAACCCGATCTCATGGCAGCAACTGTGTGTTCAGCAAGAAACACATAGTTGTTATATACATTCAGACTTATATGGTTATGATATAAACAGTGTTGGGAGTAATTAGTTACGAAGTAACTAGTTACTGTAATTAAATTACTTCTCAGCTGAAAATTAAATGATTAGTTTTCATATTAGGTGTTGTATTTACAGTTGCTTATATACTTGCCTTAAATGATGGACATAAATTCAACAGTTCTATATAAAACAGTTTAGAGAAGCAGAGTAATGTGTGTGTGTGTATATATATATATTTAGCTTTCACTTTAGTTGAATAATAGTGTATTATAAATATAATAGATATTACATCAATATATATATATATATATATATATATATATATATATAGAGAGAGAGAGAGAGAGAGAGAGAGAGAGAGAGTAGCAGTGCTACGAGTGTGATATTGCATTTATACAACAGTTCGATGGCATGATCGTGTATATAAACAGAAAATCAAACACGGAGAGTCTAAAACCTTTTGTATGAGGAACTACTTTCTTCCACCATTCATTCACATCTGCAGCTGACGTCAGAGCAGCAGAAACCGTTACTACTTCACCAACATCATTTTAGAGCTAGTATTTGAGTGATTCTCTAGCGTAATGTCTAAAGTGATGATAAAACAGATGATTTTGCTGATATTTTAAGATTATAAGGCTGAGCAGCATGAAATGTTCTTAGTCTACAGAGATTTCCCAGTATTTCTCTGTTGCAGTCAGGAACACAATAAATAACAGCAGTTTAAAATGGCGCTGGGTTTTTCTCCTCTAAGGGTTTATTTTGCGGTCGCTGTCGCCATGTTTTTATTATCTATTATATTTATAATACACTATTATTCACCTAAAGAACATTTATCAAGATAATTGCATATGCTTAAGAAAAAAATAGAGAAATCAGTTGATGACATGTGAAGCAGTGTAATTGTAAATGATTTTTGTCATTCAGATGTTTTGCATAGTAACTAATTTTTTCAACAAGTTAATACATTTTTTAGAAGTTCATGTCAGTGTATGGTATGTCTGAAATATGGTGTCATTCATTTGAAACGTTTTGTGTTACACATATTGCTTAAAATATAAGTGTTGTTTTTTTAACCCTCTACCGCATGGTGTAGCCATATGGCATCATGATACTTATGTTCATTTCCCTGCCACAGTTTTTTTAAGACCAACATTGAGTTTTTTTTTTTTTTTTTTTGGAAAAAGAAAACCTTAGTGTAGCCAATGATGTGCTTTGGTTAAGTCACATGACATGCAGTGTATTTCTGTAGCGTGATTTCTGACAGCCTGGCGTTTATTGTGAGTAGTTGCTGAATGCAAATGTAAACATCAATAAAAACAAAGGATTAAATTGTCAGATCCACAAAAAAATCTGAAACTGCACCTCCTATAAGTTATGATGACATATTCACAGCTCAAATTTTTTTTTATTAAATTAGTTTTTTGTAAATCGATCAAATGTATGTGTTGCCAAATGGCAACACTGTGCAATAGTGGAACGTGCAATATTGCAATGTGTTAGCTAGCCAACAGGGTCAGCTGTGATCTTTTAAGTTGTAACAATAACAATATGAATGCTAGTAATATAATGTTGATTAGTTGTATGTTAATGGCATTTGCATTATGGATAAAATCTAGTTTTTATGGCAATACTTCTTTTGAATAGATATGAATACAGGGAAGAGTGTATTAGCGAGCACCACCATGTTCTATGGTAAGTGAAACAAGAAAAGGACAGGACTGGCTATTCCTGCAGATGAAAGTGAGGATGAGATGGGTTTTAGTGTCCAGATTGGACATTTGATAAGAGCAGTGATGGAGACAGTTCAAGTAAGTTAGCTCAGAGGCAGATAAGACAGACCTATATAGTATATAGAATAATAAACATTGTTAGCTAGTAGCTACATTACATCATTTCAAAAAACAAAATTATTAATTATAAGGAAAGTTCTAAATTTTACATTTATAAGTTAGATCCACTGTTGGACGTTGTTGCCATATGGCAACTTTTCATTAAGTAACCTTAAAAAAAGACATTTTTTCAATTTTTTACAGCACTTCAAGTTAAATCATTTTAAGAAAAGAAAAACAGTCAAATATTTTTTTTATAGACTTATCATAATGCGTGCAGTAGAGGGTTAGACAAAATTCAAAGATTATGTTTAAATAATTAAGCATTTAATTTCTACTGTCTATGCTTTGAGATTTATGTGGATTTTTAGTGTTGTCAAGCAATTAAATGACTTCTTGAGTAACTAAGTTACTTTTCAGACAAAGTAATTCATTAGAAAAGTAATTTAAACACCATTGTATTGATGCATTTTTTCTTAATTGATTACTTTTTTGAGTTGGGTAAGTAACTTACCCAACACTGGATAAAAAATATTACAGACTCAACAGCAGATGTCAGTGTTAAACAAGTGTTAAAGAATTACACATCACTACTGGAGATATAACTCTAAAATTGTGCCCTAGTCTCACATCCCTTTTTTGTCCTGTACATTGTTTTTTGAACTGTAATATGCTACACTAGTATAAAGGTGGCAAAGTTGATTGTGACCAATGTGATGGTTTTCAAACTCCTTCCAACAGAATTTAATAAAGGAGTAAAGTCGGATAAGTAAAATGGAAAACGCATGCATAAACCTTGCTGCCATTTAACTAAATGACTAACCTTTAATTCTATTCAACATGTTACTCAACATTGGTTTTTCTGAGCCTCTTTGTGAACTCGGAGATCATGATGAATGTGTTGCTCACAGTTTGTGGTTAAGCAGTCACTGTCTAATGCCAAAGGAGCAGCTCACCCTTTGCTGTCAGATGACTGATGCTTATGAAAACACTAACAGTTTTATTATATAAATGCTGCATGTTGTTCATCTAAGGGTTTTTATTTTGTCAGTGAATAATGATGTTCTCTGCAAACTACGTCTGTGGGTAATTGTCAGATAGGCAGTTAAAATGTAATATTTATGTAGTTTGAAGTCTGTTTCAGAATATATAAGGGGTTACTAACTTTATCAAATTTATTCTCTGTTTTTCTCGGTACATCGTAAAACTGTATCGTAAAAATGTCTGTATCATTGCAAAAAGGATAAAAACCGACTCTTAATAATATGTAAGTAGCGTGAGAGCGATTTATCTTCATTGTTGGAAACTTATCTTTATTCAGTTTATATGGAATTATGAGTATTTATTAGTTTTATAGTGGTCCAGAAAAAAATTCGTAGACAAAAACTTGACAAATGAATGTCACAGACTTCACAGGGGGCTATAATCACATGATCTTGAATGGTCTTTTTGAGTATCTACACTTTTTTTTTTTTTTGTGGAATTGCTGATTTTAAAATTAGCATATAGTGGCACACCAGAGGACATGCTTTTCAGTGACAAAATGTATCAATCCCACTTAGGGCTGGGCCGATAAACAATATAATATTGAATCGTGATACAATTTATGTCAATGATAAGCTCTGCACTTTTTTACTCTATATTGATCTACGAGCTAATCACACAGCAGAAATGTGCAACAATAGGAATCTAAGGGTGCTTTCACACTTTGTTCAATTGTCTAGACCAAACCCAAGTTTGATTGTCCCCCCACTTGCCACCTTCTCGGCTGGTATGTGTTCACACGGGCTGCGTCCGAAACCGCATACTTCCATACTATACAGTACGCTAAAATCAGTATGCGTGCCGAGTAGTATGTCCGAATTCATAGAATTCGGACATAGATTCTGAAGTGCGCATCCCATGCATGCTGCGCTATCCCATGATGCCCAGTGAGAGAATTCATGAATGGGAGTGAAGCGACGTAACTGATGCAAGTAGGTCACGTGACCATGACAAAATGGCGGATGTAGTATGTCCGAATTCCATTCATACTTCTCCCATTCATACTGCATAGAACATACTTTTCTAACGGCTGAGTAGTACGTTTAAATTCAAATGCAGTACCTACTGAGTAGTAGGTGGTTTCGGACGCAGCCACGGCCTTTTTTCCTTCTGAACCCCGGTACGCTTGTGTCATCGAGCTGCTTTTATGTGTACAGCTGTTGCTATGTGTACGGCCATGAAAGCAAAGCGTCCAAATCAAAAAGTCACATCGTGATCATTCTGCTTTTACTGAGTCTTGGTTTTGGACATACAGAAAGCGACTTGCGTCCATCTGCTGCAAAAATATTATAAACGTTCAGAACATAACGCGACGTCTGCAGAAGCTGTTTTTGGAGGAAACAAGCAGACATTATCACCGTGTTTGCCCTGGCTCAGTCTCGCTTGTGATACACAGACACACACACACACACACGAATGAACGTTATGAAAACAATATTCTGTTGTACTGTTGGCGGTTCACTCACGTTATCTGTTATGATTGCATTCATACCAGAAGTGAACCGGACCAGAGTTCGCAACTGTACCCTAGACCACCTCTTTTAGGCAGTACGGTTCACAAGTGCGCACCTGAGTTCAGAAGACACGTTCACACTAGTTAAACGTACCGAACTCTGACATCAAACGAACCCAGGTGCGGACCAAAAGTGCTAATGTAAAAATCACCCTGAAAGTATGTTGGTATTAGAGATTTTTTTGGTATTTAGAGACAAATTTTCGGCCACTGAAAATAGGTTTTGCCATTTAATGAAGTTTTGTGACTTCAATCATTGTTGGGGTACTCTTTTAAACCTGGAAGCATTAACAACTTATATCAAAATTGATATCGTTATTGTTCAATATGGAAAATAATTATCGAGATCGAATTTTTGCCATATCGTCTCAATTCTTTTAGAAATATATGGATGAAAATTGATTGTCACTTACTAAAATAGCCACTTGTAAAAATTAGGCCTGAGGGTTATATTCATGACTTTTACATTTTTCTTTTTATTTGAGACAATCACACCATAGGGCAGTTTTGAGATCTGACTCAAAAATGTAAAAACGAAAGTTCCATGGAAGACAAAGAAACATTTCACCGTTTACAGCATTTTAAATGATGACAATACTAATTATATCATTTTTATCATGTGTGACAGCGAAAATGCAACATCCCGTCAACAACCCACATACATTTTGATATAGGACAAATGTGAATACAAATCAAAATTAAACCAAATCACTTTTATTGTTCCATCATCAGCAGCACGTGTACTATGATGAGTGAAGCTTAGGTGCTGGCTCCAGACAGTGCTAAATACAATGACATACTCCAAAAACAAAACAATATACTATACTATAAGCGATGTTGACTATAAATACGTAAAAGACAATAAATACATGAAAGACATTAAAACGGAAAGAAAAATTACACACGTATAGACACAGATAGAAGGGAACATAGTCAAAAAGGTGTACACATAGTTTGACTGTTGGTGGAAAATGATTGTTGGCAATATTGGTTTTAAGTAAGGATTCGGTTAAAACCATAACCAGGTTTAAAAAAAAAAAAAAAAAAAAAAACTGCTTTTCTTTGCTTTATTCACGGCCAAGTAAAGTTTCCAATAATGAACATGGCAACACGTTCAAATGAGCAAAGCACAGGGCTGTGAAGTGGTGTTGTAGCAGAGGGAATTCCTGGCTTAGTCACACAGAGCTGTCTGCCGCAGGGAAGACCTTATTCAACCTTGTCTGATATTTCCCATCAGCGCTGCTCATGTCCCTCATTTCATGCTCCCCATAGCTGGGCTGCATCCTCAAACGGATCCTGGAAATGGCGTGGGATTTATCAGGCTGGATAATGGGTATGGATACGGTTCAAGACTTTGATATTCAGCTCTCCTCATGTGCATCTGTTGCTTAATCTGGCTCCAAAACTCCAGCTGAGCTGTCACCATGAGCCCAGAGCGCTCGCCTGTTTGATCTTCTTCAATGAGTGCACCAAGAACATCAGGCTTGTCTTTTCTGGAAGTTCAGAACACAGTATTGGGGACTGACTGCTTACTGGAAGGTAGTAGTAAACAGACAAAGGCTGCTTTCTGCTTCACAATTCAGGCTAGGCCAGCTCGGCTTTCAAAATGTGCGTCTCTTCACTTCTGGACATTTTTAACCATCTTCTGAGTGATCTCTAATGCTGAGTCCGAAATCGACCTACTAAAGTAGGTACTACGTTTGAAATATAATTTACTATGAGACCATTAGAAACAAACACTCTATATAATATTAATGCAAGTAGTATGAATGGATCCCAATCATCACAAATACTACAGAAGACCTATTGGAACCCACACGGACTTAAGATTCTCATAGAAATCAGTCAAGTTTGGTGAAGGAAAAATCATGGTTTGGAGTTACATTCAGTATAGGGGTGTGCGAGAGAGTGGATGGCAACATCAACAGCCTGAGGTATCAAGACATTAGTGCTGCCCATTATATTACAAACCAAAGGAGAGGGCAAATTCTTTAGCAGGATGGCGCTCCTCCTCATACTTCAGCCTCCATATCAAAGTTCCTAAACGCAAAGAAGGTCAAGGTGCTCCAGGATTGGCCAGCCCAGTCACCAAACATGAACATTGAGCATGTCTGAGGTAAGATGGAGGAGGCATTGAAGATGAATCCAAAGAATATTGATGAACTCTGGGAGTCCTGTAAGAACGCTTTCTTTTCCATGCCAGATGACTTTATTAATAAGTCATTTGAGTCATTGCAGAGATGTATGAATGCTGTCCTCCAAGCTCATGGGAGTCAAACAAATATTAATTATTTTTCTACTGCACCATGACTTTATATTCTATACTGTACATTATTTCTGTTACATGACTTTTGTCTAAGCAAAGTCAGACCTTACTGTCCTAATTAAGTAATTAAAAATCAAGTCATGATCATATTTTATTTTGGTAAAATAAGCGTAATCTAGAGGCCTTTGCCTTTCATATAAGCCACTTCTGAGACCAAATGATCAACTAGAAGTCAAGTTATTATTTGTTGTTCCTAAAACTTGGATAGGCGACTAGATGTTTGTCAGGTAGTATATGGTAGGCAAGTATGCGATTTTAGACGCACCCTTTCTGTCTTTGAAGCTAAAACCCAGTCTTAAGGCCCATTCATTCCAAGCCCAATAACTATAAATATAACGATAAATATATTTCCATTCACACTGATGAATGAAAAAAATCGGTTTAATAAGCGTTAATCAGCAGACATCCTTAGTTTGCTAGTAGTGCATCTGACCAGTAAATCTTTATTTAAAAAATGTATTAATCTAATCAAACAAATTTAGCAGTCATCAGCAGTCAGTGCAGTAGAATCAAAATGGCAAACTATTTTCTCCAGGATTTTCAAAGGACGCTGAATCTAGCACTGGATACCTGAGGTACTTTTATTTTCATACTTCAATTCGCTAGCCTGACTTGCATGACTTCCATGTACTTTTATCCTTATTTCACATGGTATAACCAATTGTTTCAAAATAGTCATTACCTTTATATAATCTTTGAAAAGAAGGCTCAATATCAAGCAGTGCTTCTCCAAAGTCTCGTCTATAGCTATAAATTGCATGAACCCTTGTTATTTCAAAGGATTCTGACTGGCTGTCAGTGTTTTATTGTTATAGCTGTTGTCTGTTGTTTAACATTCTGAATTATTTTTAAATCAATGTTGTTAACAGAACTTTATCCTGGGTTATGCTGCTCTCACTGTAAAACACTTGGTTAAACTTACAAACTCAAGTTCACCAGCTGCCTTGAAAATGTGAGTCAACTCAACTTAGAGAGATTCTTTGTTTCAACTTAAGATGCTGAGTTTCACAATATATTTAACTAAAACTCAACATCTTAATTTGAAACAAAGAATCTCTCTAAGTTGAGTTGACTCACATTTTCAAGGCAGCTGGTGAACTTGAGTTTGTAAATTTAACCAAGTGAAACGTTTTACAGCTGGACTTTATAGTTGTCACACTGAATCCTGATTCCAAACTGGCTGTGACAAAGGTGGATAGAGCTTTCAGAACAGAACAAGTAGAAAGTTCTGAATTGGTGTCGACCCCAACTGAGCACTGGCAATAGAAAAGTGGTATATACTGTACAAGTATCTTTGTATAGCATAACAAATGGATTCTTCCTCAGCATTCATGTATTGTATTTTGTATAACATCCTCCATCCTTCTAATGAGAAACTTTTTGCATTCTATCCCAGATGGTGCACTTTGTGTATTTGCGGTCTCATGGCCTCCTTCATATGCACATCCATGAAGTTCACAATGCTTAAGGCAGGGTTCCTCAAATCTGGCTCTGGAGGAACCCTGCTGTAAGGTGTACACTAGTGCAGTGGTCTCCATAGTGGACTACTACCCAACAAAGTGTGGACTGAGGTTTGCACTTAGGATCTGTCCATCAAGTGTCAGTAGTTTATTCTAATTCTCTGGTGACAAATCCAGATCTTATTACCTTATGTATCATGTTATAGCTATTATATTATACTTGTAGTTATAGTACACAAAAGTCTTATAAATTACATTTAACTGTTCCTAGAGTGTGTACGGAGTTCAGTAAAACAGCATTTTCCTTCTTTGGCCCTACATTATGGAATGAAATGCAGAGTGTTATTCTGTTAGAAACAATTTTATCTCTACATATTTGTAAAAAGGGTTTGAAGTATTACCTGGAAGTCTCATGTGAATGTTTTGTGTAAATTTTAATTCAAGAGTTCCCACTTAGATATGCTTAGCATTTATAGCAGGTTTGGCATGCTGTCCCGGGAGAGAACCCTGAGCTCGGAGATACTTGAGCCCAAGGCTCCTGCCTGGTCAATAAGCATATAAGGGAATCCGAGATCAGGTAGGTCTCGAGAGCTTCCCCTTAAAAAAGGGAGGAAAAGGAGGAGATGGGGTGGAAGGGGGGGATTCTTCCAAAACTAAGATAAAGCAGTAGAAGAAAACGATCCATTTATTGTAAACTAGGATCACTCTGATTGGATTATTACTGATTACAGATGAGCAGCCAGTCGTGCTCAATCATATCACGTGCTCCTCTCGAAATTAGTTTATGAAACTTCACCTCGTGATATTTTATGTGTGCGTATTTTTGTATCTGAAACGTTTTGTGCTGCCATTTTGGCCTGGACCCCCTGGTAGAAGAGATGCATATCTCAATGGGAAATTCCTGGTAAAATAAAGGATAAATAAGTGTACGGTGCTCCTGTAGGGTTGTATATGACTTTCTTGTTTAATTTGAATTCAACCGGAGTTATTTTAAAAATTACTTCAGGATTTTCAAGCTCTACAATGACAACAGAAGTCCAACAAAGCACAATTATTCATAATAATATGTCCCTCATGCAGCTCAGTGGAGTGAATAAAGGTCTCCTTTAGTGAATCCATGCATTTTTGTAAGACAAATATCCATATTTAAGCCATTTTGTGTAACTTCTGGCGAACTTCTGGTGCCGTCTTCTCCTTTCGGACTGTGAAGCACATGTGCAATTGAAATGAATGAGAAATCACAGTAAGGGGAGACAAACAAAACGAAGTCCTGTCCATCTGATGGTGCTAATGCACAAAAAAATGCACTTTAAATGGACAAGACGACAACGGAGGTGTCAGAAGTTACATAAAATGGGTTAAACCGTTTTAAATATGGATATTTTTCTAAATACAATGCATGAATTCAATATAGGAGACATTTTTAACCCCCTGTTGCCACACATGGCACTTTCTGTTATGAATAATGGGCTTTATTGGACTTTTTTGGACTGCTGATTAAATACAAGTGTAGAGCTACAAAAGCTCAAGATTTTTAAAACAACACTGATTTGATTTGTCTGAAATAAAAAAGGATATCTTGAGGGTGAGTAAATCATCATTTTTATTTTTGGAGTGAACTAACCCTTTAACAACCGCCTTGAATTGCTACTTCAGGTTTGTTTTCTTAAGGTCACAGAATTCTAGACCTCAAAGGTGTGGTTGGCTAGAAATGTAGCATCAACTTTGAAAAATGATTAGAATGTGTTGGAATTTGGTTTTTCAGATCCAACCTGACCTACTTTAAGCACAGTGGTTCTGTTTTTAACCGTTGTCAGTTTAGTTTAAGCTGGAGCTTTGAGGTCCTTCTTCAGTTGTGGCTTGAATGTTGAAGCCCTTCCTGTTCATCTGGAGTGAAAGGCACAGTTCTTGCCCGATTCTTTAATTACTAGAGGTATCCTATTACCTTTCTTTGGAGAAGAAAGTGCAGATGTGGACCTGGATCCACTAAAGGGTGTGAGTTTTATAGGCCTGTAGCATTTCAGCATGACATCACTTCCTAATCTTATTGCTTTTGAGGCCTCATTTGCAGTACTAGGTGTTAAGGACATACCAGCTTTGAGGAAACCAGCATAAACTGGACATTTACAGGTCCAACGTTAGAAACCTGTTTGAAAACCTGTTATTGCATGTCTTATTTGTGTTTGTTTTGAAATAAACATTTAACATCATTAACTGAGCATTTAGCAAGTCTCATTTAACTTGATGACTCTATACTTCTTTGTCAGCTCCTCACTGTCTGTTGCAATCTTCTGACATCGCACATTCTCAGCCATCTGTATCTGGGCCAGCAGTGCATTCTTGGTTTGCTCTTGGCGTTCTCTCTGTTTAATTGAAGCTAGCGCAGAGACTGACACTCCAGCTGCACACACCTCCTGCTGGAGCGTTACATAACCAAACCGCAAGTGACTGTCAGAAGCTCGGGTTGTTGTCCATTTTAACACTTATGTTTAGTTTCTCCCTTTGCTTTTCGCTGACACACACGCTGGCTAGCAGCATGCATTTTTGCAGCTCTGACAGGTCTAATCACCGTCCCGTTGGAGGGGTGTGTGAGAGGAGAGATGAAAGACTGCAACGGGCCTCTGTTGTCCTCAGAGAGTTCATACATTAGGTGGGACGCCATATTTCTTCTGTCTAGGATTTTCTCTGGTCCTTTATTTTATTTTTTATTTATTTATTTTTTTTAAAGCAGTTGAACTCATTCCGCTTTGCACATTTTGTAAGTTTCTCCTAACCTCCTAGGGCTTAGTGGCCACATACGTGGACAGCACATTTTAGCTCCTATGTCTTATGTTTTATATTTTGTTACAGACATGCAGTGTCACTCTGAAACTGTTTTGAAGCATATGAAATGTCCCAAACACTATTTTAACTGTCCAAAATGGACAAAAAATGTTTATTTTACTGACAGTGAAAATGTTCAAAATATATATGTGTATGTGTTATTAATGCATTAAAAAACAGTCAGGAAAAAAACTGCTGTGTTCAAGGCAGAAATAAAGAGTTTTTTATTCTATTACACAAAGGTGACTTTATTGTGTTTTATGGAAATTCAGACCACGAGTCCACATATTTGGACATAATTTTTCTCTAATAGTACATCATATCAAAAGATGATACTTAGGTTTTATTCTAATTAGGTTCCAATAAGCCCAAATAGCAAAGAGAAATAAAAAAAATGCATGTACAAAAACAGCTTGGGCCTTAAGAGGTTAAGAGGTTGGTTCCATTTGTAAGTGGCCTGCAAAGTAGACATCACAGGATATTCTGCCATGATTCCAGTCTTGTCAGTCTTGTTTCAGTCTTGTGGATCTGTCTTTTTCTCTTGTGTGTGTGGGTGTGTTTGTTTGGGTGCAGCTTCACCGCGTGGCTGTGTGTGTTTACATGTCGTCAGCTGAGCGGTCACGTGCTTTGCTGTTGCTCAGCATCACTTAGCTGTTAATCAATGAACCACAGGTGCAGCGCATTACTGCGCGCCGTTATCTGTTCAGTGTGTTGTATCTCGTGTTGTCAGTTCGTTGTGGTTCACGTCTGTGTCTGTTCCTGTTAGGCTTCTCCCGCTGAATTCGCTGGTGGTGAGTCATCATAGAGTCTGTTGCTTTTGGACTTGTCAAGCACGGCTTGGTTTCCTTGAAGTTGTTACCGCTGTTTGCACTGATGACACTCACAAGAGATTCACTTTGTTTTGCTGCTCTGAAGAACTATTACCGCTGTTAAGCGTTGTCGATTTCCTTGAGAGATGCACCATTGCTCTACCCCTTCCCTCTATATCTGGTGAGATATCCATGAGAGATTTCCCTCTGGATCTGTTGCTCTGAAGAACTATTACCGATGTTAAGCGTTGTCGATTTCCTTGAGAGATGCACCATTGCTCTACCCCTTCCCTCTATATCTGGTGAGATATCCATGAGAGATTTCCCTCTGGATCTGTTGCTCTGAAGAACTATTACCGATGTTAAGCGTTGTCGATTTCCTTGAGAGATGCATCATTGCTCTACCCTAACCCTCGATATCTGGTGAGATCTATACCAGCTGTTATTTCCTGTTATCCCTGTTAATAAATCATCTTGCATTCACTTGCATTTGGGTCTCCTGCGTATTTGTGACAGAACGAACTGACCACACGAGATACAAACACTGAACAGATAAAGGCGCGCGGTAACGCGCTGCACCTGTGGTTCATTGATTAACAGCTGAGCGATGCTGAGCAACAGCAAAGCACATGACCGCTCAGCTGACGACATGTAAACACACACAGCCACGCGGTGAAGGTGCACCCAAACAAACACACCCACATCCACACACACGCATACAAGAGAAACAGACAGATCCACAACCGTGACAAGTCTGAAAGAAGCACAGGCTCTAAAAGTGCACAAGATGTGACTTTTGTGCAAATGTCATGATTTAAAGTGGAATAGATCTTGCTAACTTTAGCCTGATAGCACTGAAAGCCCACGTCCCACCTTGCAAATTGCCGTCTAAAGCCTCATCTCATGAACGCACAGTAGACGACACCATTATAATACAACATGTAACAGAGAGAGAACTTTATCGTACAATTATTAAGTGTGGCTTATTTATAAACTAATTTCGAGAGGAGCGGGTGCTTATGATTGAACATGGCTGGTCCAGTATTAGCTAATACACAATCCACCAATTAGTCAATCCTAACTTACTATAAATAACCAGAATTCCTTACCTCGGTATCGTCGTTTTGAAGAATCCCTCCTTCCACCCCTACTCCTCCTTCCTTTCTAGAAAAGGCGGCATGGCGGCCCAGTGGTTAGCACTGATGCCTTACAGCAAGAACGTCACTGGTTCAAGTCTTTACCAGGCTGTCGTTTCTGTGTGGAGTTAAATTGTTCTATACGTGCATGGGTTTCCCCCAGGTTTCCTGATTTCCTCTCAGTCCAAAGACATGCAACATAGGTGAATTAAACAAGCCAAATTGGCACAATAGACGAGCTCTAGCCAGTTTAGCAGAGGCCAGCCAGTGAAGTGCTGTGCCGGTAAACCTCACTACTCTGACTTCTAAAGGTGCTCTAGCGACAGACGCTAAAGGGCATGGTCATTAGCCTCCTTGTTAGAGCAACCGACTCCCATGCAAGGAGCCGTCAGTTCGATCCCAGCTCAAAGCGGGTTGGGTAGTGTAGGACCAGCGGGGTTACATTGGTGCCGTGACCCGGATGGAAGTGAGGTTTAGCGGGGGTGAGTGTAGCGGAGGCCAGCCAGTGAAGTGCTGTGTGGGTAAACCTTACTCCTCTGACCTCAAAATGTGCCCTAGCGACAGACGCTAGAGGCCATGGTCTTTAGCCTGCTTGTAAGAGCAACCGACTTCCATGCAAAAAGTCGCCAGTTCGATCCCAGCTCGGAGCGGGTTGGGTAGTGTAGGACTGGTGGGTTACACCAGCAATATACTTCCACAATAATTCATATTTTTTACTTATAGCAGGGGAGTTCTCGAGATCCACCTGAGCTCAAACTCCCCTTTCACCCTTCAAACGGGAGGGAGCCTCAAGCTTGAGCATCTTTTGAGCTATGGGCTCTCTCCCGGGATAGCATGACAAATACGCTTTATTATCAATCATCGGTTAAGGGTGAACTCTTGAATTACAATACCAAACTTAAAAAAACAAGGTAGGATGTTTATCTGCCATTCTCCGTCTGAACCACATCTGTGAAAGCGCTGATGATGTAATCCTTTCTGCACAAACAGGGTGCTCAGAGGTATGCAGTTACATAATTTGACAAACAGGTGGGACATCCTATCATAATGTTTTGATTGGATTGAACTTTTTTTGGTCCTACAGCTAACACAGAATACATATAAATATGTTTGGACCACTTGATTTAATGACTTTTAACCAGAATAATCATAAAGACAATTACCTACTGCACCTTTAAGATTAAATAACCCATCACACTTCTGTAATAAGCTTCATCTGAAGATGCAGCAAACAGTGCAGAGCAAATCTTTGTTTTAAAATGAAGTAACGTTCAAGTTGAGCTGATTTCCTCTGTGAAGGGGACAGGAGGTAGAGTGCAGTAAACACTATTTTGGGAACATGTCAGTTGGAAAAAATGTAGCATTCTAGTCCTTCTTGGATGTTCCTACTTACAAGTTGACAAATCGTAGTAACAATGTCAGGTGCATTCAAGCCAGTTTTGTTGGCACAAGATGGTGTTGTACACTCTCAGAAATAAAGGTACGCGAGCTGTCATGGGTGGTACCCAGAGGTGGGTAGAGTATCCAAAATCTATATATATATATATATATACAGTTGAAGTCACAAGTGACGTTTAACAGATTTTTTTCACAATATTTCTTATAATGTTTTTGTGTGAATGAATGTGAATGACTAATCAGTTATTCCATTAAACAGCAGTTTCTTTAGTTATCCTATAGTTACCAATAATAAGGTTCAAATTGGGATAATTTTGACACCACTGCGTGATTTTTCAGGTTGGAGCTGTAGTTCATGTATATGTTGCGAAGTCAGTTCGATGTACAGTGTGCATCGCATTATCAAACTATTCTTGTTGACATCTTGGAGTGAAAACATAGACTGAACTTGAGGCCACGGCTTACCTAGTCGGATAAACCCACTGCACAGACAGCGTGACCGTCGTTCTCGGAACTGTAGATGGCAATGGCGTGACCGCAGTATAACTCTCACGTCTTCCTCGACTTCAGCCATCATTTCAACACAGGCACGTGCACTCTAACCGAAAGTGGGAGACGCATCTATATAGCAACCTCGCGCGACACAACCTCTCCAATGTGGCGCCTCGCGATATTTGCAAACAAGTCATATGAATCATCTTTATTATCATTTGATGGTAACGAAGGAACGTCGCCAAATGTAGCGAAGTAAGAGTAATGATTTTTCTATAATAATTTACTTGAGTAAAAGTACACATTTTTAAATGTACTCAAAAAGTACACGTTACCCAACAATTTTACTCAAGTAAATGTAACGAAGTAAATGTAATTTGTTACTACCCACCTCTGGTGGTACCTTTTCAAAAGGTACACATTTGTACTTAAATGGTCCATATTGGTACCTTAAAAGTATACATTAGTACCTAAAACATTTAAGAGGAACACTTTTGTACTTTTTAGGTACTAATATGTACCCTTGACGTATTAATATGGACCTTTAAGGTACAAATTTGTACCTTTTGAAAAGGTACCCACCCCAGTGACAGCTGGTGTACCTTTATTTCTGAGAGTGTACCTACTTTTGAAAAATTACAAGGAAATTCAGCAGGGTTTGTTAACTCTGCTTATAGTAAATGAAGAGCAAAAAATTCGACTTTTCGAGAGTTCGTGTTTTTTTTTTATAATTGAGTTTTTACAGTGTAGCCATTTTTCCATCCACCTATTTTTATGCGCATTTTAGTATATTGTTTGAAAATGCTTAATGGAAACACCAAGATGTGCATAAATTGTGAAAATGTGCAAAAATATATGCACGCAATTGAGTTTTGTATAAACCTTTTATCCAATAAGAATAAATGTGCATGAACTATGATAAAAACATATTTGTTGAATACATTTTTAACAACTTCATTAACTCTCTTATAATAAACTGAATATCTAAGGGCATACTCTCACTAGGCACAGTTGCCTTGAACCGTGCTAAAGCTGTCCCCTCTCAGCCTGCATTCACATTGCATTTTTTACCTTCCGAGCCTGAGCACACTTCCGTCATCAATGATGTGCCTGTTTGGTTTAACAGGAAGAGAAGCACTCTCGCTCAGCACAGTAGAGATTGCTTTAGTTTATCGTTTTAGTTGTTTGGGATGCAATGACAATCATACTGACAAAATATTTGACAATCACAGTCAAATATTATACTGAACCGATCCAGCACTTTTGACTCTCATAAATTATCATAAAGTCATCGTGCTGCAGGTTTTAGGAGGTTTGCTGAAGGTGCAGTGAAGGGTTTGCATCTTTAATAAACTACAACAGTTTGCATTCATTGAACAGTAAGAATGATTAACAAATCCATATGAAACAGTCCCTTAAAAGTGGTGACGCGTCTTCAGTTTTGGGCTCAGGCACAATTTGCTCTCAAACTACAAGCGTATCATGCCAAAGCTGAACCTCGCTCTGGCTCACCTCTTCCAACTGGGCTGGCCAACTGATCTGCACCTGGTCCCAATTCGAAGCACTCACACTTGTCAAACGAACAGGGAAACGTGCCTGGGCATGGTTCGGGTAGCATAGTGTGAGTAAGCCTTAAATCTGGTGTGTTAAACAATAGAGACAAAGACGTTCAAAATGAGTACCAGGATTGGGAATTTATTATGGGCATAGAAGGTCTTGGTAAAACTTTATTTTGATGGTCCATTTGAGTATTAGTCTGCTAAATATCTGCTGATACTGCTCCTTAAACAGACATTTAACTGACTATAAGAAACTTTGCGAGTACATGTCAACTTACACTAACCCTAGCCCCAACCTAACAGTCTACTTATAATCTAATGAGAATTAGTTGCAATGTAACTGAAATTTAACAAACGGACCATCAAAATAAAGTGTGACCAAGGTCTTAAAGCTGAACTAAAATTGACCAAGTGATGGATCTTATACCACAGCTCTGAAATGTCTTGAATTGAATCCCAGCTACACACCCTCCAACTACATCACCAATGAACAATCTGGAACTAAAGCATAATGCATGGATATGATGAAATGTGCGTGATCTTCAATGAGAATTTGGACAGATGATGAAGAAGTGATTTAGAAGTTGGGAAAAGTGGACGCAGTTTGCATAATGTAGTTGAAAAGCAATGCTAAATAATTAGAAAAACTACGCCTAAAGGTCTGATAGCAACAAAAAGTGCAAAACTCGCAAATATGAATGTTTCTCAGCTCTGGTTCTTGAGGTTCATGCTGTTTTCGCACCGTGGTGTAATTACTGTAATTTCAAGATGTCCGCACATCATGTTCTATTTGGAGTTCTTGGAACATGAAATTGAGTGTTTCTGTCCCAACATCATTAACACCTAAATTTGTCTATAGTAGTCCAATAGTACAAGTTGTTGCTCCTCGAACATTCCTAATGTCATAATTACAAATTCTACATGAATGTGAAAAATACATGTTCCGAAATCTCGTAAATACGGTAAATACAACATGACATGAACACATCTCTGCATGATCAAACACACTTGGACAAGTTAACCAAGAACAAAGTTACTAATTTTTTGTGGTAGTGTGTATAGTGGTTGATTGTAAAAGGTGCCTAGCTTTCTCTCTGGTGAAAGCTTCCATCAGGGCTTGGGTGTTCATACTCATTCCTGCAGAGTTTAGCTTCAACTAGTCTCAGCAGACATGTCTGGAAGTTTCTATGCATCTTGACTTTCATCCGCGACACCCCTCCGCCATCCAACGCCCCACCATACACAACAACAACCCCCCCCCTCCACTTTCGTGCGCGACACCTGTCAATCCTCGAGTAACATGCCGGATCCGTTACCCCGATCTGTTCCGGGACCTCGCAATTCACAAATTATGCACTGCGGAGACAGCATTTCATGGCATCAAGGCAAGTTCCAATTCAAATTCTGCTTTGCTTACTGTCCCAGCAGGTTCCTTCTTCTGATCATATTCGGAAGGCTACAGATTTGTGTCCTTCACTTGAAAAAAAAAAGATAATGGAATTTCAAAGGTTCACTTGGTGGAGTTTATTTATAAGCTAATTTCGAGAGGATCACCTGCTTATGATTGCTTGCAGCTGCCCTGCATTATCCAATTGATTATTCACCAATCAGTCAAGTCCTAGTCCACTATAAGAGCCCTAAGTTTCATACCACAGACATCTTCGTTTTGAAGAATCCCCCCCTTCCACCTCTACTCCTCCTCCTTTTCTAGATGGGTGGCACGGTGGCCCAGTGGTTAGCACTGTTGCCTCACAGCAAGAACGCCTTTGGTTCTGGCCATTAACAAAAGCAGCAGACGTTTCTGTGCGGAGTTTGCACGTTCTCCCCGTGCTCACATGGGTTTCTCCCACCGTCCAAAAACATGCAACTTAAGTTAATTGACTAATCCAAATTAGCACCATAGACAGGATCTTAGCGGGTAGCTTTCTCTTAAGAGAAATATCTATATGTTCATTAGCTTTTACAGTAGAGGAGTTCTCGAGTTCTAAGCTCAAACTCCCCTCTCGCCTTGCAATGGGAGGGAGCCCCGGGCTCGAGGATCTTTTGAGCTCAGGGCTCTCTCCCGGGACAGCATGCCAAACAAGCTTTATAATCATTCATCAGCTAAGTGTGAATTTTTGAAGGTGTCATTTTGTGTATAAACTGACATTTTTTTGACCAACATTTTCCACTTTTGAAGGCATTTCAGGTGAGATATGATCAAATGGCAAAATTAAAGGCTCGAACACCGTTGCACTATGGGTTGGGTCTGGACAGGATTAATAAAGTTTCTAGAAAGTTGAGATGATGATGATGATGATGATGATGATGATGATGATGATTAAAACTCAATTTTAAGGGCTGTGTGATATTCATAGGAAAACATGATTTAGATTTCAAATGCAAATATAAAACGAAAAATAACTCTTAGTGCAAACTGTCTGCAAACAAAAAGTGTAAAACATTGACTATTTAAAAAGTTGTTAACCCAAGAATAAATATGAGAGTTAGAGAGATGCTTCAACTAACTTAATAATTAGGCCTCGTGTGAAAATATTCCCCAATTGCAGAGAGAGAATTTTTTCAACACATTCTTAAACATAATACTTTTAATAACTCATTTCTAATAACTCTTTTTTTTTTTGTCTTTGCCATTATAACAGCACATAATATTTTAGTACTTACCCTCTACTGCATGGTGTTGCCATATGGAAACATGATATTTATGTTAATTTCTTTGCTACTGTTTCTTTAAGACCGACATTCTATTTTTTTTTTGTTGGAAAGAGAAGACCTTAGTTTAGCCAATGATGTGCTTCCGTTAAGTCACATGACGTGCAATGTTTTTCTGTGGCGCGATTTCTGACAGACTGGCGTTTATTGAGAGTAGATGTTGAATGTAAATGAAACAAAGGATCAACTCATTTCAGATCCACAAAAAAAATCTGTGACCACCTCCAGTAAGTTATGATGACATATTCACAACTCAAAAAAGATTTTATCAAATTAGTTTTTTTTGTAAATCGATCAAATGTAGGCTATGTGTTGCCAAATGCAACAGTGTGCAATAATGGAATGTATAATATTGCAATGGGTTAGCTAGCTAGCAAGGTCAGCTGTGAACTTTTAAGTTGTAACAATAACAACATGAATGCTAGTAATGTAATGTTGATTAGTCATATGTTAATGGTGTTTGCATTATGGATCAAATCAAATTTTTATGGCAATACTTTTGATTTGATAAATACAGGGAACAGTGTATTTAGCGAGCATCACTATGTTCTTTGGTAAGTGAAAGAAGAAAAGGACAGAACTGGCTCTTCCTGCAGATGAAAGTGTGGATGAGATGGGTTTTAGTGGTCATGAGAATTGGACAATTGATAAGAGCAGTGATGGAGACAGTTCAGGTCAGTAGCTCAGAGGCAGATAAGACAGACGTGGTATTGTATATAGTATAATAATAGTATAATATATAAACACTGTTCACTAGTAGCTACATTATTCTGATGCATCTGGATATATTAGACTTGTTATTTATTTGTTATAATATTTAATGGAGGAAATACCTACTGTACTCTATGTTGTAAGCATGATAATACAATATTATGTTTTTTGAATAATATTCAGCAAAAATAATGAGTAAGTATGTTTAAGGTGTATTTACAGGTTCTGTGTTAAAGCTTATAATACTGCAACACGAATTAATCAAAGCAAACAACATTTCAAACAACAAAATGATTAATTATAAGGAAAGTTCTGAATTAGAAATTTCTAGGTTAAATCCACTATTGGAAATTGTTGCCATATGGCAACATATCATAAAGTACCCTAAAAAAAATGACAATTATTTTTTTACAACACTTCAAGTTAAGCCATTTTAAGAAAAGAAAAACTAATATTTTTTATAGATATCATAATGCATGCAGTGCAAGATACTAGTATCCAGCTGTGCAATTTAAACGCTTAAATAGTTTAATTAGTTTAACTAGGCATGTTTAATTATTCCAGCCAAATCAATTGAAATAAGACTTCCTCAAGAAGAAAACATATAATACAAAATACACTGATACAATTTTCCTTGCAGGGCGATGTGGTGGCGCAGTGGGTAGCACTGTCGCCTCACAGCAAGAAGTTCGCTGGTTCAAGCCTCGGCTGGGTCAGTTGGCATTTCTACGTGGAGTTTGCATGTTCTCCCCGTGTTCGTGTGGATTTCCTCCGGGTGCTCCGGTTTCCCCCACAGTCCAAAGACATATGGTACAGTTGAATTGGGTAGGCTAAATTGTTCGTAGAGTATGAGTGTGTATGGATGTTTCCCAGAGATGAGTTGCAGCTGGAAGGGCATCCGCTGCATAAAACATATGCTGGATAAGTTGGCGGTTCATTCCGCTGTGGCGACCCCAGATTAATAAAGAGACTAAGCCAAAAAGAAAATGAATGAATTTTCCTTGCTTTGTTCATCACCAGGGAAATATTTGAAGTATTTGTGGTATTAACTTTGTCTTCAACTGTGTATATGTAAATGTCTGTTTAGGTTATGCACTAAATAATTAATTAATTCATTTTCTTTTCGGCTTAGTCCCTTTATTAATCTGGGGTTACCACAGCAGAATGAACCGCCAACTTATCCAGCATGTTTTATGCAGTGGATGCCCTTCCAGCTGCAACCCATAACTGGAAAAACACCCATACACTCTCAATCACACTCATACACTACGAACTATTTAGCTTTCCCAATTCACCCCCCACCCCCCGCCCCCCACACACACATGTCTTTGGACTTGTGGGGGAAACCGGAGCACCCGGAGGAAATGCACACAAACACGGGGAGAACATGCAAACTCCACGCAGAAATGCCAACTGACCCAGCCGAGGCTTGAACCAGCGAACTTCTTGCTGTGAGGCGAAAGTGCTACCCACTGCGCCACCTAGCCGCGATAAATAATTCAATAAATATATTTTTGTTACTGTTGCTTAGATGTTTCAGCACAATTTTTTGCATTTTTAATTTTCATTTAAGTACTTATAGGTAGGGATGTAACGATTCACAGTTAGCCAAGGTGTTTACAGGCGCAAACGTGCTTTTAGAGTGTGTTGTGTAGGCAATAAATAAACCAATGGCAGTAACATTCCAAGAAAGAAAGAAAAAATTATGTGTTAGGCTATCAGGTAGGTATGGATTTGGATAACTTTATGAGTAGGGATGATGTAACGATTCACAAAAAGTATTTGAAACAAATTTAACACATCAGCGTCGAGCAAGAGGTGGGGTGGCAGAGTAAAATGACAGCGGTGAAGTGCGCCAGACAAAACATTAACTGTGTGCAAATACTGCAAAAAGACGTTTTCTTACACTAACAAAACAACGAATATGATGCACATAAACCGTCAACAGTAGTGTCAGTAGTGAGCAGTCAGTAGTGAACAACTAATGTCACAGATGTCTATATTCAAAATAACTATTAATAAGCCAAGCCACGCGGGCCGGATGATTTGCAGCTCCACCTGCTCCAATGTGTGCTGCGAAGATCACACGGTGCATGAGTGTTTTCATAGCAAAAGCATGAAGTAGTTTTTCAGACTGAAAGAGAAAGTTGTTCTGTTACAGAAGCAGGTATTAGATTATTTTTACTCTCTCCTTTTCAAATTAGTTCATGAATATTTTATTAATTTGCTTATCATTATTGAATATTTTAAAATGTAATGTGTATTTATATAGCACATTTATTGCGTATGGCCATACACCCAAAGTGCTTCACCATCATGAGGGGAGTCTCTCCACACCACCACCAGTGTGTAGCATCCACTTGGATCACCACACACCAGCTATTGGAGGAGTGAAGAGACAGTGATAGTGATTCTGTGGATGGGGATTATGGGTAAGTGCCGATCGAGGGACTTTGGCCAGGACACCGGGGTTAAACCCCTACTCTTTTTGAGAAGTGCCATGGTTTTAATGACCACAGAGAGTCAGGACCTCGGTTTAATGTCTCATCTGAAAGACGGCACCTACTGACAGTGTAGTGTCCCCTTCACTTTTACCGGGGCATTAGGTCTCACATAGACCAAAGGTTTAACGCCCCCTGCAGGCCTCTCTAACACCACTTCCAACAGCAACCTAGTTTTCCCATGTGGTCTCCCATCCAGGTACTGACCAGGCTCAGCCCTGCTTAGCTTCAGTGAGTAACCGGTCTTGGGCTGCAGGGTGATATGGCTGTGGTTCAAGATTATCTCTTCTGAAGTGTATCACACTGATACTTATACTAATTAATTATACACGTAATGTTAATTATTCACCTTCATAATCATGTTTAACTCCTGTCTTTATTCTACTATATAATTAGTAATTTTATAATCAGTATTTTATGCCAGTGGCCAGTCCCCTGCAGCAGAGGGCCTATTGAACTCCTCTGTACACACTGCTTTCTGGTTTAGGAAAGGCTTACGTCTCCACACCAGACATATCAGTCCCCAGTGAAAGAGGGTTTTTTTTTTATCAGCAGGGGACATTGTAAATGTGCAAAGACCTCAGCTCATGCCAGAAATGCTGATATTTCTTTCAAAAAAATGTAAATCCCAGCACAGTCACAGTTTTAGTTTATTTTAATGAGTCTTCTTTAGTTTGTATTTTTTATACATATTTTTTATGTGTTTTATTAAATTGTTTTGGAATTTGTTTTTAAAATAGCAATTTAGTTATGACAGAAAATACAATATTTAGCAAAAAATGTGCAGCATTTAAGAAAAAAATGAAAGGGCTCTTCACCTTAAATTTGTTTCAAATAATTTTGTGAATCGTATCGAATCATAAGTCAGGTGAATCGTTACATCATCCCTACTTATAAAGTTATCGAAATTCATACCTACCTGATAGCCTAACACATAATTTTTTCTTTCTTTCTTGGAATGTTACTGCGATCGGTTTATTTATTGCCTACACAACACATTCTAGTCAAAGTGAACCAGTTGACAATGGTTTCTCACACCCTGTCAATACACCATAATTGCTTCAGCATTTGGAATCGCTGGGATTTGCAGAATCTGGTGTTTGGGGTTTATTTGGATAAATCGGCCAGAGTCTGTGAGATGAGTAGACCTTCACCGGAGACAGCTGGGCCGCAGACCTGTGCTGTGACTTCAGTGTGTACACAAACACGCGCTCTCTGTTGTTGAGACTTTCAATATTTTACACTCAATGTACCCTGAATGGGAACACCAACAAAACCTTGAAAAACTGCGTCATTTCAACTGTTGCAGCAACGGGGAAAACAGGAGAGAGTGAATCAGGTGAACAATGAAACGATTCTGAACATGAATAATTGCAATAGGATACATGCTAATGAAAGGGACCTGTGCTGTCCGTCTACATTAAAAACGAGAACAGCCAACAGCAAAACGAGCAAAGGAAGAATAACAGAACAAAATAGAGTTTGCTGCTCACGCAAGAGAGAAAAGAGATGGGAGTTCCCATTGGGTTGTGTTTACATTCCAGCCGGTTGTGTCGTATTTTCCATGAGGTTCACCCGAGGATAATTGGGGGCGCAATGGGTTGCAGATGTTGGTTACACCTTTATCCTATGGGCCCCTGGGTGCCCGCTCTGCTTTTGTCACTGAGCTCCACCAAGCTCTAAGCTTCAGAGGGTTTAACTGACATGTCCTTCATCAACTCCCATGCTGTCCATTCTGCAGTGTGATGACATACAGTTAAAGTCAGAATTATTAGCCCCTCTGTTTATTTTTTACCCAATTTCTGTTTAACGGAGAGAAGATTTTTTTTTAACACATTTCTAAACATAATAGTTTTAATAACTCATTTCTAATGACTGATTTATTTTATCTTTGCCATGATGACAGTACACAATATTTTGCTAGATATTTTTCAGGACTCTAGTATTTAATTTAAAGTGACATTTAAAGGCTTAACTAGGTTAATTAGGTTAACTAGGCAGGTTAGGGTAATTAGGCAAGTTATCGATGGTTTGTTCTGTAGACTATAGAAAAAAATATAGCTTAAAGGGGCTAATAATTTTGACCTTAAAATGGTTTTTAAAAAAATTTTAAAAACTGCTTTTATTCTAGCCGAAATAAAACAAATAAGACTTTCTCCAGGAGAATTTTTATTTTTTTTTATCAGAGATACTGTGAAAATTTGCTTGCTTTGTTAAACATCATTTGTGAAATATTTAAAAAAGAAAAATAAATTCAAAGGGCGGCTAATAATTCTGACTTCAACTGTACATCACAGTTTCATCTAGTAAAATGTAATGCTAATATTCACTATTCAAGACTCAACCACCCAAACACACACAACTACTCCTTACTTCACAATACCACATGGAACCATTCAATAAAAGAGTATTCCTACCAAATCTGAAATTGTGATGCAAGGTCTGTTTTTACACCTTAATTAGACTGAAACATATCTGTGTCCTGCTTGAAACAAATGAAGCTTTATGTGAGAAGTCACTTAAATTACTCAAGCAGTTGAATCTTTGACCCACTTTGAAACACTTGACCCTTGAACACTTTAATTTGCTATTATAATTCCATTCTTCTTTTTTCCTCTATTGTTTTAAATTGCTACACATTGTCGATTTTGTTGACTTTGAATAAAAGTGTCCAAAAATACCCAAACTTACAAGTTGAGTTACCAATCTCATTATTTCAGAGCTGGAAGTATTCATTTTATATTGGGTGTTAACTAACTTGATCCCATTTTTTCCCTCAGACATGCAGTATTCAAATGAACCCAATGAGCCCCTTGAAATAATTAATACACAGTAGAAGTCAATATCCAGTTAAATTTGAATTATTTTATCCTTTTACCCAATTTCTGTTTAACAGAGAGAATGTTTTTTCAATACATTTCTAAACATAATAGTTTTAATAACTCATTTATAATAACTGATTTCTTTTATCTTTGCGATGATGTTTTACTAGATATTTTTCCAGACACTAGTATTCAGCTTAAAGTGCAATTTAAAGGCTTAACTATGTTGATTAGTCAAGTCATTGTGTAACAGTGGTTTGTTCTGTAGCCAATCAAAGAAAGAATATCGCTTAAGGGGGGCTAATATTATTCTCTTTAAAATGTTTATTTCTTTATTTTTTTAATTTGAAAATTTATTCAAATTTTATTATTAAAATGTATTCTAGCCGAAATTAAACAAATAAAATATTATAGGAAATACTGTGAAAATTTCCTTAAGCTGTTGAGAAATATTTGAAAAAGATTAAATATTGCACAGGAGGGCTAACAGTTTTGCCCTCAACTGAATATGTTTACTATTTTTTTATGTAAAAGTGTGAGTGGGTGTAATATGAGGGACGCTGACAACGGAGGATTCACATGCAGTTTATTATGAGAATGGTCAACAGGGTCAAACAGATACATACAGTGAATCCAGAGTCGTGGTCAAATAGCAGGCGAATGGTCAGTACAGGCGGCAAGCAACGTAAACAAACAGAACAAATCGAGGCTCAAACACGGTAAGGCAAAGGTAATGCATCGTAATGTCACAGTACAGTTAAACAAGACTCAGCAACTGGTGTGTGTGTGTGTGTGTGTCTGTGCTGCTTTTAAAGCACATGTAATCAGTTCTGAATAGCTTCATCTGTGTGTGCTAGCAATCAACAGAAAACCGGAACAGGTGTGAGTGTATAATGCATGACAGGATTTGTAGTCCTGAGTGAAAGTGAATGTAGAGTAACACTGGCAATTAACATGAAAAATTGTCAAATGTATGCATTATAGCTCTCAATATGTAATATTTAAATTATATTAGATGATCCAAACTTCCTGTCACTATACTTAGGCTCTAGTTTCAAGCTTTTTTTTTTACTTATATCCTGAATATATCTACTATATATTAGTGTAATGTGTAACTTTGTCATCAAAAGTGTGTGTGTAAATTGAAAGTGTAGTGACCAACTGTGGTGACCCTCAATACTCGGAATTTGAGCTCTGCATTTATCCTATCAAAGTGAACACACACCTGGAGCAGGGGACAGCCATTTCTACGGTGCCCAGGGAGCCACTGGAGGTTTGGTGCTTTGCTCAAGGATCTCACCTCAGTCGTGGTATTGAGGCTTGAAACTCTGAAACTTAAACCTCAGACTTGAACCTGCAACATTTAGGTCACAATCATGACTCTCTAGACCACAACTGCCTCCTAAAAAAGGTGCTAGTTTGATTGTCAAGTGATAAATATTCAAAGCACAACAGATCCATAGAGCTCAACTATTGTTATTAACGTATTAAAAACAGTGCGTCTACATCCTTTAAGTCCCACAGTAGGAGTCTGGTCCCTTTTTACCACTGTATAGTCCAGATATTGCTGACTATTTAAGAAGTTCAGTACTAAAGCCACACAAATGGTGCTTGTCCAAAAAGCTGTCATCACAGTATTTTCAGTGTAAAGTTTGTCAGACAAACATCAGCCACTCCTGTGTGTCTTTCATGAACAAATGCCAAAAGCAACTTGATTAATTGCTGGGTGGTAAGACGCTTGACATTGTGAGGTAATTCACTTAAGTCTCTGAATCCATTGCCTCATTGGCTGTCACGGTGTTAAGCACTATGTGTGAGCTTCTTAAATTTGGGTTTATCCCACTGCTGCAGCAACTGTGTTGTGCCATATTAGCACAAGACCCAGTTATGGAGGCGATACAAGGTGTTAAGCAGCCTCAGGTTAAAGAAGATCTACACAGTTGGCCAACACTTTAGTGTATATTTGTGTTTGTACTCTAGAGAGAGTCATAGGTTTCATGTTGCTATTCTAAGCACTGTATACAATCACAGCTGATTTTTATAGCCAATTAGAGTTCTACATGCTTGAGTTTCAAGAGTCATGTCAAAGCAGTTAGTAAATCAGCATACTATCATCTCAAAAACACTGCAAGAATCAGATGCTTTGTTTCCAGTGAGGACTTCCAGAGAGAAACTTGTTCATGCTTTTATCAGCAGCAGGGTGGATTACTGTAACGGCCTCCTCACGGGCCTTCCCAAAAAGACAGTCAGACAGTTGCAGCTCATCCAGAATGCTGCTGCCAGGATTCTGACCAGGACCAGGAAATCAGAGCACATCACACCTGTCCTCGGGTCTTTACACTGGCTCCCAGTTACATTCAGAATAGATTTTAAAGTACTATTACTTGTCTATAAATCACTAAATGGCCTAGGACCTCAATACATTACAGATATGCTCACTGAATACAAACCTAATAGATCACTCAGATCTTTAGGATCATGTAAACTAGAAATTCCAAGAGTTCAGTCAAAGCAGGGTGAATCGGCTTTCAGCTACTGTGCCCTCCACTGCTGGAATCAGCTTCCAGAAATGATCAGATGTGCTCCAGGATTAGGCACATTTAAATCCAGACTGAAAACACATCTGTTTAGCTGTGCCTTTACTGAATGAGCACTGTGCTACGTCCGACAGATCACACTATTATGTTTTTCTCTTCTTTTTCATTCTTTTATAACCTGTTTTAACACATTTTTATTTGTTTTTTTTATTATTTGTTTTTATTTGTCTCTTTTATTCCTGTTTATGTAAAGCACTTTGAATCGCCACTGTGTATGAAATGTGCTATACGAATAAACTTGCCTTGCCTTGCCTATGGCAAAGTTCAATAATATTTTTTGGTAACACTTCAGTTTAGGTCACAATTCACAGTATTAACAAACCATTAACTAACACTGCCAGCTTCATAAATGACTAATTAGTTGCTTATTAATAGTTAATAAGGTAGACGTTGGGTTTAGGTTTTAGGTAGGATTAGGTAAGCACAATAAGATCATACTTTATAACTGATATTCTGCTAATCAACAGTTAATAATTTAACAATAGGCAGGTAATAAGCCAGTAGTTAATAGTGTGAATCGTGACCTAGTGTTACCCAATTTATTTGGAGACATTAATGTGAGAGAAAGTTCTGAAAGGTTACTATACAAAATTAAATAAATAAACAAAAGAATTAAAGGACTAGTTCACCCAAAAATGAAAATTTGGTTATTTATTACTCATCATTCCAATTCCCTAAAACCTTCATTCATCTTTGGAACACAAATTAAGATATTTCAGTTTAAATCCAGGAGCTCTATGACCATCCATAGACAGCAACAAGAGACTTTCAAATTCAAGTCCTGAGGAGTCCTGTGACATTCAAACTCTAGAAAAGGAACCAAGAACACTGTCAAAACATATCCTGTGACTTCAGTGGTTCAACTGAATGAAGTACGAAGCTTCAAGAACAGTTTATTTGTGCCAAAATAAACAATAAACTTAACTTTGTTTGCAAAATCACTTGACTTGACTTTGTTGGCTAATGTTTTCTCTTCCTCGCCAGGTTGTCAGGGTGCGCATGTACTTAGGGCATTATGCCCTATTACAATTAGAGTCAGCAGTGGAATACGCAAGTCTCGTATTCCCTGTAGTAAACACTAACCGGGAACTGACGCAATTAAAGAGAGAACATAGGTGAACAAAGTCATTTTTTACAGATTTTTTTTTGGTGCACAAATGTGTTCTTGGAGCTTCTTTTAGTTGAGCCACTGAAGTCACATAGAATGTTTTGACTATGTTTTTTGTTCCTTTTCCGGACTTTAAACGTCTCACGACCTTGCTGTATATGGAGGATAATGGCGCTCTCTGATTTAATCTAAAATGTAGGGATGTAAAGATTCATCGTGACCCAGTTGAAAATCGATTTAAATATGTGATGATTCAAACCGGTAAAAATGTTGAATGAATCTTGATACATTTTTTGAACAGAGGGGGCGCTGTGTTTACAGGCGCAAACTCACTTTACCTGCACATCAGCTGCGAGCAATAGGTGGGGCGGCAGATTAAAATGACAGTAACTGTGTGCAAATACTGCAAAAAGACGTTTACTTACACTAACAGATCAACGAATATGCATACCTGTCAACCCTCCCGTTTTTCACAGGATTTTCCCGTATTTTACAGTTCTATCCCGCTATCATCCCTAAAGGTATTTTCCCATATTTCTCCCGTATTTTCAATCTTTCTATAAATGGTGGCAATAAACATTAAAGAACAACCAGGGGACGCCCCTTGCTCTTAAATGTGAGTCTGTTCTGTGCTTTCGTTTTATTTAGGCATGAAAACACATTGAAATGAATATAAAAACGGCACAATTCCCTTCCTTTTCATTACAGGTGCTGTCGCCCCTCCTATGCAATCCTCAAAACAGTTGTATATGCGTGCGAGACTGTCAGCTGACATGCTCCATAGTGATAAATAGACGCTGTTTCCCAAATCCTGTACACGCGATTTGAAGCAAAGTGAAAGTCTGGGTTTTGGGTGCGTGTTTGAACAGACATATACACATAATTAATAATAACATCTAAAGATGTCGATGTCGACAATTTTGTCCTAAATGTACATAAATTTTAGGAAAGCAATTGAATGCTTCATTATAACGTTAGATGTGTGCATTTTTAAAGTGACACCTCTGAAAAATAGAATGAGATGAAATGAAGAAAATATTAATGAGATTCATTTGATAACTTGATTCTATTTCTTTATAATAGCTATTAATTGTAATACGCTAAAATGTTTGCTAATTTATTTGCTGCTAATGTATACTATTTATTATTTTAAAAATAATAATAAGAAAACATATTACTGACTGTTTAACAGTTTATTTACAATGAAACAGCTCCAGATGAACACATTTAGGGATTTGGGTTTTTATGGTGGGCATATTCCTTATTTTCACATCCCAATTAAGACAGGTATGCGAATATGATGCACATAAACCGTCAGCACATTGAAAAACTACTGTCACAGTAGTCTATACGCAAAAAAACTATTATGCCCAACCACGCGGACTGGATGATTTGCAGCTCCACTTGCTCCGACGAGTGCTACGTACTGTAGATCACACAGTGCATGAGTGTTTTCATAGCGAAAATGTGAAGATGTTTTTCAGACTGAAAGAGAAAGTTGTTCTGTTACAGAAGCAGGTATTAGATTATCTTTACTCTCTCCTTTTCAAATTAGTTCATGCATATTTGAATAATTAGCTTTTTATTATTGAATATTTAAAAATGTTCAAGATTATCTCTTCTTAAGTGTATCACAGATACTTATACTAATTAATTAGTAAGTAATATTAATTATTCACCTTCATAATCATGTTCAAGTCCTTTCTCTAGCCTACTATATACCTGGTAATTTTATAATTGGTATTTATGCAATGGCCAGTTCCCTGGAGCAGAGGGCCTACTGAACTCCTCTGTACACACTGCTCTCTGGTTTAGGAAAGGCTTTCCTCGTCACACCAGCTGTCTCAGTCCCCAGTGAAAAAGTTTTTGCATAAGCAGGGGACATTGTAAATGTGCAAAGACCTTTAAAAATATGTCAAATCCCAGCACAGTCACAGTTTTAGTTTGTTTATATTAATGAGTCTTCTTTAGTTTGTACTATTCTTTTTTTTTTTAATTGTTTTTTAAAATAGCAATTTAGCTATGGCAGAAAATGTATTATTCTGCAAAAAAATGTGCAGCATTTAAGAAAAAATGAAAGGGCTCTAGTTCACCTTAAATTTGTTTTAAATAAAAAGAAATCAAGACTAAATCGTGAAACGTGAGATTAGTATCATGAATCGTATCAAATCATGAGTCCGATGAATTGCTACATCCCTTCTAAAATGTATTCATTAGTGTTCCATATAGTATATCCTAAATGCGTTTAAAAGCAAAGCCTTCATTTTAAGATACAATTCGGTAACACTTTATGATAATGTCATGATCACCAGCGATCTAACCACCAGAGATCGCTGGAAAACATTCACCCTCACACAGGACTACAAATCTGCTGGTCAAGGACTACATATTCAGTCATGCCACACACACACACACCTGATGCAAGGCACCACTGATTGCAACCCACTGCTGAAGCCACTCAAGGACTGAATATTGCACTACATAGGGAGCACAAACACTAACACTATTGCTGAGTCTTGTCTACTGTTTAGTGACACCATAACGTGTTTTCCTTTACCTTGTCTTGCCGTGTTTGAACCTAGCCTTGTCTTGTTATATTCCTGTCTGCTGCCTGCCTCGTGACCATCTGCCTGTTATTTTGACCACGATTCTGGATTGCCCTTATACATTTGTTTGCTCCTGTTCTGATCATTGCTTGCCTGACCATCCTGCTAATAAACCTGCATGTGAATCCGCACCCCTGTTGTCAGTGTCACATCCCTCTGGTTACAGATAACTACACACTATGAACCATTCGCAAGTAGTGAATTCTTTATCTGTTAAGCATTAACTCTACATTAATAAGCGTTAGTAAGCAGTTTAAAACTGCAGCTACAAATGCTGTATTCTTGACTTATAACCACGTGTATAATGTGCTTAATAATTGAGCTTTCATACTTTGTTAATTATTCATTTTTCATTACTAATTTAAGTATTGCATTATTTACAAACTCGTTATTTAAGCATAATTTGTTGTTTTTAAGATCATTCAGAATGATTTAGTAAATGAATAATAAACTATTCAAATCAGCATTCATATATCCTATTATTCAGGCATATACTAATAGTTAATTTGCATGTCAATAAATGCTTATTAACTCAACTTCATCCAGTTTTGTGACCTAATCTAAAGTGAGGACTATTTATGCTTTGTAAATCCTATATAAATGACAATTAAAGGCTCCGTTACATTCTAAACAGGAAAAAAGTACATAAACAACATTATTCATTTCTATTTGTTTGAAGATCCACAAATGAAACTGTATCAAATAAAAAATAAATCTTTGCAATCTTAACTAAAATACAATTACTGTACAGTTTAAACATTGCATCCTATTATATTGTTAAATGATTATATTGTTGTTGTTTTATCCAATGTTATGTCGTATTTTGACACTTCTGTTATTCAGCAAAACTTTACAGTAATTGTACTTTTTAGATAAGATTATTGTTTACTTGATACCAAGCCTTTAATTGTCATTTATAAGGGATTTGTAAAGCATAAATAGCCCTCACTTTAGATTAGGTCACAAAACTGCATGAATTTGTGTTAATAAAGCATTTATTAACATAGATAGTAACCATTACTATACAGTATGTGTGAATAATAAGATGTATAAACGTTGATTTCGATAGTAAATTAATAATTTACTAACTCGTTCTGAATGATTTTAAAAACCTCCTACTACTCTTAAATACAACTGGTTTGTAAATAATGCAATACTAAATAAGTAATGAAAAATCAACCAGTCACAAATTATGAAAGTACAATTAATAAGCACATTGTAAATGTGGTTATAAGTCAAGAATACAGCATTTGTAGCTGCAGTTATAAACTGCTTACTAACATTTATTAATGTAGAGCTAATACTTAACAAATAATGAATTCACTAGATGCTAATGCTTAATAAATGATTCATAGTGTGTAATTATTATACAGTGTTACCTACAATTCTTGCTATTAAACAAACATTAATTAAGAAATTTTGCTCAATAAACTACTATTTTGCTGCTTAATAATAGTTAGTATAAAGCAGTACTTGGGTTTATGTATTTGGTAGGATTATGGATGAAGAATATGATCATACTTTATAAGTCCAAATAAACAGCTGAAATGTTAATAATAAGCCAGTAGTTAATCATACCTGTCAACATTTGGATGTGAAATGTGAAAATAAGGGACACCCCCATCCCCCCCAAAAAAAAAACAAATAAAAATAAATATGTTCATCTGGAGCTGTTTTCAAGGATATAATAATTAGTATACATTAGAAAAAGCTGCAAATAAATAAGCAAAAAGTTCAGCTCATTTAAACATTTAGCTATTATAAAGAAAAAGAATCAAGTTATCAACTCTCATCTTTTCTTCACTGTATAATTTAAACATTCTGATTAAAGAGCAGCAATTTTTTTTGGTTTGATTACATTAAATAACAGAGCTTTCACTTTAAAACTGCACAGATCTATATTGAAACCATTTGACTGTTTTCCTAACTGTTTATGCTCATTTAGGACAAAATTTGTTGTGTTTAAACGAAAACCCAACAAGATCGACATGTCTAGATGATGTTGTTATTATTATTATATTATTCATTCATTCATTTTCTTTTCGGCTTAGGCCCTTTATTAATCTTGGGTCGCCACAGCGGAATGAACCGCCATTATTATTATTATTATTATTATTATTATTATGTGTATATGTTTGTTCAAACACGCACCCAAAACCCAGTGTCCACTTGAGTTTAGCATCAAATCCCGTACGTACAGAATCCGCTTGGGAAACAGCGTCTATTATCACTATGCAGAGCATCAGCTGACAGTCATGCATCTTTATATGAACTGACTGTTTTGAGGATTGCATAGGGGTAATGGCGCCTGTAATGAAAAGGAAATGAATCGCGCCATTTTTATGTTTATTCTAGGGCTGTCAATTGATTAAAAAAATTAACTAATTAATCACACTTTTTTTTGTGATTAATCATGATTAATCACGAATAAAAAAAATAAAAAAAATCCAAAATACAGGCATTGCAAATATGGAAATTGGAAAATTACAATAATAATAAAGTATTGAATACAAACAATTCATCACCTTAGAATTATAAGGTTCTATCTGACATTTTTGTCAAAATTGAGTTATTGACATATTCTTATTAAATGACAACTTATTTACATTATGAGATGTTTTTTATAAGTTGTTTACATTTTAAGACGTTTTATTAAAAAAAAACTAAACAAAAAAAAAACTAATGTTACACACATACTGTTTGCTATGCAAAAACTTTGAAGCTCAATATCTCAAAATCAATCAGAACGCAGATACAACATTATAATTCCAAGGTGACTAATTGTACTCATTGTAAAGTTGTATTGCGAGTTGAGAACCTTAATTATAAAGTAGAAACAATTTTGCCTAGTCCTCCTTAACATTTAGCCAGTTGCAGTCTATTGACATTATCGGGGGACAACACACACACACACACACACAGAGAGAGAGAGAGAGAGAGAACGCGCAGCACAGCGCACTCCCTTCAGATCATCAACACGCACGATCGCGTTGATCAAATTTTGCTTAAACTAAGCGTTCTTAAACTATGGCTGTATTTCTCAAGCAAGAATTCTGACACAGCAAAGCAGACGCTTTACAAAAGTTGCGTGTAGGGAGGAACGCGTCAAACTTAATGAAACATTTGAGGGCGCTTGGAGTCAACTTAGAGAGGAATGGGCTGTCTTTGACAGCTTGCGACATCATCTGCCACTTTCACTGAGTACATTTACATGGATCCATATTATCCTTTATCCATATTTCTTTACACATTAAACACACGCAGGGCCAGAGCAAGCTGAACTGGCGCCCTCAACCCGAAAGTGAAATAGAAAGTTACCGGTTTGTGGATGAAAGTGAGAACCGGGAGGGAGCAGGTGGGAGTCGAAATGAGATGAACGTGAGGACAGGGGGGTTCGCTCACTATTCTGGCGCCCAAGGCGGTCGTCTCTATGGAAGCGCTGGCCCTGAACACACGTCGGCCACAACAGGAAATAAAAAAAAAACATGCAACTGCATTAAATGCGTTAATTTTTTTTAACGCGTTAAATAGTTCAAATTAATCACGTGCGTTAACGCGCTAATTTTGACAGCTCTAGTTTATTCCAAAGTGTTTCTATGCCTAAATAAAATGAAAGCACAGAACCGATTCATATTTAAGAGCAAGGGTGGCCCCTGGTGGTTCGGCGGTATGGGTTGTGTATAGGGAGGATCGGCTTTTTTCAGAAAGAGAAAAAATATGGGAGAAATACGGGAAAATACCTTTACGGGATGACAGCGGGATAGAACTGTAAAATACGGGAGAATCCCGGGAAAAACGGGAGGGTTGACAGGTATGTAGTTAATAGTGGTACTTATACTAAAATATTACCAATAGTGTATTTATGGAGAAACAGATATTAAGATATTTTTTTAATATAGCCGGAAAATAAACATTAGCTTTAATTACTGTAAAGGGGAGTGCATTTTTGAGTGCTTGTATTTAGCACATTCAGACTTTGAAGAAATGTATTGTTTTTTTATGTTGCTGGGTGAACCAACTGCCATGTACTACTGCATATAAAAGTGTGATTCACTCTGGAAATTTCAATGATTGACACAGGCCTTGTGCTAATCATAGCAGTGGGCGAGACAGAAATAAGGTATGTGAAAATAGATGTGCATTAAAGCTAGAAAACCTTCACTAATTTCAAAGCACAAAAGTGCTCTTAGTGATTTGATTCTGAGTCATACAGTGATGGTATCAGATGGTAACCCCATGGCACTTTGACATACCATTGTACTGAAGGGTTGCCATATTCTTTTATTAGGGTGAATGGTAGTCCAAGATACTTCATTAGCTGTGTTTCCATCCACCTATTTTTATGTGTGTTTTGGAATATTGCTTAAAGGGGTGGTCCACTACGATATCATATTTCATCATATATACATAAACAACATCTCTAAATGTAATATGCTCAAAGTTCAATGCAAAAGGAGACATTGGCTTTTACAGAGTTAGCTTAGCAAAGCCTACAGCGAAAGAAGTTTGGGAACTACAAAAAAATACATCCGGGTTAGTGAGATCATAAATGCTTTAGGTTACACGCATTCACCACGTGCATACACCTTGTGCAGTGAAGGGGCGTGGCCAGAGACGCTGTAATGTTATAGCAGAGAAAGCTAAAATGCCATCCAAATGCTGCTATTTTCACACAGCTTCTTCTGTTTCTGGGCATCCAAAGGTCATGACACAGAGAGAGAGAGAAGTGCTTATAAAAAGATATAGCTAGCATTTGACAAAGGACAGCTTCCAGAATCTCTCACAGTTCAGTGCTGGATTTGGCTAAAAACTCCTCTAATCGACAAAGCTAGTCAAGATAGTGAGCCACAAAAATTGATCTATGACATGTACAGTGTCTAGCGTTAATGATATGTTGTAGCAAGGACATAAACAAAGATGTAAACAACAGGAAATGCTGTTTGGCATCATAGCTGTTGGCTGTGTAGCTACAAGTTCATATATATCCCTTAGACCCCTATAAACAGCCACAGTCTCTCTATACAGCCGATTTCGCTGCGTTATACATCTCAAATAACGAATTATTAAAAGATATGTGAACGTTTCATATTACTTCCACATGCTTATTCCGAATATATATGAAAGACACTTGTCAGATTTTATTTTAGAGATTTATTTATTTTGTCCTCTGTGTCATTTTCTGTCTGATTCAGACACAAACTAATACGGCTAACAGCTACTCTGACTGACAGTATTTACACAGCACAAAAGGACATGCTTGAAGGCGCATGAAGCTTTTCCTAGCGACGTGGAGCTGATCTGCAAATCATAGCACAGTGGCTGTTTCTCAATATGTGTTCTTCAGCAGTCTTGAATCCTCGTGTTCTCGTGTAATGTCATCATCATCCGTTCAGTTCCAATACTCAAGACTGCAAGTACGGAGGACACGTGAAACTTCCCGGATGTGTTCTTGATATCGAGGACGCATGGATGCAGACTTGAGCACCGAACTCGCTCTAGAAGTCCCAGAAGTCATTGTGACTGGACGTGGGAAGCGCAGAATTTCATACTTATTATTAAGGTTCAGAGAAATAACTTATTTACTTCAGGAGTTTCCCTAAATGAGACGGTGAAAGTAAACATCACCATGAAAATTTGAATAAAGGAATAAACACATTAAGGGTGTTTATTTGCTGAAATTCGTATTAGATCTGTTGTATTTGTGTTGTGCAATGTATATTTGTAAAGTCTTTATGCACAGTATATATTGTGAAACGGGGGAAAACCATAAATTGTTGTATCAATGCTGTAATGTTTAAATAAATTTTGGTTAAAGATGCGTAAGGGTCATGTGACCATCAGGAAGAACGCATTTTCATTTCTCAGAGGATGTGTTCTCTGTTCTTGCGGTGTCCCGAGTTCGTTCTTCCGAGGACACCTAGCAAGACCGGTCTCCAAAAGAACACGTCCATTCTCTGTGTTCTTGGAATTGAGAAACAGCTATTATGTTAGCTGATCATTCAGAGCCTTCTGAGGGCTAGCCTTTCAGAGGAACTAGGAAATCTGACAGTCGTTTTCATATTAGCTGAATAGCAGTATATAATTATAGAACATGATTTTCTACAAGTAAAGCATGAGGACACATTGCTTTGCATCTTATAAACAAAACCAAGCCTTAAGAATACACTCTGGACCCCACCTTTAAAAAAAAAGTGGATACACTAAGATGCACATACATTTTGAAAATGCGCATAAAACTGAGTAGGAAGAACTTTTTATCCGATAAGAAAAAAATGTGCATAAACTATGATGGAATCACATTTCCATACCTGCTAACACTTCAGTTTTTCCCAGGAGTCTCCGGTACTTCAAACCCATCTCCCGCCACCCTCCCATTTTGTTATTTTTCCTGGAAAGATCGCAACTCGTATGATACACTCACCCATCCAACCCTCGCCTTCAATGGTCCTCAATTTTGGTACAGTATCCGCCAACTTATTTAAGATGAGTTGTAACAACTAAATTCTTAAGGTTTTTTTGGGACAACTTAGGTGTGTTATGTTCTATCCACTTAAATTTTTAAAAAAGAATTAAGTAAATCGACTTGTGTTGTGACAACTTGTAGGAAATTAGTGAAACCCAGCATTTTTACAGTGCACAGTGGCTTCTTCTACCGGAACAAATTCTATTTTTATTTTTGATATTTCTCACCACTTCATGAGGAAGAGGCGTTTTTGTTATTATTTAACTCATCAGTTTTACGTGATATTCCAGTTTTGTGCATAACTCTAATTAGCATCTTGTGATGGAAACATAGCTATCCGCTTGTTAAGTGTGATGTCATGCAAAATTGCCTCCGGATCCAAATGCCATATCAAACCGTATGGGGAGACTCAACAAATGGTTATAATTAACGTTTACAAAGCGATATAATACTTTTCAAAATCACAATCACAATATATATATATATATATATCGTCACCTTGGAATTATAAGGTTCTATCTGCGTCCTGAATGATTTTAAGATATTGAGCTTCAAAGTTTTTGCATTCCATAGCAAACAGTACATGTGTACTGTTTGTTTTTTTTTAAATAAAAAGTCTTAAAATGTAAACAACTTATAAAAAACATCCCATAATGTAAATAAGTTGTCATTTAATAAGAATATGTCAATAACTCAATTTTGGTATTTGTGCCCAGAGAATGATGTAAACTCTATGATTTTATATAAAATTCACTTTAATGTGTGATATGACTAAAAAGTGGTCATAAATGAATATTTTCTCAAATCAAATGAGTAGCGGCTTGGACCCAGAAACAGTATTCCATACGTCACCAATACGTCAGGACTTAGCAAGCAGACTGCCACGGTACATTTAGGTGCTTGTTGTTAGTGTACATTTTATTGGTGAGAAAAGGGCAGAAGGACACAACAGCATATGTTGCCAATTAAATACATTGATAAAGTGTTTTTCCAAAGTACACAATAGCAAAGCTACTAAAATGCACAAGGGAATGCTGCCATTAGGAATCATGCTATATGCATCTGATCCCTCAATTAAAAATAAATCAAGGTTCAGACACAATGAGGCCTTTGGCTATGAGCTGTTATTAGTTTGTTGTTGCTGTACTCAGAAGTTTAAAAATCATCATCACTGTTTCCAGCCTTTAGCGAAGGGAGATCAACTGTACTGAAGACAGATCTTCTCAGGGTGGTGCCCTTTTTATATTTTGGTCTCTTTTGCTGTGACCCCATTCTATCTATTCATCCAGCTCCTTTTGGTCTCTCATTCCATAGCACTTCAGCGTGGATTCCCCCATGGAAGCCGGTCTTTGAGCTGTCATGGAATATTTTTAATCTCTTTGTGGCTGGGTAGATGGAAACCCTGCTATATGAATACACGGGCAGCTAAATAATCCACCTCTTTATTTTCTACTCTGCGTGGCATATTGGGAAACAGGATAGATGGCAACAGAAGGTGACAGACAGTTAGTCTTGCGAGTGTGCTGCTTTGTCATTTAAGTGTAATAAAGCTTGAGTGAACACTGTGTACTGTGTGTACTTTCATGTTATTATACCTTAGTTGACATTAAACTGCTGGCTCAATTTCTGGGAGGTAAGGTTGTGGTATTTGATTAAAGATTATAAGGGGAAAAGAATTTTTTTTCAAATATGCATTGCTGACTTTAAGCTTAGTAACTTCTGCAGCATGAATGTTCAAATGTAGTCTGCGATTTTTGTTGTTGTTAAAGAGCCCCTATTATGCATTAAAAAAGGTCATATTTTGGTTTGGGGGTCTCCATCAACAGGCTGATATGCGTGCAAGGTCAAAAAATTCTTTCATTGTCTTATAATATGCATTTACTGTATTTTTACCTAATAATGTCAAGGTTTGATCAGGACTTCTCTGTCTCAATCTGTTGTATGCTTCAGCTGTTACTCCTTACAATCAAGCGCTGGTGCCATGCATTACTCACCTGTTGCCATTTGATCTAATTCACCTCTCTAGTTATACTTGCCCTGTCTTGTTACTCATTGGCAGATTATTATGATCATTTCACCTTACGGACACTCTGCAACGCCTCCATACTTCTAGTCCAGAATTACTATTGTTTATCATTTTACTTTTGCTTACCTGTTATCTGTGCAGTCACCTCGCTGTGGAATCCAGCTCCTCACCTGTGCTCGCCAGCTCCAGTATTCGCTCCACAGCCTTTGTTCTTCTTTATTTTAAATAAAAGACTCACTTGAACGTGATTCCCCTCTGTTTTCTGTCCAAGCCTGACAAATTATTCCAACAACTCTCATATGATTTTTTTCAGTGATTCATTTGTTCCTAATCCTCTCCTTTGCGTGAGGCTAATCTGCACTGATTGGTCTGATGATCCAGTCTTTTGTGATTGGTTGACTGGGTTCAGTGTGAAACAGAGAGAAACGCCCACCACGGTTATGAAATAACACCGAGTATGTGAGAGCCCAATGCAGGAATGCAATAAAGCAATGCAGTTAAACACCAGCATATTTCTCTACTCTTAAACCTAACCCCAAGTAATAACAACGACACACATTCAGTATTAATCCACACAGTGGCAAAAGTTGAAATATTTTGAAAATTGACCACGTTGTGCGTCTCAGGAACAGTTGATAGTTGACATAGCAATAACAAATGGCAATGGATTGCGAATTTAGAAACGCATTTAAACCAGTAAAGGAAGAAGCACACATAGTGTTTCCAACGTGGTTTTGGCACCAATTTGTGAATAGCCCCATAAAGATTTAACCTGAGAGATACAGTACAAGCACTGATCGATTATAGATAAGTGATTACAAGCCGTGCAAAGGGATTACAAGTTACAACACACTATTAAATACATATTTTGTAAACTACACAAATCGAGGCAATCATTTTAATTACACTTACATGTTATGATCCGGAGGGATAAGAAACGGGTCCATATGAACTGTAACAGTTACTGAAAAATTCCACGTCAAAATCTGACAAAGTCCCATTCATAATAGTCTCTGCTGCTCTTTCCTTTTATAGCAAATGGCCGATGAATCTTCTGCTGCAGCGTAGGTTATTGTATCAATCATCAGAAAAATGACAGGAACAAACACAGCATTAGGTTGTCTATACTGTGGTATTGTTGTGAAAATGAACCTTAACCCCTTATTACCCACAACCGAATCTCCATCTGTCATCTTCTTGTCATGATCAGTCCCGTGATTTCCCATGCTCCACTAGTGTCTGAAGGGAAAGGCACATACACATTTTTACCGCATCCGGCATTACATATTTGGTGATGTAGCGTATCAACGTTGATGCGTTCAGGTAAAAGATCTGAACCCAACACGATTCATTTTTTCGACTCTGAGTCAACTATTTCATTAAAGAATCAATAGTTGACGGTGCACTTTCAGATTTAAACCTCAGCTGTTTTCATTCACTTAGTGCTGTGTTACACACTGTTAGACATTTCTGTAATTTGCACAGTTATTTACTGTATTTCACCCAGTATAATACTGCAAACTATTTTTACAGTAAATAACTGGATTTACACTTGCATTATGGGAATTTTTGTGACATCAAACAACATATACAGCGATTTACTGTATTTTTAAAAATTTGTGTATTATACTGTATTTTCCACAACGGCTTCAACTTCACCTTGTGGCGATTCCACTATCTGCACCCTGGAGGACCCTGGAGCAATTCTGGAGGACAATTTGTCAATGTGCCTGATGAACATGCTGGATTTAACAAGCTTTACTATGGTGAGCTTAGTTAGTGTTTCATTTTACAGAATGTTTTGTGGACGAGTATAGTAAAGTAATGTATAAAGTTGGCGAAAATGATCTGTTTCTGGTTTGGAGTTATTGCCCATTTGAGAAATTTAACATCTATTTATTGTTATATTTATTTAGTTTATTACATTAACACTGCTATTACTTTAAATAAGACTGTTTATGACTATTAGCAATTGTTCTCATCTTATCTTTTTTATTTATTTACATAGGAATCGGTGTTGCAGCGGGTTTTGGTTTAGGAGGGAACCAAGAGTGATGCAGACAGTTTCGGAGGACACATTAGCACAAACAACGGTCCGACGAGGAGTGTTTTCCCCCAGAAGAATATGAATGAAAGACCAACAAATGATTCAGGTAAAAGCGCTGTTGATTTGAGCACCTTTATTACTTGGTTAGCATTTGTTTGCTCTGCAACATTGGCTGAAGTGATCTTTAAACTGTAACATTAGCTAAACTGAGACAAATTAACACCGACTTGAACTCAAAATCATTTAACAAGCAGCATTTAACTTCTATTGATTTTTTATTATATAGATTAGCTGTTGTGAAGTCATTTTTCTCTGGTTTGGAGTAGCTAAAGTTAGCTTGAGAAAATAACATTGCGACGTAATGTATAACCATAGATATTTATGATGTATAATCATATATCTATGATGTATAATAACATTACTCACACTAACGTATATCTGTACAATATGTTGATAACCACGTTTTTGCTAATTATTGTTTTGGATTTTGTTTGTTGGGTTCCAGCCAGCCAGATTTATTTTGTAAATAAATTTATTTTGTAAATTAATATTGACTGTAAAGGCTTCTTGGTGCAAATGTAGTCTTTATTTTATGAAGACGTTTTTATTTTCTTTATCACAACTGACATTTGGTTTAACATAATTTTTGCCATTATAATTTTTTTTTTGTTTAGATATGAGCCGGTACAGCAGCGCTTACAGGTTTTGTCTGAAGAAGGAAACAGCATTTCGGAGGAACATCTTGATCAGCACAACCTAATGCTTAAAAATAAGCAAGAGCAGTAAACAATCAAGGTAAATATATTAAAAAAAAGTTGTGTGGAAGTTGTGAATTGTAGCATTGCATTTTTATCTGTATTTTTTGATTTTTCTATTGTTTCAATATAAAATACTGGGAGCCTGCCTGTGCAAACTGGAACTCATACAACAGTAAGTACTGTACATTTATTTGTTTCTCAATTTAGTTGTAACAAGAGGTGTGACACTGACAACAGGAGTGAGGATCCAAATGCAGGTTTATTAGAATGGTCAGGCAAGCAATGTTCAACACAGGAGCAAACAGATGTATAAGGGCAATCCAGAGTCGTACTCAGATAAAAGGCAGATGATCAGACGACAGGCAGCAGACAGGAATACACAGATAAACGAGGATCAAAACACAGGAAAACAAACCAGGAAACATGTTGTAGTGTCACTAACCATACCTGCCAACACTCCCGTTTTTCCCGGGAGTCTTCCGTATTTCAGACTCGTCTCCCGTATTGTTCTGTCTCCCGGTAAACTCCCGGAATTCCCCCGCCCCCCGCTCCTCAGCATTTTGGTACAGTCCGGGCTGAAACTTGGTGCTTGTGCTCTTCCGGTCGCGCGCCCCCATGTCCCCAAACCCCAAACCTCTCACCCCTCCCGCTCCCCGCTCTTCAGTTTGCGCTAGTGTTGCCAACTTACCGACAAATTTTCAAAAAAGCGACTAGCGACAAATCTAGCGACTTTTTTGTGTGTTACTGGCGATTTTCATAGACTGTCGTTTGTCCGTTAATGTACCGTCCCTACTCAGCGAGCTGCGGGTGATGATGCCGCCTGCCCCTTCCCTGCAGCCTGAGAGCAGAGCACCTCTCTGCGTACCGACGGCAAATGATTTAGAACAGGTGGCAGTTTGAAGGTATTTCCCTTGTACAGTTAACCCGATCTGCTTCTCCTTTATTTTAACATTTTAATTTGACCGTTTATTCTTGTTGCACAATCAGAGATGTTTTAAGTGAGAGTTTCAGAACTTGTCTGAGTATATTACATCTGAGAGATTACTGCAAATTCCCTACTCATCTATAATGATATACTGTTCAAACAGCAATAAATTTAGCTAAATTGACAAGCTTACATAAAGCGTAGTGCCAATATAAAATACCCCATTTATTTATCATAGGTTGTTAAACAAACAGAAATGGTAGAACGCGATGACGTCAGTAATATGCAAATGTGCGTATGACGTAACCAACAACCCCTGATTCACGGTTGTATACTGTAAATCTCAAATACAGTAACTTACTGGCAACAGTGTTGCCAGTAAGTTACTGTAAAAACCCTGTGAAATGTCTAACAGTGCACACTGCATGAAAGCTCATTTTTATAAACCCATAATAAGGCCTCTTTAAGTGACATAGAGGTGTCTGTCTAGGGTTAAGACATAAGACGTAAGCTTATGACATCATCTTTACATAAATTATATGCATTGGCCATCCACACATTTTCAGGTTTATCCACTCAGGTACCTGGTTTAAAAAAAAAAAAAAAAACGGGTTTATTCTTCAAAAACATAGAGTCTGTTTGAACGAAAGGCCTATACAATACAAAATATCCGTGTATACCAAGGTTATACTAGTTTTGGATTTTTCATTAGTTTTAGTTTCTATTTCGTTTTGACTTCGTTTTGTTTTCAAATTCAGTTAGTTTTTAGAGGTAGATTTACTAGTTTTTATCAGTTTCCATATTTTGAAATGACTTAGTTTTAGTTTAGTTTTTATTAGTTTCTGAATTAGTTCGAGTTTTTTTCTAAATAAGAATATTTGTTAGCTGCAAGATTCAAAATCAGTAGAATAAATCTTGTATAAAAAAAAACCTGTATTTAGAGGATACATGAACACTATCATCTACCAATACCATACCCATCCTCAAATTCAAATACAACAGCCCACAAGATAGCAGCCTTGAGTACAATATGTGTGCAAAGCTGCTTTGAGGTTAGATACACAATATGGGAAGTTCAAATATTTAACGCGGATATTAGGACTCAACATACCAAAATTATGTAGTCAGCAATAGTAATTTCAGTCAGTTAAACATCACCATGATCTGAAAAATGTTTGCAACCAAACTGAATCATGATTCACTTATTTAAACTCCATTACGGTTTTCTGTAATGAAATAAACTTACATTTTTTCACCTTTATCCTCTCATCTAAGCCCTTGGTTTACCCGCAGTGCTGTTGTTCAAGTTTATTTCAGTCACAGCAGGCTGTCATGTACTGTTTGTGTTTGGTTCACTGAATCACGCATGTGCAGTATTATCGGTTCACCGCCTTCAAATTTGATCGACAATTATTTTAAATTTTAGTTTTCTTTTTTCGTTAGTTTTCGATAACTATAATAACCTTGGTGTATACGGCTAAATGCACCTCCCGAGTTTTTGTGTTTGTGTTGTTCATCCTTTCAGCCCACCAAAGCTATGCTGTCTGTTTCAGAGATAGAATTCATTCATTCAAATCCCAATTATTTTCAGCAGAGATTGTTTTACTACTGGAAGATTAGAGAGTCCGTATTGGGTCATGAGTGACACTTAAGTCATATATTGGCCTCTGGTATGGCAATTCTGCCAAAGTCCTAACATTAGCATTAGCAGTTACACTTTTTTGAATAAAGATTGCAGGATTGGGGCGACACAGTGGTGCAGTGGTTAGCACCGTCCCCTCACAGCAAGAAGGTTGCTGGTTCGAGTCCTGGCTGGGTCAGTTGGCATTTCTGTGTGGACTTTACATGCTCTCTCCATGTTTGTGTGGGTTTCCTCCGGGTGCTCCGGTTCCCCCACAGTCCAAAGACATGCGCTGTAGGTGAATTGGATAAACTAAATTGGTCTTAATAGTGTGTATGTGTGTAAATGAGTGTGTATGGATGTTTTCCAATACTGCGTTGCAGCTGGAAGGGCATCCGCTGTGTAAAACATATGCTGGATAAGTTGGCGGTTCATTCTGCTGTGGTGACCCCTGATTAATAAAGGGACTAAGCCGAATGTAAATGCAAGAATGAGTGAATGAATTGCAGGCTTGTCATCCATAGGTTTTGGATTTACTCTACTCCTGAGCCCTGAGTTTATTCTATCTTGCTATCTTAAAAAAAATGAGTTAACAGTTCCAGTCTTGCCTTTTTATTTAATAAAATGAATATTCTGAATTTATGCGACGCTCATTTTTGAATTGGTTAATAAAGCGTGATATGGTTTTACTGTATGTAGCAACACGTGCAGGATTGTGAAGGCACATTTATGCACATCTGTAGGGAAACTGAGAGCATTTAAATCCTTTTTGCAACACTCATTGACCTCTAAACCTTGTGTTCCCTAGAAGACATAACACATATAAGCACTCATGAATCTTCAAGCAGTATAATCTCGTGAGGGGCCATAAGTGCTTTATGTTAAGGTGTTCTGTGCAACACCTTACATAACCATGTTACAAAAGATCATTATATTTAACCTACCTGCACTAATCATCCTTTACAGCTGATGTTCCAAGTAATTTCTTTTACGTTACATTGAAGGACAATAAATCATAAGAAATGAGAATCATCAAAAGATTTGAGTATGTTGCACAATGCTGATCTGATAACATGTGGATGTGTTTAACATTCCCTCTTCTCCAATTCTCTAGTTTCTGTTTGTCTCCGAAAGGTTTCCCTCCAGCAATGGAGTTATTTACCTAAATGTCCTTGATGCGTCTTGAAAGTGCCGCCAGGGGCCATCTTCCTATTGCTGAAAATCCTCAAAAAGCAGCCAAGATTTCCCACGGGAAACACTTCATTCTCCAAAAATAGATAAAGGGGTCAAAGGGCGTAGGAAAACTTTAAAATGATGACAAAGCGACCATCCTCCAAGGTGAATTGTAGTGGAGCTCTTCTTCTTAAAAGCTCCCCTCATTCATATTACTGTGAAGGATGTGGCACAACAGAGCTTTAGAGTCTGAACAATTTACAACAGTCAAGTAGCCTTGTAGAGTAGTCACCTGGTAATGGTAGATGTGCTCCAATACACCACTATGATATACAGACCACTTTTATTAGTTGGATAAGGCTTATGATTATGCAGTGCACTCATAGACATTATACACTGTGATAAAGCCTAGTTCATTGGTTCATACTTTTGGACCACAAGTGAACAACTCCAAAGTTAATTTTTAAGGTGGGCCAAGAACACCTTAAGGCCCTGGTATTCTTCAAACAAAGTTCTTGGTTTGAGGGCAAAAAGAAGTTCAAAAAGGTAGGGTATACAGTATTTGAACACTCCAACACCCTCTCGCTGCAGTAGGCAGGTTTATAAATCACTCTATGGCCCAATCCCAACTCTATTTTTTACCCCTACCCCTTCCCCCTGGCCCTTGAAACAAAGTGGGAAGGGGAAGGACTTCAAATTTTACCCCTAAGAAATGGGACAGCACTACAACACCTGCACACGTCATCATTTGTCATCGCAATCTCTTACTTCATATGAGATAGACAATTGCGACTGCTGTAGATAATCCAGTTGCGTTATTTATTGATCTTCAGGAAATCACTGAAGGCAACAATATCATAACAAAATAATGTGGCAATAAGCTTGTAACTGTATTGTGCATTTACATCGTGGCCATATTCATCTATGTAAACACAAGAAAACAACATTAACATTTTACCAGACACTGTAAAATTCTCAGCCACTAGACGTTTCTGACAAGGGATTCGAGTGTCACTGAGTGACAGATGTGAAAGTATGTTGTGGGACTACTATACAAAAGATATTATTATGGATTATAGATAGCGAATTTTAGCATTTGTTATTGTTTTTTTTTAAAAAAGCATGACGGTAAAACATGAACACCATTATGAATGTATTAATACATATGCTTGTTTGTCATAAAAATTATTAATAATGACAAAAAAAAAACTAATTTGTGCATCTGCTGACTACCGTGTGCAGCCATGCTGTCACTGTAGATGGTGTATTCTGGGATTCGAGTGTGGTCCTGAAAATTCTCAGTTTAAGGATTATCTAGCCCTCCCCCTTAGCCCTACACCTTCAAGCTTAAGGGTGCTTTCACACTTGGTTCAATTGCCTGGACTGTGCCCAAGTTCGATTGTCCCCCCTTGCCACCTTTTTCAGTTGGTTTGTATTCACACTGTCTCTTTCCTTCTGAACCCCGGTACGCTTGCATCATTGAGCTGCTGTTTTGTTTACGGCTGTTGCTAGGTGACTGTCACGAAAGCAAAGCGCCAAAATGGAAAGACGTCCTCACATCGCGGTCATTCTGCTTTTACTAAATCTTTTGGTTTTGGACATACAGAAAGCAACTCGCATCCACGTTCAGAACATCACACAGTGTCTGCAGAAGCTGTTTTTGGAGGAGACAAGCAGAAATTATCACTGTGTTTTCCCTGGCCCAGTCCCGCTTGTCACCAAGGTACGATACGTGACATACACACACACACACACACACACACACACACACACACACACACACACACACACACACACACACACGCACACACGAATGAACGTTATGAAAACGATAGCTCCCAAAAAGAATTAGGACTCCCCTACCCCTTCACGTGAATGTACAAAACAAGGGCAAGGGTAAGGGCTAAGGAGTAGAATTGGGATTGGGCCTAAAAGTCACTCTGTGTGCATGTACCCCTAAACACAAAAATGGTGGAGAGAAAGGATCAGTTTCATAATCAAACAGCCTTCTCATCGATATGTGCCAGTGTGGTGCATCGCATCTTTTTCTATTTGTCAAAATGGAAATAATGCCAATATTATGGGCAAACTTATAGAAAAGATTTGGTGCGACGAGGTGGTCTTCACTTCCAGCGTGAGACCCTCTACGAGTCTTTAAAATATCTGTGAGCAATTGTACAGGTGCAGACACATCTGTACCAGCTCTGCTACTTGTCTCTCCTGTGTATTCATGCCTATTATTGTTTTGAATGTTATTCTCCTGTCTTAGGCTTCGGCCACACAAGAGTTTGTGCTTACGAAATTCTGTCGTATGGTGCTGTGGAATGGGTCGGGATTAAACAAGATGATTAGATATTAAAAAAGCAAGCGATTGGTCCATGTTTTAAATTTCTGTACAGAGAGGTCATGTTTTGATCTTTGATTAGTCTCATGCAATCACGTGATTTTGATTTCGCAGGTCAGAGTTCAGCAAGTTTGAACTTTGCAAGGCAGTGAATTGTGAAACTTGTCGCACAAGCTTTTGTTTCCGGTCTGTCACATTCGCATGTGTATGAATGGAAGTCTATGGGGTGAAAAGTGCATGGCTTATTTGCTCCTTTGGAATGAGAAACAGAATAGGGGCAGATATCATATGTACAGTATAAGAAGACAGAGTTGCAGAACAACCCCAATATTGTAATCTCAACGGACCAATGTTAGCACAAAAGTGTTTAGGAACCAAAATAAACTGTTTGTATTGATCACCCTGATCAGGATTGCATTTCCACTGCCTGCTAGCCATATATATGCCAAAAAAGCAATTCATCCCTGAAGAAGGATGACTTTTCATCATTTTTTGCAAGCTCAAGTTCATTATTTCAAATGTAGAGAGAGGAAGCGGTGTCCCTCACATTTCCACACATTTAGACATGACGTGAATGGCCCTGTAAACAACAATGGAGGACATACAGCAATTCCTGTTCTTGCTTCTTGGCATGTGGATGTTTGTCACAAGAAGTAAATGAGCTTTCATTGAGGTTGCTGTCGTTGTAATACAGTGTCATGTCTTCTCAGTGTTTTTAAAAATGGTGCTTTCCTGTGTTGTCATTGCACATGCAAGTGACAATTCTATGTAAACCTATAGCATTCGGCAGTGAATCTAGCTCCACCCTTTTGGTACTGTAGTGCTAGGTACTCTTATGAAAGGGTCCCAAAAAGTGGTACAGTACTGTTGGCTATTTTGGTAATTCTGACAATGGAAATTGACATAAATGCATATTGTACTGTACTGTGAACTGTAATGCTCAGTGCATACAGAGCATTTATATGGGCCAACTTCAGTGTTGCCAGATATAGCTAACTTTTTCCAGCCCAAAAGCTGACCAAAACCTGCCCAAACCCACAAAAAAAACGCTCAAAATATTAGATTAATATTTTATTTAATTTGAATTGATTTAGATTGAAATTAACCTAGTTGCTTTAATTGTCATAATAATTAACCATACAGCAACGAACACCAGCAGTCACAGAACCACAACATAACCGGATCACATCGAAACACTACACCCCTCTCACCCACACACTGAACTTAATGTTGTGTAGATTACACTACCTATTAGAGTATGTTTTACTTTCGAAATGGGGTATAAATTCGTCACATTTGGCGTTTTAAATACTTTTGAACATAATTAGGTGCTGCTTGTCAGTCAGACAATGCTTCTGTGTTTGTTCTTGGAAAATATTATCGATAAAAGTGTCATGATAAACCGTTGTGAGTTTAACTGCAGGTGCTGCATGATGCGCGTGCACATGAAGGGGAGTCAGATTTTGATAAAATCAACTGTTCACCTCCTCTTGCGGGTGGGCCTACGCAGTTTGCGCTATGCACTGGTCACTACAAACTAAAGGGAGTAGGAGCACACAGTTACGTTTTGTTAAATAAGTTACATATAAAATTTACGTTTCACAACCGCCCAAATTTTGTCAACCCACCTATGCCCTTTTTTTACCCGCACAATCAAAAATCAAAACCGGCCAATCTGGCAACACTGGCCAACTTACTTACTGAGTATTTATTTAGCAAAAAAATTAAAAATTGAAGTAGTTTCCTTGATTGCACAAACATAATTTTTTTCATTTATATATTATGTTTCCAAGTGAGAGGCAATTTTATTCTCAACACTTGGGATGGAAATGATGCTTTATTGCACAAACCCTTTATGCAAAAATGCAGTCATAGATAACGATGTGTTCGGATTTTAAAGAACTTTCTTAGCACAATGCTGCACTGAAGTTCTAATCCAGCGTATGACCCTCCTTAGCATTTGGTCAAAGTATTTCATTTTTGAAAGCATGATGTGCCTTCATGGCCTTTTTTCGTTGTGTCCAGGCAGCGACTCCCAGCCCTCACGTTTTTCAAATAACATCAGTGTTAACTTTCAGTACAAGGTCTGTGTCAATATTCTGGCAGCTGTACAACACCGCCCCAGCTTCTCACTGCTTATGTCAACTACTTTGTAGACCTCACCCAGAAAATACCACAGCAGCCCAGTTCCTTTGGAAAGCTCTCAGAGAGCTGGGCCACTGACATAAAGAAGAACTCATTAATCTTGAGAAGGTTTCTGAAAACCATTAAATGTGCTTGATCTGATCTGGCAGCCATTTTGATTGATTGAGGGCCAGCTGGCACTGTTGGATGATATTTGGCTTTTGATGTAAAGGAAGTCTTGGGGGAAACTGATCAGAACGGAGAATGTTAAGAGGTTTTCCAGTATTTGCTAAATCACTAGACTACAATCAGAATCTCACATATAACACCCTATAAATGTTGAGGCAATACACTATACAGCCAGCAGGCCATACTTATAAGACCATCTGAAAAAGTGACTGCTATGATTTTACTTTCTGCAGTGCAAGGTACTTTCAACAAGACAAGCCAATGGATTTGTAATCACATCTTTTCCACATTATTGGTCACAATAATTGGTCATTTTCTGACAGACCTGGAAGAACGCTCAAGATGACTTTGGGCCTTTGATGCAAAGGACACAGACGCTGAAACCAATGCCACTATTTGCTGCATTGGGTCAGTAAGCTGAAATCTAGAACCAGGTCAAGTCATACACCTCACAAATCAAACATCAAGACATCCAAAAGTAGGGCAAACTGTCCCTGTAATACTGAGGCATCTTAAGGCCCCAATATACTCACAGCTATACTCACAGCTAGATTTTTGATTCATTCTTTGTTTTAGTAAGTAAAAAGATGCTTGCATTATGTGTAAATTAGTTGTCGTTATTCACCAATGTCTGACCTTAATGAATTAAACAAAATGAACCAAAAATTATTTCCATGTCAAAGAAGGCAGAGACTTAGTGCACACCTATTTGGACCAATAGTGGGTCAAAGGTTTGATTTGGCAAGCTTTTTTGTTACTCTTGAAATGAGTTTCAATAGGTTTTTAGCTTGATTTTGTTCTAAATGATATCATACCACTTTGTTTTTCACTTTTGCTTTGAGTATATGAGGGCCTTAGAAGACTATTATGTTTAAATATATTTGAGGAAGGCGACACGGTGGCTCAGCAGTTACCACTTTTGCCTTACAGCAAGAAGGTCCTAGGTAGGCCAGTTGGCATTTCTGTGTGGAGTTTAAATGTTCTCCCCATGTTCATGTAGGTTTCCCCAGGGTGCTCCAGATTCCCCCACAGTCCAAAGACATGTTCTATAGCAGTGACATCCGGTGAGGTTCGTGGCTGGTTAGGCACGACTCTTTAAAGGTTATATTTACATGCACGCAATATATTTGCCAACTACCGATTGTGTTTCATGTATCATATGAGCGTTCTTTCTATACACATGGCAGGTTCATATTGAGCAAATGAAGAATGTAAAATGTACAGCAATCCAATATGCCTCCCAAAAACACCAAGGTGGACACTACAGACAGCCTACAACAAGCGACAGCATCACGGCGGATGCGCTCTCTCTCTCACAAACACGCAAGCACGCACTCGCGTGCACACACACACACTGGATCTGCACACTGGTCTTACTACTTTAAATGATGCCTTAAATGACTTGAATTACTTGGGAATGATCGAGTTATCTCCTGACCTTTCCTTTGAAGCAAGCCCTTTAGCTCCCGCATTGGTCGTCCATTTTTTATTCACGTTTTGAATAAAAGTCTAATTTTGAGAAATTTTTGAGCTGAGATGTTAACGTTACATCCATGATTTTTGCAGTCAGTCAGGGCAAAACATAAAATAATGGACTCCTATTGAACTTTACTACGTAGAAGAAGAGCAACCACTAAACAAGAATAACTCTTGTTATGAGCTCACTCGCGCCCCCTTCATTGCGGCAGAGCTTCTTCTGCCTCACCTCATGTCTTTTCAATGTGGCTTTATGTCAGATCCTAACACTAAATAAGTGATAGACATACGTGAATACATTACATATCATATGCGAAATGAGGACATATAATAAAAAAGGTCTAAAATTTTTAAAACCATTTTAATAAAGCATTACATTGGTAGCATACACTGAGTGAGCAAAAGGAGCGCGCTCAAGCCAGTGTGCAGGGAATTGCGCAATCTGACGTGAGGCACAGCTCGGTGCTGCCTCACCTCACTTCCTATGCTGTAAGTGAACAGGAGATTTGCAAAATACAGCAATTTTGATTATTAAAAGAATTGAAATCATTTGAATCATACAGAAATTGCATTTATCGCACAGATCAGTGGACAAATATTTATTTTATCATTAGTATACATCTCATGATGGCAGGTGAGGATGATGACAGGTGAGGCAATGACCACACGTCCCTGCTCTATTGGTGAACTGGGAGAACTAAATTGGCTGTAGTTTATGAGTGTGTTAATGCGAAAGTGTATGGGTGTTTCCCAGTACTGGGTTCTAGCTGATAGAGCATGCACTGCATAAAACATATGCTGGAGTAGTTGGCAGTTAATTCCACGGTAGGAACCCTTGATAAATCAGGGACTAAGGCTGGTTTATACTTCTGCGTCGCGTGATCGCCGTGACCCACGGTGCATGTTGCCGTGCATTTATACTTCTGCGTGCTGTTTGAGTTGCTCTGCAATAACACTTCTGAAACGCTAACTGGCAGTAGGTTTTTATGTTCCTCTGTGTCGAGTTTCTTCGCTGGTGTTTTGTTTTTTCTGAACGCTACCTTAATGCAGTGGTTCTCAAAGTGGGGGTCGCGCGACAATGAGTATGGGCCGCTTGGTGATTTCCAAAAATATCATATATGTTATTAAACTATTAGAACTACCATATTTTATCTCTAACCTACAGAAGATTTAGTATTTAATAGTTACATAAAGTAACAACATGGAAATAAAAAGCCATTAGCCTTTCAATTCTTTTTTATTGGATTGCAACCCCTGGGGTTATTACGCTAGATTAATAACACAGCAATAGTGTTCAATGAAGCAGATTGATTTTACGGCACAATGTTAAACTTTGACACCTTTACGGCACTCACATACATTAAAAATAAAGGCCACAACTGAACATAGAGGACGATTTCTAAGTGACTGTCTCCAAAATTAAACCAAGATTAATCTTGTGCTGTAAACATTGTGCTCACCAATGTCATTAAATGAGGTAAATATTAAACTATTATTAAACTAATATTACACTGTTGTATGTAATGTTTGTATGTGTAACGCCTGCTGCTCACAGGCTGAAGAAGGCACGGGATCTCAGGATTACAACAAACACGTATATTTATTAAATAACACTTACGAGGATTACAGGACGAACAGGGCTTGAAGGAGAACAGTGAGACACGAAGACATCAACATCGACAATACCGGACGAAGGACTAAATGAATACAAGGACTATAAATACACAGGGGATGATGACACACAGCTGGATGACACAGGTGAAGGTGATGAAACATAATGACATGGCGGGAATGGGAACAAAGGAGCACATGGTGAGGATCACATGACGAATACAAACACACGAGGAAGACAGGTTGTGACAGTACCCCCCCCTTTAAAAGGCGTGCCCTCGCGCCTAAATAAAAGGAGGGGGTTAGAGGAGAGTCTGTGAGGGAGGAACTGGAGTGCGTGGAAAACAGGAGGAGGCCAGGGAGGAGTCACAGGAGGGAGGAACCAGGAGATGAGTTGGAGGGCGTGGAACAGAGGAGGAGGCCAAGGAGGAAGGAGGAGCCAGGAAGGGAGATGAAGCAGGAGGAGGACCCAGGACACAGCCAAAAGGACGGCCCAGGGTGGAGTCGACGGAGGGAGGAGCCATGGAGGAGGAGTGGTCGCCGACTCCAGGGGGCCGACCGTGGGAGACGCCGCAGATGGAGGTGGAGCCCAAGGAGTCGACGGAGAGCCGAAGGGTGAAGGTGACGCTGAGGTTCCGGAGGGCCGAGGTGGAGCGGACGGCTCACCCGACCGAAGCGACGACACAGGTCCGGATGCCCGCGGTGGAGCCAGAGCGACAGAGGACCGAGGCGTAGCTGGAGGGAAGGAGGAGCTCAACGGAGCTGGCGGGATGGAGTGATGAGGCGCAGCCGGTGGAGCGGAGTCCAGAGGTGGAGGCAGGGCGACGACTGACCAAGGCGGAGCCGGGGGGACGAGGGAGCCTGGTGGAGCCGGTAGGCTGACGGTCCAAGGAGGAGATGAGGGAGGAGAGAGCCAACGTGGAGCCGTTGGGTCGGAGGGCCGAAGCGGAGTCCGTAGCTCGGAGGGTGAAGGAGATGACATCGGGTGACAACCTCTGTCCAGCGAAACAGGTGGGCAGGCCCGCAGAGATACCTCCACACATGCTGTTGGAGGGTGAGCTGGGGGACTGGCTGACTGTAGCCGCACTGGAGAGGGCAGAATGGCTGTGGATGACGTCAACGAAGATAAAGAGGGCGGGTCGGGTGGGGTGCTGCTCATGACCCTGGAGCTTTCGTCTTCTGGGAAGAACGGGACTGAAGAAGGGCTGTCTGGGAACAGCGGAAGGGGCTTGACTTCGCTCCAGAAGTCGATGAGCAGCATTTCGGGGTCCAGGGCCAGCTCACCCTCTGCTGTGGGTTGGTGGGCGGGACTCACGCTCGGTCCCTCGATGTCCACCAGGACTCCCACATTCGGCGATGTTGCCGGCTCACGCACCTGGTCAGACGGGTAGTTGAGCTCCTCCTGCTCGGTGGTGTTCCGCTCTGTCGCTCTCGTTGGCGATGGCTCACACACCGCGGGTGGCTCTCCGTCTGCGGTGGGCTCTGGCGTACGCTCCCTGCAGATGGTAGGGCTGGTCACTGGGTCTGGAGTGGCACTGACGTCGAACGGTGGGCGGTTCCTCGCCAGTGTCCACTCCACATAGGCGGCGAGATCGCCTCGAGGACCATCTTCGGACGACCGTGCTCTGCAAGCGGAGTTCAAATTCGAGTTGTAGAACCCGCAGAGCACGTCGTCCGGCCAGCTGGATCTTTCAGCCAGCATCAGGAAACTGTTTGTATGGTCCTCGAGGCTGTTTTCCCCCTGCCTCAACATGAGGATGAGGAATTCCGGGGTGTAGAAGGAGTCCATTGGGGAAGGAACACAAGGGAGATGAAAAATAAAACACTGGGGGCAAAAAAGACTATGAAAATAAAACGGAGGGAAAACACGCCGCAAACTTTTTTTTAGGTCCGGTATTCTGTAACGCCTGCTGCTCACAGGCTGAAGAAGGCACGGGATCTCAGGATTACAACAAACACGTATATTTATTAAATAACACTTACGAGGATTACAGGACAAACAGGGCTTGAAGGAGAACAGTGAGACACGAAGACATCAACATCGACAATACCGGACGAAGGACTAAATGAATACAAGGACTATAAATACACAGGGGATGATGACACACAGCTGGATGACACAGGTGAAGGTGATGAAACATAATGACATGGCGGGAATGGGAACAAAGGAGCACATGGTGAGGATCACATGACGAATACAAACACACGAGGAAGACAGGTTGTGACAGTATGTTTATAACCACCTACGAGGAAAGTGAGGGTCGAAAGTCTCTGGAATTGTTATTTTGGGGGTCGCGAGCTGAAAAGTTTGGGAACCCCTGCCTTAATGTACAAGTAGCTCAAACTCGCTCATTCTGAGGTGGGAAGCAGTGGACGTGCAACAACTTTAATCATAAAGTAAACACAAAACAAATCTTTCCACCAAGAGCTCTTTCACAGGACAGGATTAGTAGTATCTGGATGCAGCCTTTATGATGCAAGCTGAGATTGCATCGCTCAGAGATGCAATGTCAGACATAATGCACTCAATGGAGCTAGAGCTGTGAGGGGTAGTGTTAGGGGTGGGGTTAGGTGAGCACATTAAAAAGCATTTGATGCAACTCAGATTGCATCTGCACCGAGTCTGCAGCCAGACTCGATACTTGTAAACACTCACTCCTACGGGTTCGCACAGCTCTCAGTCCCACCCACACTCGTCAGCGCTACCAAGCCGACCAATCATTAAGTTTGCGCTAAGCTTTGAAGAAAAATGAATGAATGGATATGTGTGGAAATGTCCTTCTCTGTTTGATTCTCCTGTTGACTTACAGTACCAGTCAAAAATGACCCAGCTGCCATTTTAACCGCAGAAAAAATACCTAAAAAGACTTTATCTTGAAGTTTGGTGACTTTGTCTAAAATGACCCCAACATAGGAAAAAAAAGAATAACTTTCATTTTTTTATATATTCATGAAGGCTGTTACACATTTAGGATACAACTTTTTTCCAAAGGGGTCAGTTTTGACCCGTCAACACACACAATAGGAATCTGCTGCTTTAAATTTTATGACCACTTTTTACACTTACCCAGGTACTTTAAGCATTAGAAAAACTAATATAATAATAAAAAAATGATTAAACATTGATTAAAAACTCATCACTGATGAGAAAAAACCTAAATGTTCACTGGTTTTGTGATGAAGATGAGGTGGTTTCTTTATGCTAAATAGATTTGAGGATTGAAATGAAATGTAGCTGCTTTATTTTTGAGGTTTAGTGAAGGCGGCTCATACTTGATTCAAAGTGCGAAAGATGTATACAGAATTTTAAGACAACAGGAGGGTTAAGAGTGTTCTGCTCCTTAATAAGAACATGAGATTGGTCATGAAGGTGGAGACAGGGAGAGGTGTTAACGACAGAAGAGGCTAGTTCTGCTGGGGTGTGTCTCCCTGACTCTGGGAAAATCGGTCCGACAATCTCGTCCACCTCCCTCACCCCCTTAATTCCTTCCAGACAGGCCGAATGTTGAAGCTGGAAGTCCTTCAAGGGCCTCTCCTGTCTGGAATGTGTGAACGCACTTTGGGGGGAAACAGTGAGATGGGTTATTGGGCGCTGGAGAGAGCCAGGGCAATGTGATATGCCACCTCAGCCACTGCTGAGCACCTGTGGGATTTAGGTTGGAAGGAAAAAATTCCCCCTGCTTTCATCCTTGAGAGCTGTCAGCTCTCTGAACATTGGCTGTCCACTGCCTCTACCCTTTTTTACCCTAGTCGATATACCCGGGCCTCCTTCCCACTTTCAGCCTCCAGCCCTGGTGCAACATTTCATCCGTTCAGCTCAATGGAGACCCACCCCAGAGTCAGCCTGAGCCGTGCCAGAGGTATTTCCGTGCAAGAGTCTTTCCAAGGCAAACCTCTGGGGAAGGAATAGTCCCTGCCAACACGGAGCAGTCAAAACAACCCTCTATTCTGAACAACTGCCCTGTGGGTCTGCACTGCCAGTGTCCAAAGAAACCTACCGCTCATGATGTTTACCAATAGAGCAAAGACTGGTTTGTCTCTTCTTGGTGTATTATAACATTCCTCATGTTGGGTTACCAACATGAGGTCTGTAATAAAGTGCGGTGATTGATTAAGAATATTTGCTCTAGGTTTAGGGATATATGATAGGGGTAACTAGATTGCTCTCTTAACTCTTACCTCCTCCAAAGATTAAGGGATAATCAAGCCTCTATATGTTTGGCCACCAGCCACATTCAAATTTTGTTCCTAAATTAATTTTGTACATTTGTTGACACATGGCATTTGGAAGGGGATTTACAGCCCAACTTTAATTTGCAAGAATGGCTCCTGATTCATAATAAATGTATGCATTCACCCATCTAGGGTATAAACATGTCAATGTATGGTATCATTCATTCATTCATTTATTCATTCATTAATCAGGGGTCTCACAGCGAAATGAACCGCCAACTTATCTAGCATATGTTTATATGCAGCAGATGCCCTTCTAGCTGCAACCCAGTACTGGGAAACACCCATACACTCTCACATTCACATACATATGGCCAATTTAGCTTATTCAATTCACCTATAAATGCATGTCTTTGGACTGTGGGGGAAACCGGAGCACCTGTGGGGGAAACCGGAGCAACTACATATTTTTTTACAGTTTTACCACATGAAAATATTGTTTGTAGCTGAAGGAAACAGACTTCAAGCCCATGTGATGTGTTACAGCTAACTTTAGCACATTTAGATCCACCCTTTCTGAATGTAGAAAAGCAAGAAAAGCACTTCCTTTTTGCATTGATATTTAATATTTCTTGTTCAAATACGCTATGAACAATACTTTGTTCTTTGTTTCCACCTGGGGATACTCATCCCAAGACCTCTAGAGATTGTGCAGCGTCATTGATGTGATCCAAGTCCTGTGAAAGATGATGCCAACCATAGAGAACTTCTAGAGGTCTCCATAACCCTGGATGAGTTCGTATCCTGAGCAGATGCTGTGGCGGTCATGGAGGAGCGTGAGACTGATTCCTGAAAGACCCAGTGACAGACGAGTCTCCACATTGATCTCGTGGGCCAGCCTAAACACCCGCCGGTGACCTTCTCACACCTGCAGTTCTCCACGATGGATGTCTAGCATTCTCCAGCCCCCAGTGCCTAGACTGCAGCTCTGCACAAGTAGTTTGGCCAGAGGAGAAATGGCCGTGCCCAACTAAGCCTGGGTTCTCTCTAGGTTTTTTTTTCTTCCTCATGCTCGTTTTTTTGTTTAGACGCACCCCGTCAAAACCTTCTCCACCAATCAGATTGGCACTTTTGTTCACGTGCACGGAGCTGCTGAAGTTACAGTAAACAGCACTTGGAGGCGCTCAAGCATTGAAGAAGATGCCCAGAGGCGATTTGAACGTGGAGCTGCCTATTGCACTGGTGAACAATAATCATTTCTTCATCGCTAGAGCTGGAGCTGCTACTTGAACCATCCATAACAAGCGTGTCAACTTTGTCTTCTTCTTCTTTGTTACAAGCGGGTGTCAGAAGCTTAAAGTTGTGTAGCGCCATCTACATCAAGGAGTGATTTTGCATTTTCTTCTGCTCGACGCCTGTGAAAACCACTTGGGTTTGAATCCGGAAAAACGTCTTGAAAAACGCTGACGATAAACGCAAACGTAAAGCGCCCCGGTGTGTACGAGCCTTAACTCTGAAAACTGGACTGTTTCCATTCACTAGAACTCCTATGTTAAGCTGCTTTGACACAATCTACATTGTAAAAGAGCTATTGAAATAAGGATCAAATGAATTAAGTGTTCAATATTACACCCTTTTTTTTTTTTACAGTTGAACAGGTACTTCGTTCAATTTGACTTGTATTCTGCAGTTTTATAGCAGTGCTAATTATGCAAAATGGGATGGAGCTATAATATTTGGTTATGAAAGGTCAATTATAACTTGCTACTTTAAAAAAATCTGTATTGCTTAAAGAAAAAACATCATAATAAAGATGGCCTTTAAGACTTCGGTGTCTGATTTGAGGCTTATTTGTCCAACGCAACCTTTCTGTCACCTCTAGTGCTGTACATACAGTGCATTCACCACAATAGTTCCTCATTTTCCCCCTGTCTCTCTCTTTCTTTCTCACACACACATACAAACACACACACACACATAGACAGGCTTGTGGAAAACCATGTCTGCTGCAGTGCTTTGCATTCCTGTGGTTTGACTGGCTTTTCCTGCCGTGAACGTGAAGCGCGGCTGTACTGAAGAACATTCCTCAGGTCTTGTTGCTTTTTTCTCCTTGTATTTTTTTTTTATTAGCTTAGTTTGTCTTTGTCAAAATGCACAAAGTCCATGCAAACCCAGAGGCGCTGATTGTGTATCCATACAGGATGTTTCAGCTTTGCTCTGGTCGTGAGAACAGCTACCACATCTTTAAGCCACCATTCACCGCTGATGCTAGACTGATAACAAGAGCTGCGATTTGACACAGACTCACAAATGTTCTCATATCTGCCTCATATCCAGCGGTGAGAAGGAGGGCTTTTTAAACTGTACAAACAGAGGGAGGTCTTTTAAAAGTACGGCCAAGGATACAAACTCAAGACCACATGTTTTTCTGGTTGCCACACAGTGCAATGACTGAAACCGACAGGACAGTTCATTATGTTATTGAGACCTATGGCGGGACTTCAGGACATCATAATATATTTGTATCCCACCCTAAAGATCTTCCCTTAGCCTAGCGTGCCAAGAAGCCATACGTTTATTGAAAAAGCAGCATGAGTTATATATGATCTCACTGTAAAGCACAATCCTGGGGATAACCCAAGTGCAACCCTTGGGCTTTTTACTTTGTGGACACTTCTGGAGAATTGAGTAAGAATTTGTAGACAATAAAAATAAAGCAAAGTCTTTGGTATATACATATGTGGTGAGGTAAAACCTAAATGAAAATAATTGTTACAAGTAAGTCATACAATTTTTAGCGGAAAAGCACTAATCTTTGAGTTGTACATGTCTATTTTGTGGCAAATGGTAAATGCACGAACTGTCAATCTAATTGAAGCATGCTCATGTGGTAAAATTATCCCCAATGAGCTCTATATGCACAGCTAGTGTTTTTCAGCCATTGATAAACTTCCAGTGAAAGCTTAATGTGACTATTTTCAATTTCATAAGGTTTATTTTACAGCATCGGCATTGTAATGTAATTCAAATATATTCAGTTAAATAGACTTAGGCATCCATTTGGTTGTTAAAGTGTAAAATGAGACGAAAGACGGTTTAAACGCAGGCGCCGTAATAGGGTATATGCTGAAGTATGCTAATAGGACTTTTAATTACCCAGTAACCTGGGTTAAGCGCTTCCGGTGAACTGTATGCCATTGCAAAATCGGCACGTTTAAGGTCTGTTTTCTTTAAAAATCAGGGTCACACTTTATTTTGATGGTCTGTTTGTTGAATTTAAGTTACATTGCAACTAATTATCATTAGATCATAAGTAGACTGTTAGGTTGGGGTTAGGGTTGGGGTTAGTGTAAGTTGACATGTACTTGCAAAGTTTCTTATAGTCAGTCAAATGTCTGTTGAAGGACTGTTAAATGTCAGTGTCAACAGATATTAAGCAGACAGACTACTAATACTCAACTGGACCATCAAAATAAAGTGTTACCAAAATCAGCGATCTCCACTGGCTGAGTGATATCCGATATAAAGTGGGTCTCAGATTGTACAAGAAGTACTGCATTAAATTACATTTTTCCTCGCCATGTTTTTATAAGATGAGCATTTATTTTACCCCAGTATATTCAATGGAGCTTCTGCGCTAGCCTGCCGATTCTGAGAGGCGCGTGCGACTAAACAGCTTTTTGTCTTGTTTTACGCTTGAGCAACTAAATGAATGCCAAAGTCTCTTTAACTGATTGTATTTTAATTACATTACAACATCGATGCTGTAAAATTAACCTTATAAAACAAAAAAAAAACTCACAATAACAGGTCACCGGAAGTTTATCAGTATGGTAACAACACTAGCTCGGCATATACCCTATTAGCGACAGGCTAGCACAGAAATTCCATTCAAAATACTGGGATAAAATTTATTTCCATATTTTTAAGGCATGGCGTGGAAAAATATAATTTAATGCAGTGCTTCTTGTTTGGTCTTATATCCACTTTATATCGTATCTCAGCCAGGCATCTTAAACACGCCGATTTTGTATGGGATGACAATTAACCGGAAGCCCTGAGGCTGGCGGACTGAATTTAAAAGGCTGTGTGCAAAAGTCTATTGGTTGAGCTTCATTACATTTGCATATTTCTGCACTGTAAAACCCAACAGTCAGATTTATCTGATGAAATGAGTGTATAGTTAACTCAAAATTTACTGGAAATTAATTCTACTCATTTGAAAAGAGTTTTGAACTCAGTGTTGCTGTGTGAAGCAGTTGATACTGTTTGTGGAGCTGTTTAATGATCCTTTGCTAAGATTTTAAGAGATTGAACGTGTTTTATTTCTTTTAATAATGTGACTGAGGTTGCTGTAATTTTGAGTTTCTCTTCAGTAATTCTGCTTGATAAAGAGCAGGTGTTCATCATTAATGCTCAATCAAGACTTACCTAATCACTTAAATATCTCATTACTTCAACTTAAATGGAGTAAGTTCACAGTACTCATATAGATTAGTTTTTTTTTTTTTTTTTTTTTAGGGGTTTTCACCTTTATTTGATAGGAGAGTATTGACAGGAAAGAATGATGAGCAGAGAGAGGGGAAGGAACGGCATAGGGCCGCGAGGCGTAATCGAACTCGGGTTGCCGTGAACACCGGAGTGTATGTGTCGACGCACTAACCACTACACCACTGGCGCCGACTAGTTTTTTAACACTAAATGGTTTGTGGTAATCAGTTTCCTCAAATGATTTGAGTTGCCTTAACTTATTGGGTTTTACAGTACTGAACTGGTTTGAGTTCTCTTATGGTGTTTTAATACCTGCCTTATTTAGTTCGGTTGAATCAAACTAGAGTTTGTTTTCCCTCTTGGTGTGGTTCCTTTGGGCAGGTGTGAATGTAGCAATCGCACTCGAGTGCGCACCAAAAGCAGACCAAAAAAGCGTACCGAGACCTCCTTGAAGAGGTGGTCTTGGTACACTTTCAAACAAACTCTGGAGCGGTTCATTTGTGGGGAGAACATGATCCAAACTAAAACAGACCCAACCGCAAAAAGTACTGCGCCTTTTTTAATTAATACAGCTGCCGTAGTCCGATGCACTGTCCCATCTTATGGGGTGTGGAGGAAAAATATTTGTTGACAGCGCTTTACCAACAATTTTAAACAGAGAGAGAGAGAGGGAGAGAGAGAGAGAGGGAAAAACATTACCTGATGGATCGTTGGTATTATTTCTGGAAAAAATTATACCATGTCGCAGTTTAGCAATAAAAGTCTGCCAGTTTATCTACTTGCAGAAGTTCCATTGGCATTTTCCCGCACGTTAATTCTGACCAATCAAACATGGTTAAGGAAATACGTTCAATAACATCTGGCCAATGAGTGAAGTGGATTTTGTCACATGACTGCATTTTGGTTCTTTTCAACTGGTTCGGACCAAAGCAATCAGTGCGGTGAGAAAAGGACTCAAAGATGGCACAAAAATACTACAATGTATCATTTGATGCTCTCGGTCCGGACCAAATGAACCGAACCACAGATGTGAAAGCACCCTTAATTTATTGGGTTTTGCTGTGCTCAAATTGTTTTGTGTACTCAAATGGATTAAGTTCACAGTACTCTTTATGATTTGGTTTTTTTTTTTACTTAAATGGTTTGTTGCAGTCAGTTTCCTCAAATGGTTTGAGTTACCTTACCTTAGTGGGTTTACAGTGTGAAGGCTGGAGTCATATCCCTTCTTACATTAATTTTTTTACTGTTTTATTCAGAAATATATCAGGTTACAAAAGACATTTTTCATGCTGACCAAACTGTAACTGCATTTATGCATATAACAGCAAACATTTTGGGATGTTTTTGGGTCAAAATAGCATCAAAGTACAATAGTAACAGTACACAAATTTTACTTGTTACATAATGTCTACTTTCTACCTACATCTGTGCCATAGTATAAATGCAATTTTCTTTTCCCTTTCCATGGTTTTTTCCGATACACACATCCTTGCCATGATCCATTCATGCAGCTCAGTGCACACTCAAATTGGCCTTCCAGCTGTGCATTTTTCTGGATCTCATTTCCAATTGAGCTTTAGCCAATCACAATGTCTAAATTTAGTACAGGGTTCTATAGTGAACGAACAATGCAAATCCCATCTGTAAAGGCAGAGCTGCTTTAGTTGTTTTTCTGTAACTCTGCTGCTAAGAAAAGAAAAATGATCCTATTTTTCATTGCAGATCTCCGGTGAAATTCACAACACCTTTACAGACCCAAATAATATTGTGTAAAATCATTAGAATATCTGAGTCTAAGGGGATTTTTAAATCATTTTGGCTATTCATTTATATGAAGGCAGCATTTAGGGAGGCCTAAAAAATGCCATTTTTAGAAATCAGCATTGAGTTCTCAATAATCTTCTAAACAACTGAATAATGAATAATAATACAATTTGCAGAAGTAACCAAAAAGGAAAAGGGAGATTTCCAGGAAACAGACCATAACAGCTAGTAAATGCTCTACCTGCCTGTGCCTGTTATTCTAGCTTCACCAGCGGGTCATTTCACAGGGTCAGTTAACAGCAGCAGATGCTGGGGCTTATGCTGATTGTTATATTGAATATGTACTCATAACTTTCAGATTTGGTTTGATGGTTGACCAGGCACAGGGTAAATGAAGATGGGGGGTGACTGTGGATGGATGAGGATGAAGGAGTCATGAGACAGTGATGCGGATGTGCATTGGAAAGATGATCATTACATGCAGCGAACGTCATTTAAGAGCATGAGCGAATCATACTCTTATAAAATCCATTATATAATTGTGTATAAATATACACTACTGTATTGTTCAAATGTTTGGGATTAGTTATATTTTTTTACATGTTTTATAAAACGTATGTTCCCCAAGGTTTGCATTTGAGGAAAAATACAGTAAAAAGTGTAAAATTGTTCAATTCAATTCACCTTTATTTCAATAGCGCTTTTACAATGTAGACTGTGTCAAAGCAGCTTCACATGGAAGATTATAGTGAATTAAAACAGTGTCAGTTCAGTTTTCAGAGTTTAAGTTCAGTTCAGTTTAGTTCAGTGTGGTTTAATATTCACTGCTGAGAGTCCAAACACTGAAGAGCAAATATATCGATGCGCAGCTCTACAAGTCCCGAAGTATGCAAGCCAGTGGCGACAGCGGCGAGGAAAAAACTTCACCAATTGACGAAAGTGATGGATAAAAAACCTTGAGAGAAACCAGGCTCAGTTGGGCACGACCATTTCCCCTATGGCCAAACATCTTGCATAATATTATTTAAAATCAAAAGACTTCTTTTCCTACAGACTTGTTTTTACTGCATTTATTGTCTGTTTCTTCAATAAATACACGTTTCTAACTTTATTTGCCCGCTGCTTATTTTATGTTGTTGAGAGGTGAGTAGCTGTGGGGTTAGGTGCTCCAAAATATTTCTGAAACTATGCTTGAGTCGGGTGATATGAGAGATACTGCCAGTTGAAATACAATAGGTTAAAAGTCGTGATGAGGAACACAAAAAAAAATCCTATTGAAATGAACACACACAAAAATTCATTCATTCATTTTCCTTCGGCTTAGTCCCTTTATTTACGATACCATTCCCTGCCCCCGTAATCTTTCGCAATGGTTCGGAACTGAGGACAAATGCCCCCTGTGCGATAAATCTCAATGCAGGCCTGCAACATATCCTGTCGGGTTGCAATGTTGCACTAACGCAGGGCCGCTTTAGATGGTGGCACAACCAGGTGCTAAGAAAGCTGGCAGAGCATCTGGAAAAATACAGAGTACAAGCAAACAGCACATCAGCATCTCCTCTGCCAAACATCAGGTTCCTCAGACCAGGAGAAGGGGGGCAGGCAACAGGTACAGAGAGAACAAGGTACCTGCTCGCACCTGGAAAGGGATGGGAGATGCGCATTGACTTGGACTCACAACTCATCTTTCTAACTGAGATCACACAAACAACACTAAGACCAGATGCAGTGATTTTGTCAGTAGAGGCTAAGAAGGTTCTGGTGATTGAGATGACTGTGCCTTGGGAGGAGGGAATGGTAGTGGCGCATGAGTTCAAGTGGCACAAGTACTTTGACTTGGCAGCGGAATGTAGAGTCCAGGGTGGGACAGCGACAGTACATCCTATAGAAGTCGGGTGCTTGGGATTTGTTGGGAAGTTGGTAATTCATCTTCTCTGCGCTACTGGGGCATCTGGGATGAATATGAGGAGAGCTATTAAGGAGCTGGCAGAGGAGGCAGAGAAGGCAAGTTACTGGATGTGGCTACAGAGGAGGGACAAGAATTGGGGTATGGTACCCCATTTAGGGCAGCTGCAGGGGGTGGCGGGGAGACATCCCCTCAAGCCACTGCCCCCCCACCGGGAGGTGTACTGGGTATGGGGCGAAACATCAGTGAACGGTGGTACTAGGTGACAACCCTGCAGCTGACCCAAAAGTGCACCGGAGGAGGTGCAGCAGGCAGGAATGTCTAGCAGGTAATTACTACTTGTACATCAAAAGGGGTCGCCACAGCGGAATAAACCACCAACTTATCAAGCATATGTTTTATGTAGTGGATGTCCATCACTGGGAAATACCCATACACACATACACTATGGCCAATTTAGCTTATTCAATTCACCTATAGCGAATGTCTTTGGACTGTGGGGGAAACCGGAGGAAACCCTCGTGAATACAGGGAGAACATGCAAAATCCACACAGAAATGGCAACTCTAACCAGCAACCTTCTTGCTGTGAGGTGACAGTGCTAACCACTGAGCTACCGCGCCGTACAAACAACAACATGTACTGAAATACATTAGTAAATTGTCCTATTATGGAAAACAAAAAAGTGAAAATTTGTTTCTGTGAACACAAAATCTATAGATTAAATTTTATGACTATACAACAAACTGCACTGAAATGTATTTTTCCTTTAAGTGTGCAGAAACCTATTCTCGTAGCTTGAAAATATTCCTTTTGTATATCACTGAAGGCATATGGTCTGTTTTGAGGATGTTTTTTTGGTACATTTTTGGGCTTTGAATGAGTCGGAGACCTTATTGTCTGTAGGATGAGGGAGCTGTCTGGTTTGTACAGACCACTTGGAGCTCAAGTTTTATATAACTTTTTTATATTACTCACTTTTATATAATAAATCGCTGTTGAGATGTGATTTGACTTTTCAAACTAATGATATTGCTTCAATCAGTCCAATGTGTCAATTAAATTTGGCTTTCAATTTAATCTTTAGAAAAAATAGGGGAAAAAAGAATACATTATTAAAGCAACTAACAATATATGCACACAGACTTTTCATTTCAGCCAGCCAGCCTCAGCGCTTCCGGTGAACTGCCTTTCCATTATAAAACTGCCACGTTTAAGATCTGATTTTTTTCAAAATCTGTGATCTTCACTGCCTGATAGATATACGATGTAAAGCGGGTCTCAGACCAGACAATAAACACTGCATTAAATTTAATTTCCCCCACCATGTCTTTAAAATTTGACAGTTTATTTTAACCCAGCATTTTCAATGGAGTTTCTGCGCTCGTCTGCTGATTCTGACGGTGCTAGTGGATACACGGTCTTTCATCTTGTTTTCGGTCTGAAACTTTACAGACAGACTCTGGAGACACAAAAATCACTTTAGATATGTTGTCTCTCTATTTCTTTCTCTCTAGTTTAACCATGGAAATAAATGGATAACACTCACTTTAAACACTGTTCATGTTATTTTTATTGGTGGTGCAGATGCTGCAATCCTATAGTGGTTCTGACACCCATTCAAGAGTTCACGCTTGGAGTTCCTCCAGACGAAGATAGCTGTAGAAAGGAAATGAGGATATATATAGTGACTTGGGATCCTTTGATTTGAAGATCATGATTAGCTAATGTTGGCCAGCTGAGTCAATCATGAGCACGTGCTCCTCTCGAAATTAGTTTAAAATTAAACTTCACTAAGCACATTTACAAATGTGCAATTGAAACATGCTCTTCCATAGACTTATTTTGAAAAGGCAACCCCCCTGGGATTTTAGAGCAATGCCGTTATGAAATCAACTCTTTAGGTGAAAAGTTTCCATAAACACAAGTCACATAACTGATGTGCATTTGTCTCAGAATGGAATGAACAGTCTTGTTTGCCTCATCGCAGCTCCACGTCAGCAATGCTAAGACCTATTAGTGCATTATTTCAATTGGAGTTCCCAAAACCACTCTTAAAATGTGTATATAACTGTTCCACCACTAATAAAAACGAATCTTCCATCCTCAATCTCTCTGGATGATCTAGAAAAGACAGACCTCTGTTCAAAAAATAGCTCACAAATAGAGTCCAGTATGATAATGACAGAGAAAACCAACAGTCAAACCACAGTCGGGCCTGATACTGACGTCGGATATAGTTTCTTGCCTCTGAAAATATGCAAGTTTTGGGATGAGACATCAGACCACCCCAGAGCTTTGGTGGAGCTCCATTCTGGGACCCAAGCACAAATCTTTAACTCAATATTTCATGGGGAATATCATTTTTTACCTCCCACGTAAAGCATAAAAGTGTGTGGGAGAGCTGAATGAATAGCAAGAAATCAGCTTAGTTTGACATTAATCACCTCCATGTTTGTAATTAGCGCATGGTTATGGGTTTAAAGATGCTTATGAAATGAATGGTTTTAATTACTGATGAAATTCTGAGTGATTCGTTTTCATTACAATGAACTTTCACTCTCTTATATAAACCACCCATAAGATGTGTCCCAAAAGACATGCACTTAGGCGTACACATATTGTTTGAAGAAAAGTCTGTGTCCATATGGAAACAGGAACACTGGGTTAAATTGGTGTAATACATACAGTACAGTATGCCACACTTGCATGTGGTGCTATAAACAATCACAGAGAGAGCTGCAGGACAATCACCGAATGCAGGGAGAATGTGGATGAAGTCTTTCTTCGGTGCATTGGGTACAGGCATAAACACAAGAAGATACTGGCGATTGCACATATATAAAAATTTCGGATTTGTGAAGTTGCTAATGCATCTCCACTGGTTGTTTAGTTGATAAAGTATTACTGTTTTATTTATTTATTTTTTTAATTGTGCTAATGACCTTAGCAGCGCCTGCATCAAGAACACAGCTCTGTAATCTGTCATAGTTGTTGTTACTGGTTGTGTAGTATGGTGAAGTACCTAATCATTTACAAAAAATTGCATTTTTCCAATCCACACAGCTACATACTGTACCATGCAGCGTTTTGAGATTTTCACACTCTTAAACCCTCACCATTATCCAAAAGGTTTGTTTCTGGGCTTTGATAATGTCGGTGTCATGTGATTAAATGGCTGAAACAATATTAACCCCGAAAGACCCAAATATAGAAAAACACAGCAAAAAAATAGTTGTAATCAGTTCTATTTTTTTTAAATAGTTGTAATCAGTGTTGGGTAAGTTACTTTTAAAAAGTAATCAATTACAATTTACTGATTACTACTCGAAAGTTGTAATCTGATTACATTACTAATTACATAATGTAAGTAATCCGACTATTACTAATTACTTTACTTTGAAGTTACTTTTAAAACATAAAATATACCTATAAAAATACAAAATAAACTGCAGCTCTTTCAATAATTTAACATTCACTGAAAAACATTTCACTGGGTTGATATCTGGTTTAGCTCAGCTACCAAATCCGACCTCCGAAGACTACGTCGAATAGTTCGGACAGCTGAGCGAATCATTGGTACAACCCTCCCTACTCTCCAAGAACGGTACTTATCCAGAGCAAGCGGAAGGGCTGCCAAAATCACTCTGGACCGCTCACACCCAGCACACTGCCTCTTTGAACTTTTACCTTCTGGTCGACGCTACAGAGCACTGCGCACCAGAACAGCCCGACACAGAAACAGTTTCTTCCCTCAGGCAATCCATCTCATGAACACTTGATGATAATAATTGTGGAACCAAGATCACTACCTGCTATACACTTTTTTTTTATACACACATACACTTATTTAACAACACACTTTACATGCCAATTTGCACATAACAGCTGCACATATGTTGTATATACAGTAGTAATATAGCTGTACATATGCTTGTCAATTTGTATATTGCATTCACTACTTTTTAAAATATATTTATTATCTGTTTTTTTTAGTCCTGTCTGTAATTCTGTTGCACTGTAGAAGCTCTGTCACGAAAACAAATTCCTCGCATGTGTGAACATACCTGCCAATAAAGCTCTTTCTGATTCTGATTCTGATATCAACAGCTTGACATATTCAAAATAGCTTGAGAGATAGTTCGCCCAAAACTTAAAATTCACTCATCGTTCACTTGTTCCAAACCCGTTTGTCTTTTTTTTTTTTTTTTTAACACAAAAGAAGGGCTTGAAGAAAACTGGATACCTGTAACCATTGACATCCATAGTATGAAAAAGCACTGCAGTGTTTGGGTGTTCTGTGTTAGTCTTGTGTATATTCCTTACAAAGTAAGAAACTGATGGTGTGCCTGGGAAATGCACGCAAAATATGCGCTTCCAATATGCGCGCACGCGATATGTGAACAACCCCATAAGCAGCTACGCTTCTCATCACGTTCAGAAGATACCTTCACTCCTGATCCTGCACAAAAACCCAATTTAGCCTGTTTAGACTGAGTTGGGCCGCTGTGTTTTTGGGCGCCTGTGTCCTCCTTGGGGACGAGTATTGTCTTAAGAAGGCTTTCTGTTCAAATGCTTAAACAAGTTGCTGGTCGAGTTAAAAGCAGTCGAAAGTTCTTTAGAGACTGGACATAGATTGCAATTCACAACAATATTTTTGTTATTACGCTCAATGAAATCAAAGTAATGTCTGTATTTCCACTTGATGAAGCAACCACTCTTGACAGCAGCTATTTCAGCTCGCGTTCTCCAGTACTTTAAATGTGCGTGATTATTAACTGACACTGCAGCGGAAAATGTGATTTAAAAGAAGCATTTTGTTCTTCTAGATATTATATTTGTAACGTAAGTAACGCAATTATATTGACTTAGTTAACTGTAATCATTTTCCAGAGATGGGTTGCGGCTGGAAGGGCATCCACTGCGTAAAAAACGTGCTGGATAAGTTGGCGGTTCATTCCGCTGTGGCGACCCTGGATTAATAAAGGGACTAAGCCAAAAAAAAAAAGAATAAAGGTATGAATAGTAACTGTAATCAAATTACACAAATGTAAAATGTAATTCGTTACATTACTGCGTTCCTCAGAAATGTAATTAGAATACAGTAATGCATTACTGTGGAACGTGCTACACCCAACTCTGGTTGTAATTAGAGGCCTCAAAAGCGGAATTTAATATTAGTGTGAGTACATTGCATACAAGTCAATGCAAACTTGAGAACAGACGCAGATTACCATCATGCAAGCGACATGGAATATGCTATGAATTTGATGGAAATGTGCAGACTTTGCCTCAGTTATGTCTTCTGATCTTGGTGTAAACCCAGACGTGTTGTCCAATCCAAAAGCCAACATGATTACGTCATGAGGCAAAAACTCCGGTTGTAATGGCCACACAGCCACACTTTACTCTGAGTTTCTGAAAATTGTCACCCTGGCCTGAGTTTTCATAATGTTTTGGTTTCAGTCTCATAGTAATACATTTTCGTGTGGTCAAACAGTCAAACCCCATAAAAAAACCCACTATTGAGTGCATGTGTCTGAGACTGCATTGTGCAGCACGTAATGATATTGCCAAGTACGATGTGATGCTGAATTAACATCTACAGTTGGTCAAAATTATTAGTCCCCTGATTTATTTTTTGATGTCTTGGTCACACTATTTGGAGGGCCATAACAAATTGCCTTGGGGGCCGGGTTCGGCCCACGGGCCGTCAATTGAATAACAATAACTGTAAATTATTCCCAAAATCAGAGGGGAATAATAGTTGGACAACAATCATGTAGAAGTGCATCAACCTAAGCATAAGCCTAAACTTAACATAAACAGTAAATGTATCACTTAATTCGGCTTGGTGTAGCATGTTTCAAATCCCAAGACAATGGTTGTAATGATTCTCTATGACCAATATATCTGACCAGCACTGTTCAATCTATGTTAAAAACAGTTGGGAATATAATAATTATTGTAATTTAATGCATATGAAACAGCAAACAATGCATCTGAAATATATGGGTTAGCATTGTGTTCTGTGCAGATGCTCTTCTTTTACAATAGTGCAAACATTTTTCTTGTTTAACATCAACATTCCATATTGACTTTAACCTCCATCCTGAACCCATGCCAGGTGCTGCTGAACTCTTAAAGCTATTTATAGTTCAAGGCTCTTTAGGCTTCAGGAACTCATTCAAAGGTGCCTTCTGGTTCATTGACCTTAGGTAAGGGGTCAACAATTAGTAAAAATGCTAACACCACCTGCGGCCAGAATGGTTCACAAGTGTTTCTGTTCATGCACGCTTATGTGGATTTACATGAATTCAGTGTGTGTCTTATGGCAATTAGGTTTATCAGTCAGGTGACTTCTTTAAAAGGTTAAATAGCTGTGTGAGATAAATGCACATCTGGGCTGCAGACTGGAGACCTTTTGGAATATTGACATTGGTGGAATCTGGAAGCACAGGATGTTCCGGAATTTAAGGAACATTTAAACAATCTCCTTTTCTTGTTAGGGCTTACCACTAAAATCTTTACCTTTGTAAAAAGCAAAACTTTCACAAGTTACTGGGCGATGCGTTGACATTTTCAATTTTCACTGATATTTTGTAAGAGCCCCTATTATGGGTTTTTGAAAATGACCTTCCATGTAGTGTGTAACACAGCTCTAAGAGAAGTGAAATATCCAGCTTAAATCTTTAAAATGCGCCCTGTTTAAAACTATTGATTCATCTACAAAAGATTCGACTCATCATGCTTTAAATGAATCGTCTTGATAACGAGTCTTTAGCCATGCCAGCATGACGTGGATACGGAACTTAAGCCCCGCCCAATTGTTGCACGTGCAAACCCGAGAAAATTTAAACCCCCGGCCCCGCCCACAAACACAGTAGCAAAGAAAAAGAAGAACACTGTAGCAGACGCCAGTTGAATCATGTCACAAAGACACTGTGCTCAGCTGGATATTATTGGAAGTGTGAGGGAAGAGTTAGGTCACACTTTATTTTGACGGTCCGTTTGTTGAACTTAAGTTACATTGCAACTAATTATCATTAGATTATAAGTAGACTGTTAGGTTGGGGTTAGGGTTGGGGTTGGGGTTAGGGTTAGTGTAAGTTGACATGTAATTGCAAAGTTTCTTATAGTCAGTTAAATGTCTGTTGAAGGACTGTTAAATGTCAGTGTCAACAAATATTAAGTAGACAGTCTACTAATACTCAAATGGACCATCAAAATAAAGTGTTACCGAAAGTTAGTGTTATTTTCTCTACCCAAAGATGAAACTGTGAAGAGATAGTAGTTGAAGTTTGTTTTTGCAAAAATACCTCAGCATTATAGACCGAGTCTAGTGTTGCATTGCTGTCATTTTTCTGGCGGGTGCTTTAGCAATCTACACACTTACAACAGGGGATTTGTTGGCCGTTTGTTAAAGGAAGCATCAGAAAAGACTTCTAGTACACAGTTCATGGACCAGTTTCTTCCTCCATTTCACAAGTGTAAGTAAGTGCGATTAAAATGGTTGCCTCCTCGTTTTCTCTAGCATGCAAACTATGTATTTAATTGTGTTTTGTTACTTGTAACCACTTGTAGTTTATCTAGTTAACTCTTTGTATTTTCATATTGCATCTAATGCCATGTTGAAAAAGCGACGCGTGCCGCTTTTGTTTAAATGCGTTCGTGAGCTCGCGTTCCACTGCCGTTTGTCATAGCTATGACCACCATCGGCTGTTCCTACACACGTGCGGTCAAGTTTCAAAATAGTTCAGCTTTTGCCACTGTGTGCATTAATACTGAATGTGTGTCACTGTTTTTACTTATAGTGAAGAATAGAGCAATATGCTGGTGTTTGCGGGTAGTTGAAATTACGGGAGTTTTTCGGGATAAATAACAAAACGGGAGGGTGGCGGAAGATGGGTCTGAAAAACAGGAGACTCCCAGGAAAAATGGTAGTGTTGGAAGGTATGCTCACACATACACTCTGCACTCTGACTACTTTAATATTGTTGATAAGCCGTGGTGGGCATTTCACTCTGTCTCACGCTGAACGCTGTCAACCAATCGCAACAGACTGTCATCGGTCCAATCAGCGCAGATTAGCATCACGCTAAGGAAGGGTTTGGGAACAAATGAATCACTGATCGAATCATATGGGAGTCTCTGGGCTAATTAGGTAAAAATAAATGCAGATTATAAGACAATGAAAGTGTTTTTTGACCTTGCATGCGTATCAGCCTGGTGTTGGAAACCTCCAAAACCAAAATATAACCCTTTTAATGTATAATAGGGGCTCTTTAAAGAAGAAAGAAAATATGATATTTGATAAATAAAAGGAGTACACTTTTATTAAGTGATGAAGTGAAACTTTTTTTAATGTGAACTTATCTTAATGTGCTAACTACCATACGCAAATTCTTGTCTAATTGCACACGTCTGTAGTGTATTATTCCTCAAGCGTAAAGTTATAAATGAATTCTTCTGATTAATCATTAATAGAACAGAGGCTTTTGAATCTCATTTGCATTTCATTAGCTCTGCATACAATTGAAAGCACCGACGACTACATTGAGCTCGGTTACATGTGATTTAACAAAGACCCTTTTGCTTTTTGCAGCAGTCAGCAGTCTCTTTCTAATGTGACTGATTCTTCCTATCCTTAATGTTTTTATTGCATCATGCATCCGATATAAAATCCCAGACCTGTGCCAAATGAAAACACAGTAAGATTCCAGAAAGAGAGCAAAAATAGAAAACATTTTAACGTGAAAAAGAATCAGCTGTCTAAACTTTACTCATTACCAGACGATACAGCAGAACACCACAAACCACAGGTATGAGACACAAAGTGCTTCTCAAAAATCATCCACGGTGAGACAGGAGGGAACGGGAAAGTGGAAAGGAAAAAAAACTAAAGGGATGATGATGCAGGCGGGCCAAGTGTGTGAGGAATGTACCAGCAGCTTCAACAACATCCTGAGGGAAAAGAGAAAAATGCTATTTTTAGCTGAGTACGATTCACCTCATTAGAGACAAGGTGCTTTTGTCATCACAGTGGGCTACAAGAAACCTTAATTACATAAAATATAGAGTCCAACAACGTGGGCTGTTAAAGAAATAATTCACCCAAAAATGGAAGTTCTGTCAGCAATAGCTGAGCCTTGTGTGTTGTCAAACCCATTAGACTGTTTCTGTGGAGCACAAAAGATAATTATTTGAAGAATATCCTGACTGCTAGTTTTATTTTATCTTGGAAGGAAAGTTAAAGAGAACTGAATCAGTCAAGTTTCATAAACTAGGTTTTGATTATTAGGCAAAATGTTATTGACTGGGGATTTAAACATAGCACTCATCACTCTCTAAAACATTTAAGAGATAGGGGTAATCGATCAATGTTTTATAATATACTCTTAGAAGGATTAAAAGATACCTCCTTATCATACTTATCAGCATGGAAAAAAGATCTTCAAGAAGACATATCTAAAAAAGAATGGATAGATTCTTGTTTATTTGCCCAAAATAATAGTATTAACACATTTTTTTTTGTAAATTACTGCATTATAAATGGCTCCTACGAACTTACATTACACCAGCTAAACTGCATAAATTTAACCCAAATATTCCTGATAGTTGTACAAAATGCAATGAAGAAGTGGGTACCCTTTATCATTGTGTATGGGAGTGCAATGAGATCCAAACATTTCGGAAAGAGATCCTTATCTTGATTGGTAAATTAATTGAAGACAATACACATTTGGTTCCCAAGTTAGGTTTATTTTATATATACCCTGTAAATCTGGATCTGAACACAAGCAAACACAAACTATTAGATTTTAGTTTACTTCAAGCGAAGTATGTTATTGCTTTAAATTGAAAAAAAAAAAAAAAACTCAAATTCAATCCCGTGACCAGTGGATTAATGAAATGACTAGCAATCTTGCTCTTGTTGACATACACTGTTAAAGGTAAATTACAAGATTTTTTATAAAATATGGACCAGCTTTCAAAACTTTCTGAACCAGGTGAACCATGCAACATGTTTTGATGTTTGAGCTTTCAAACCCTTGTTGGTGTCTTATTGTATTGCTCAGATGTCTTACATTTCAGCAACAATTAACAAATATGAAAGGTACAAAAATGTACTGAACGTTGTTATTATTTATTTATTTTTTTAATTATGCACTGTTATTATTTGAATTTAAGTAATTTATTTACATTTTATTTTCACATTTTTAGCCATTTTTTTATTTGTATATATATTTTTATTTATTATTTCTGTAGTTTAAACAAAACCCAATAAATATATTTTGAGGCAGGCGGGCCAAGTGGATGTTTCACACTCGTAATTTAGTGTCTGAAGCAGGGATAGCAGCAGGGTTGCAAGGTTTTTACAACAAAGCTAATGCACTGGCCAATCAAACTTTTCCAACAGTAGAACTTCAAGTATTCTACCTAGTAATTATAAAACTCAGAAATACAATTCTGACATGAAATCAGCTTACCTTAAAGGAACACTTTTCTTATAGGCTCATTTTACAAGTCCCCTAGAATTAAACAGTTGAGTTTTACAACTTTTGAATCCATTCAGCAGAGCTCTGGCTCTGGTTGGAGCACTTTTAGCTTAGCTTAACATAGATCATTAAATTGGATTAGACCATTAGTGTCTTACTTTCATTCTTGTGTAATAATCAAGGAACTTTGCTGCCGTACCATGGCTGCAGCATTTGCAATGATATCACGCGGTGACTGGAGGTAACCTACACTACCTGACAAAAGTTTTTTTTTTTTTGTTGTGAGTATGTTGTTGTATCTTGCACTGTCTGTATTTTGCACTGTCTGTATCTTGCACTGTCTGTATTTTTGCACTGTCTGTATTTCGCACTGTCTGTATCTTGCACTGTCTGTATTTTTGCACTGTCTGTATTTCGCACTGTCTGTATCTTGCACTGTCTGTATTTTCGCACTGTCTGTATTTCGCACTGTCGTTGTATTTACACTGTCTGTATTTTGCACTGTCTGGAGCCAGCACCTAAGCTTTTCACTCATCATAGCACACGTGCTGCTGATGATGTGACAATAAAAGTGATTTGATTTGATTTGAAGTCTTGTCGTCAATCTCTGTTGTAAGAGCAACAAATAATAACTTGACTTCTAGTTGATAATTTGGAAAAGTGGCAGAAGGTAGATTTTTCTGATGAATCATCTGTTGAACTGCATTCCAATCATCACAAATACTGCAAAAGACCTTTTGGAACCCGCATGGACCCAGGATTCTCACAGAAATCAGTCAAGTTTGGTTAAGGAAAAATCATGGTTTGGGGTTATATTCAGTATGGGGGCGTGCGAGAGATCTGCAGAGTGGATGGCAACATCAACAGCCTGAGGTGTCAAGTAACTTGTGCTGCCCATTACATTACAAACCACAGGAGAGGGCAAATTCTTTAGCAAGATAACGCTCCTCATTCTTAAGCCTCCACATCAAAGTTCCTGAAAGCAAAGAAGGTCAAGGTGCTCCATGATTGGCCAGCCCAGTCACCAGACATAAACATTATTGAGCATGTCTGAGGTAAGTTGAAGGAGGAGGCCTTAAAGACGAATCTAAAGAAGCTTGATGAACTCTGGGAGTCCTGCAAGAAGGCTTTCTTTGCCATTCCAGATGACTTTATTAATAAGTTATTTGAATCATTGCAGAGATGTATGGATGCAGTCCTCCAAGCTCATGGGAGTCATGCACAATATTAATTCTCTTTCCATTGCCCCATGACTTTATATTGTACATTATTTCTGTTAAGTGTCAATACTTTTGTCTAAGCAAAGTCAGACCTTACTGTCCTAATTAAATAATTAAAAATCAAGGTATGATCATATTTTATTTTGGTAAAATAAGTGTAATCTAGAAGCATTTGCCTTTCACATAAGCCACTTCAGATACCAAATGATCAACTAAAAGTCAAGTTATTATTTGTTGTTCCTAAAACTTGGATAGGCAACTAGTGTACAGTACATAGGCAACTTTTCATTTTCCTGTTGGTCTTAATACACAGTATAACTACAGAAGAGTCTAGTTTTAAATAGTAAAATTATCAAAACTCTTTTAAATTTTTTTTGAGTGAGATGCTAATGGTCTAATCCAATTCAATGATTTATGCTAAGCTAAACTAAAGCTAAAAGTCCCGACAGACCCAGAGAGTGAAACTCAACTCTAACTAGGGGAGTTACAATTAACCTATTTTTAAAAAGTGGAGCGTTCCTTTAATGTTGACAACACAGCTGACATGGTGTCTCGCACGTGACTGTTGTGTGTTATCTGTAAAAAACAAAAACAGTAGGCGAGAAGTTCCTGGATGACCTACTTCTAGCAAGATTTTGAATTCATCTAATCTCCTCATGGAAGTAAAGCAATGTAAACTGACATGGAATGGTCATGTGATAACAACAACGTGAGGGAAGTAGTATATCCAAATTCCATATTCTATTTTTTTAATGGTTAAGAAGTATGTTCAAAATCACATGTAAGGCCTGCTCAAGTAGTATGTGATTTTGGTTGCGGCACCAGTCTCTTTATTAGTACAGTACCTTACAAAATTGTGCTCACTCGGTTTCATTTTATTTCCTAGCACACTTCTCAATATAACATTGGTAGAGATAACTAATAACAATGTTTTTCTGTTGAGTTCATCGAACATGAACCTTCAACATGCACTGGGGCTGTTTGCTGCCAAGTGTGATGTGGCTAGGATGAGAATCAGCACCTCCAAGTCCAAGGCCATGGTGCTCCACCAGAAAAAGGTGTTTTGCCATCTCCAGGCTGGAGGAAAGTCCTTACCCCAGGTGGAGGAGTTCAAGTATTTTTGGAGTTTTGTTCACGAGTGAGGGAAGTATGGAATGTGAAATTGACAAGCGGATTGGTGCAGCGGCAGCAGTAATGCGGTCGATGTACCAGTTCGTTGTGGTAAAGAAGGAGCTGAGCTGAAAGGCAAAGCTCTCGATTTACCGGTCAATCTACGCTCCTACTCTCACCTATGGTCTCACCTATGGCTTAGGGTCATGACCGAAAGGACAAGATCTCGCATACAAGCAGCTGAAATGAGTTTCCTTCGCAGGGTGGCAAGACGCATGCTTATGCCTTATTCACACTAGCAGTGACTTTGTAGCTGTCTGTTGCTCTGGGTGGCAACCTGCTGCAAACACAGGTCTGTGTAGGTATATACAACACAATTTCACGGCAATTCGTAACTTTTTAATTTAGTGGCTAATTCGTATGAATTTGTACAATCTAATTCGTACAATTTAGTATGATTTTCTCATCCCCCAATGACGGTTGGGTTTAGGCCACGCCTTCTTTTTAAAATCGTACAATTTCGTACGACTGAACCCGTACGAATTCGTACGAATTAGCCACTAAACTGACAAAACGTAAAATACTTACGTTTCCTCGTGAGATCAGGCTGGTGTATACAGCACGAATACAACCAGCCACTGAGCGAGCTGAGAGACTATCACATGAGCTCTACCGGTGCTCCTATTGGCTGTCGCTTAAGAAAGTCGCTTTTCATTTGCATAAGGTTTAAGGATTCCCAACTTTGTCACGTCACTTGACACGCCCACTTGGTCGACAACGGTTGCTGTCGCTCACGTGGATGGAGGTCACCGGAAGTCGCTCACTCTCCAATGAAATGAAGAGTCACTTGTTGCTTTGCCGATGCGAGTCGCTCGTAGTGTGAATGAGGCTTAAGGTGAGGAGCGCTGTCACCAGAGAGGAGCTCGGAGTAGAGCCGCTGCTCCTCCTCCACATCGAGAGAAGTCAGCTGAGTTGGCTCAGGCATCTGTTTCGGATCCCTCCTGGACGCCATAAAAATTTGAACACACAACTTGTATTATTTAAAGTATCTCTCAATAAAACAAAGCTTGCTAATCAAAAACCACATAATTTTGCAGAGTCAAATGAAGAGCATTTTCTTTATAGCTGAAAATTCTATTCAGAAACACGTGACAAGTGCATTATTCAACATTTCTGTTTTTGTGTGGTGTAGAGGAAATAAAATCAGTTGAGTTTAAAATCACATAAAAGTGAGTAAATGGCAGGTGTATTTATTTTTACCTTAAAGAATTCCAGTAATACCTGCATATTAATATGGATTTTGTCTTAGTTGAAAATTTGCTACTATAAAACCCTTTAGCTAACATTTGAAGTAGAACCCATACGTCTTTATTTTCTCTCTTTACAGTGTGCGTATGTGTGTGCTTTTACTTTCTTCTTTAAAAGAAAGAATTGACAGCAGTCACAGACTGAATGGGCTCTTTATGTATGTTAGGGAAATTACGTTTTGTTGTTTTAGATGTTAAACATACTCTCTGTTATTAAATTAAGTTTAATGGAATTGCGCTCTGCCATTTCAGACAGATGTTGATGCAATTTATTGCGGCCTACCGAAAGTATTTGAAAACCAGCGTCATTAGGAGGAATATTGGATTTGTACAAGGCTCTCATTGACAATGACTTACATAAAAGTTTGGTGTTGGATAAAAGAACATTTTAAAAGTTGGACTGCCTCCTGTTTAAAGGAATGTGGCCAATAAAAGAGCAAATTGTTAAATTTCTTTCACTGGGTTTTGGGAAACAACTTGATTTATAATGTCACATAATGTTTTTTTTATTTAAGTATGCTAAAAATCACAGAAACTGATAGATCTGCTTTATTTTTTCAATGTGCCTTTGGATCCAATAGACAATGATGAAAAAACTGTTTATATAATCTCGTAATTACCATAATTCTGACAATGAGTGGTGTTCTAATAAGAGCTGCTCATTTTGGACTCAGCAAGTACCTTATATCTAAGTTGATCAGGTGGTAGAGTGGTCACATGGTACAAGTCAAGAGTGCTCCCAGTTTACAAGTTTGTATTATTTGCAAGTTGTACAAGGACACGTACACACCTTTTTACAAGCTGAAACCTCCTAATTAGAGTAATTACTTCCGCTATCTTGTATATTACATGGATCTCTTAAGAAATTTCTTTTCCTATTTCAACAGTCACTGTGTCAGATTATACGATTCTGACTGGATAAAATGTTGATGTGTCATTAGCCCCTTTCACACAGTGATACTGGAAAATGGAAACTGGAATACTGGAATAATGGATACTGGAAAATGTCTGGAATGACTTTACTAGTAAATTCAAAAAAGTGCTATTCACACAGGCGTTCTGGAATTTTTCTGGAAAAGACCATTCACACATCCATGCCAAAATTGTCAAGGTTGTGGGTGGGGAGAAGGAGGCGAGGACCCAAATGCAGACTCAGATATTTATTTATAGTAAAAATAAAATAAAAAGGCAAAAATAAACAACCCCGAGGGGGAAAAACACTAATGAATAAAAATAAACAAACAACACAAACTGGACAGGGCAGGCTGGCAGGGATCTGGACAGGACAAGGCAGGATACGATGAAACACGATGTACAACGATGATGTACGAAGACGAACTGGCACAGGACAGCAGACATGAGGAGATCTTAAGGAGGAGTAAATTAACACAAACAGGTGAACATGATAAACTAATAATGGGTTAACAAGGAGGGTAGGGCTAGACAATAGAAGACTAGAACACATGACACAGACACAAGCACGCGGCGCATGTAAACATGAGTCACGTGCTAAACACAACACCAACAGAAGACTGAACGCGAGACACGAGCACACGATAGATGTAAACATCTTACCGTGCGCTCACACATAAGCACCGCGCATGCTTCATCTCAGCGCCAACCGAAACCAAAACCAACCAGACTGAGACGCTGAGAATGAAACAGCGCGATGCCGTCAGAACAAAACAAACACGAGAGCGCGCGCGTCACAAGCGCGCACGCAGACCGTACATGCTCGCATCAAGCGGGAGCGCGCACGGCCCGCACGCACTCATGACAGCACGCGCCCAGAGACACACACACACAATGACAGTAAACGAGTGCCCGACCCGAGAAAACTCGAGCCGAGCACAACAGGGCATGGACAGACAGAGCTAGTGTCCGGACTCTGCCACCAAACAAGAATTTGCAAGACCAGAGTGGCAGAACCCTGACACTAGCCCCCCCCAAAAGGGACGCCACCTGGCGTCCCTAAAGGGAACACTCAAGGTACAAGACAGACAAGAAACACCACAAGACAACAAAACAGGCAACGTCAACACACACAAGACAGGGAAGTGAACAGGCAAGACAACATGAAGGGGGGGAGGGAGGGGAGCCAAGCCAGACCCAACAAGACAAACAAGGGAGGGATGGGAGGGCAAGACCAGGGAGGAACAATTTAGGATGGGACTGGAGGGACAATCCAGGGCGGAGCAGGAGGAACTCTCCAGGGTGAGTTCCGAGGGTTAGGGGACCAGGCAGGGGACCAGGGTGGAGACAGAGGGTCAGTCCAGGGTGGTGTAGGGGCAAACCAGGGAGGAGCAGGAGGGATGACCCAGAGAGGATCCTTCAGGAGAGACAAGGCAGGAGGTTTGTAGGGAGCCGGCTGGGCAGGAGGCCTGTGGGGAACCGGCTGGGCTGGAGGTCTGAGGAGAGCCGGCTGGGCAGATGCCGACTGGACTGGAGGCCTGTGGGGAGCCGGCTGGGCTGGGGCCAGTAGAGCTGGAGGCTTGAGGGGAGCCGGCTGGGCTGGAGGCCTGTGGGGGGCCGGCTGGGCTGGAGGCCATTGATGAGCCGGCTGGGTTGGAGGCCTGAGGGGAGCCGGCAGGGCTGGAGGCCTGAAAGGAGCCGACTGGGTAGGAGGCCTGTGGGGAGCCGGCAGGGCTGGAGGTCTGTGGGGAGCTGGCAGGGCTGGAGGCCTGTGGGGGGCCGACTGGACTAAAGCCGACTGTACAGGAGGCCTGTGGGGAGCCGGCAGGGCTGGAGGCCTGAGAGGAGCCGACTGGGTAGGAGGCCTGTGGGGAGCCGGTAGGGCTGGAGGTCTGTGGGGAGCCGGCAGGGCTGGAGGCCTGAGAGGAGCCAACTGGATAGGAGGCCTGTGGGGAGCCGGCAGGGCTGGAGGCCTGTGGGGAGCCGGCAGGGCTGGAGGCCTGTGGGGAGCCGGCAGGGCTGGAGGCCTGTGAGGAGCCGGCAGGGCTGGAGCCAACTGGACAGGAGGCCTGTGGGGAGCCGGCAAGGCTGGAGGCCTGAGGGAAACCAACTGGGCTGGAGGCCTGTGGGGAGCCGGCAGGGCTGGAGGCCTGTGGGGAGCCGGCAGGGCTGGAGGCCTGTGGGGAGCCGGCAGGGCTGGAGGCCTGTGAGGAGCCGGCAGGGCTGGAGCCAACTGGACAGGAGGCCTGTGGGGAGCCGGCAAGGCTGGAGGCCTGAGGGAAACCAACTGGGCTGGAGGCCTGTGGGGAGCCGGCAGGGCTGGAGGCCTGTGGGGAGCCAACTGGGCTGGAGGCCTGTGTGGTGCCGGCAGGGCAAGACGTCTGGGTGGTGCCGGCAGGGCAAGGAGCCGGGCTGGGGCCGGCAGGGCAAGGAGCCGGGCTGGTGCCGGCAGGGCAAGACGTCTGGCTGGGGCCGGCAGGGCAAGGAGCCGGGCTGGGGCCGGCAGGGCAAGACGTCTGGGTGGTGCCGGCAGGGCTAGGAGCCGGACTGGAGCCGACACTGGCGGGCGCACTGGGGCTGGAGCCGACACTGGCGGGCGCACTGGGGCTGGAGCCGACACTGGCGGGCGCACTGGGGCTGGAGCCGACACTGGCGGGCGCACTGGGGCTGGAGCCGACACTGGCGGGCGCACTGGGGCTGGAGCCGACACTGGCGGGCGCACTGGGGCTGGAGCCAACGCTGGCGGGCGCACTGGGGCTGGAGCCGACACTAGTGGCGCGCACTGGGGCTGGAGCCGACACTGGCGGGCGCACTGGGGCTGGAGCCGCCGTGGTGGAGGAGCCCTTTCTCCTCCTACGCTTCCTTGTTTTAGGTGGCTGGAAGCTGGCCACCTCTTCAGACACTGCAGTGTACTCCACCGCCTGCAGAACGGGTGCAGTGTCTGTTGCGGGTGCCTCAATGGGTGATGCTGCAGCCAGGGTTGTAGCTGGGCAGGCTGCAGCAGGTTCGGTTACCACTGGAGGGGTAGCGAGGGAGGAAGGCCCGTTCCTCCTCTTCCTCTTTCCAGTGGGAGACAGCAGGGAACTGGGTTCAGGTTGGTCTGTCGGTGGAAGTACAGAACAAACCCTCTCCTGAAGACTATCATGGGCCCCTTGATTAACCATATGGTCCACAAACTGTTCGTATGTGTAGCCCAGCAGTCTCTGTATCTGCAGAGGATAAAGGGGTTTATCAAGAGCAAAGTTCAGGAGGTTTAAAAGAGCCCAGTCATTGAACCCGAGCCCCTCTGCTGCCATACGGAACCTCTCCGCAAACTCCTTCAATTCAACTCCATGTTGTCGCAGCCCATGCAGTCGAAGAAGCTGTGGCACGTGGTTTAAGAAGGAGTCGGTCTGCTGGGTCCTCATATTGGCCAGTTCGTACTGTCAAGGTTGTGGGTGGGGAGAAGGAGGCGAGGACCCAAATGCAGACTCAGATATTTATTTATAGTAAAAATAAAATAAAAAGGCAAAAATAAACAACCCCGAGGGGGAAAAACACTAATGAATAAAAATAAACAAACAACACAAACTGGACAGGGCAGGCTGGCAGGGATCTGGACAGGACAAGGCAGGATACGATGAAACACGATGTACAACGACGATGTACGAAGACGAACTGGCACAGGACAGCAGACATGAGGAGATCTTAAGGAGGAGTAAATTAACACAAACAGGTGAACATGATAAACTAATAATGGGTTAACAAGGAGGGTAGGGCTAGACAATAGAAGACTAGAACACATGACACAGACACAAGCACGCGGCGCATGTAAACATGAGTCACGTGCTAAACACAACACCAACAGAAGACTGAACGCGAGACACGAGCACACGATAGATGTAAACATCTTACCGTGCGCTCACACATAAGCACCGCGCATGCTTCATCTCAGCGCCAACTGAAACCAAAACCAACCAGACTGAGACGCTGAGAATGAAACAGCGCGATGCCGTCAGAACAAAACAAACACGAGAGCGCGCGCGTCACAAGCGCGCACGCAGACCGTACACGCTCGCATCAAGCGGGAGCGCGCACGGCCCGCACGCACTCATGACAGCACGCGCCCAGAGACACACACACACAATGACAGTAAACGAGTGCCCGACCCGAGAAAACTCGAGCCGAGCACAACAGGGCATGGACAGACAGAGCTAGTGTCCGGACTCTGCCACCAAACAAGAATTTGCAAGACCAGAGTGGCAGAACCCTGACAAAAATTCCGGTAAATTCTGACATCTATAACCAGAAATGGACTCTAAATAGATCCACTTGTATTTGTACACATAGAAGGGGTCGTGGGTTTTTATTGATGGTTTCACTTTTATTTAAAGTGTCACGAAACACCAAAACACATTTTTTGAGCTGTTGACAGTCATATATGTGTCCCACGCTGCTATAAACACTATTAGGACACATATATTGCACTAAAAAGTGAAAATTGGTTGTTTTTGCGTTATTTTGAGCAAATTCGTTCTTCCGGTTTGAAACGAATTTTTGAAGTTACGTCACGGCCATGAGATACTTGGGTGTAAATCCAGCTGGAGAGTGGCTGTCTGTCTTTTCTAGGACGTTCTTACGTATCTGAGTGTGCAGTATTAATTCATGAGAAAGACGTGCTTCAAACCAATTAGCGCGCTCTATTGTGTATGACGTGAAACTTCATTAATATGCATGATAGCTCCGGAGTCTGTTTACCAGTTTACACTGTTCAGACGGCAGAGAGACGCCACGTTGTGTTGCCAAAACAAGTGAAAGAACAAGAATTTCAAGACAAAATCGTAGGTGTTATTAGTGTGTTGCAACGAAGGTTTTGTTTTCATTTTCCCTTTATGAGAGAGCTGCTCGACTCACGTGTGGATTACAGTGCACGCGACACTCGACAGAAACGCGTTTGTAAGGAAAATTTTTACCCGAGAGCTTTTTCTCATCTGGAAATGGTGAAATCCGGATCGATGCCGCTCGTCTACTTTTAATAAAAGACACAGCTCCAGTTTGATTGTCTGTCTACAGATTTGGTAAGTGTTTGCAGTGGACTGCCCTTTGTTTAAATGCTGCTCTCCGAGTGTAAACATGTAAACACAAACTATTCCCGTCGTGCAGGATTTTCGCTGCAATTTGTGACAGGATAGTCTATACACACACGGCTTTCTGACGCTACCCACCGAGTACATAAGTTACAGAGAAATGCGGAGGATTTTTTTCTCTTATTCGCCATATCAAATCAGCCTCTGTGTGTTTGTTTTTCCTGTCAAACTTAGCGCGTGCCCAAATGTTAACTCCCTTCTATGCAAAATCTTATCCTCTTTCCCTCCCCCGACACTCCCACACTCCCAGAGCTGGACACGCCCAACTTTCCTGACTTTTTTCAAAACAGAGGTGTGAAAACACCCTGCTGAGACAGGGGGTTTCGTGGCCCTTTAAAGCTTTAGTATTCATGCAGGTGCTTTGTCCCAGAGACATTCAAAGGCAAAAGCGCGAACCTCAGCTAAATGTTTACACATTTGACTACATTACAAATTCTATGGATGGATAAGTATTGTGAACAACTTCGATTAAAACATATGGAGGAACATTTTGCATGATGAGATGTATATAATATGTGTGTGTGCTGGCGCTCACCGGAGGACTTATTCATGTGCAGCGGTTTATCATAAGCATTTTATTGATCATTTTTTAACACAGTTGACATTAAGAAGGAACATAGAAACGTTATCTGATTAACATCTAGCAGCTAAATTTGTCTGGAAAAAATTTAAATGTTTTTATTTTCATAAACGGGCAGATGTGAATGTGTCTGATTGTTCTGATTGGCTAAAGTAGACGTCTCACGTCAGCGTGTTCTAAACGTTAACGCGCTCTTTCTGCCAGTTTTCCTTCTGCGTTCACATAGAGCAGCATTCCGGCAAATTACCGGTAGTGTTACAACTTCACTTTCCGGAAAGTTGCCGGAATTAATTTATTGGTATTTTCAAAAAGGGCCTGTTCACAAATGATACCACACATACAGAAAAGGTCTGTATGTGTGAAAGGGGCTATTGCTACCATATACCAGACTACACGTTGCTTCACAACTGTTGAGTGGAAGTTCCATATGCAGCGTTTATTAAGAAGGATGGTCAGACCTATTGTTCCTACTGACCACTCTTGGAGCTCAGGCGCCAGCATCAACAGCAGACAGTAGTGTCAAACATCCTTGTGTGTATGGAATATCCTATTACAAAACACGTTGAAAAGTCCTTCATGAGGTTAATAGTTTGATTAAGGTGTTTAAATGTCTGTACTGGACTTAAATCGGTATACTCCACATCTTAATCCAATTTCTGTTTAGGTCGATTATTAATTTAGTCGGATTAAGGTAATCAAAAATTATTGTTTACATGGTCCCCAGCAGCCATAGGACGTCAATATGACGTCAGATTGACATTGTACCCCAACGTTGTGGGACGTTGCATTTTGTTTGGAAATAAAAAACAGGTTGACGTCAGAACGCAACGTCAGGCAGGCGTCAATGTCCAATGTTCAACCTAAAATCAACATCTAATAATGTTACAAATTGATGTTGTGCGGACATTACCACTATGACATCTATTAGAAGTTGGATTTTGGTTGCCATACCTGACGAATAAATGTCAGTATTTGACGTCAATATGACAGTGGTTTAAGTTGTTGGCTCGACGTTGGATTTTGGTCACTTTCCAACACAAGCTAAAATCAACTTAATATCAACGTCATTTGACGTCATTATTTGACATCAAAGTAACATTGTCCTTAGACGCTGACTAGACATTGAATTTTGGTCACCTGAGGTCATGACCTAAATCTAACCTAATATTAATAATAACGTTGTGTGCCTGCTGAGTAGACTCTTAATCAGAGTGTTGTCTTAATTGTATTCAAATCGGATTATTGGTGTCCATGTAAAAGTACTTAATGTCTGTTGAATGTTTACCACATATAGCAGTTGCCCCATATACAGTACGTTTGTGTGAGTTTACTAAATGAAAAAATTAGATAAGTAGATTAATTCTATGTCAGCAAGAGGCACTTTAAAGCTACAGAAGCAGTTTCTCATCAACGGCTGTGAACAAAGCAGCCCTGAGCTCACAAACATTAACATTACTTAAGATTAAAATGACAACAAAATTTTCTTTAGACAAGGACACTTTTTATTCTGTCATTGTAGTCTCTCGATGATAAGCATACTGTTGCCACAACTCAACATCCAATTCATGTCCACCTAGCTACAGAGTCCTCTCTGTTTCATTTTATAATTTAAAAAATCAGGGCTGATGTCGTGAAGCACCGCAGACATGGCATTGGTTGTTGTACACTATTACACATATAGTATATACTATTACTATACATGACAAAACGATTGTATCTTGCATCTCAACGTCCATTTGTCATTTACAAATCTCCACAACATCAATTCAAGAGTTCACACTTAAATATTGCTTGATAATATTAGCAAGTTGGGCATGCTGTCCTGAGAGAGAACCCTGAGCTCGGAGATAATTGATCTCAGATCTCCCGCCTGGTCAATGAGCACGTAAAGGGGTTCTCGAGAGCTCCCCTGAGGAAAAAGGAAGAAAAGGGGTGGATGGGGGTGGGGGGGGTTCAAATAAAACTGTGGTCACACTGGACTTTTCTCCCCATAGACTTCCATTCATATGCACGCGAATGCGTCAGACCTGAAACGCAAGGTCATGCATCAAGTTTCGCAAGTCGCTGCCGTGCAAAGTTCAAGCTTGGTGAACTCTGACCTGCGAAATTGCATCACTTGACTGCGTAAGACCAATCAAGGTTCAAAACATGACCTCTCTGTACAGAAATTTTAAATATGGACCAATTGCTCGTTTTTTTTTTTTTGTATAATCATCTTGTTTAATCCCACCCCTTTTCGCAGCACTGTAGGACAGAATTTCGCAAGCTCAAACTCTAGTGTGACCACAGCTTTACAAAGATAAAGGAGTAATACTAGACGGGCTATTTGAGTTTGGAATGATCCGATTGGCTTACTAATGATTCCAGATGAGAGACCAGCTGTGATCAATCATATCACATGTTCCTCTCGAAATTAGTTTGTGAAACTTCACTTTTAGAGCTCAATTCACAAAATCATGTAGTCAGAAAAAAACTTTACACTCTCAAACATAAAGTATCCAAAATGTAAATGCTATTAAGTTTCATCAATATGAAATATGCAAGTTCAGCTTATTAGACACATTCATTTCCACAGAAAGGGTGGTTTTGTTTAGGTTAAACTTCAATTATACTGTAATTCAGTGGTTCCCAAATTGGGGGTTGGGTTGCTTGGCGATTTCCAAAAATCTAATTCATTTTATTAAATTATTAGAATTACCATATTTTATCCATAACCTACTGAAGAACAAAATAGTTGTTAATATTAACGTTGTTAACACAATAAACATTTTTAAAAACCATCAGCCTTTTGACTTTTTTGCAACCCTTGGGATGATAACATTATACTAAAGACACAGCAATAGCGTCAGATACATAGACTGTAAAATATATGGATGTAGTATCTGTGACTTCACCCATAGGTCTCTGAACACTGCAAAAGAAGCTACAAGTTGACGCGTCCAACCGTTGCCATTTTGTTAGCGCGTCATCGCACCAAAAGCGGGATACCAAATAAGGGCAAAGAGGCGGAGAGTGAGCGGAGCTACAGACGCATGCTGGATTCTCAGCATTTTGCTTAGACCTGGCTTAGACAGACTTTTTACTTTGGGAGAACATTTAATACTTCATTACCTGTGACTCGTTTGTGTTCTGACCATATGTGCTTGGTTGTACACTATATCAATAAAGTGTTTAGACTTTTAAAAACACTGTTGTAACACATTGAGCCACTAAACATTATTCTTATGACTTTTTTCTACAGGAGAAAAACGCGATTTACTGTCAAACACTTCAAATATAGTCTCCATACATAAAATCCAGCACTAACACTGTATGACAACACTTCAGATGACTGTTTTATAGCCTACAGCTATTCAGTCTGTCAGATTCTGGAGTGCAATACTGGTCTAAAGAACATTTAAATGATAAATGATCTTAAATAAAACAATTACATTTATAGAGCTGGTATATTAGTATATAATTTCACTCACCTGGGAAATGGAGGCAACTTGAACGGTTTGTAAGCACAATTAAGTGCACACAGCATGCCATATCATCTGATAATTGTAGGAAATAATTCCAAAAGGTAATTGACTGTGTAAAGCCACATAAAACAAAACAAAAATACGATGTTTATGCCAAGCTCAGCGGCTAATCAGCCGGAATCAGCTGAGGTGACGAGACGGCGACCAGCGAGGGCTAGCTGTCACTCAAGTGGCCACACCCTTAATTATGCAGACTTAATATAACTTAATAAAAACGAAACGGATGAGTTATAAAAAATTCACCCCCCTCACAGTTGTCATGAAGGGTAATCATGGCTATATGCATCAAAGCCATCGTTTGTACCAGGCTGTAAACATGTTTTTATCAGCTGTAAAAATGGCCAATTTACCAATGCAAAAAGAAAGCACTTGGACTTCCTGGAGCCAGCCCCCCAAGGCGAGTCGATGAATTGCAGTTTTAGTTACTTCCGTATTGGCTTCCCGAGGGAGAGCGGGAGGTTGCCGCTTGGTTAGATACAGCACATTGATTTTATGGCACCTGGTTAAACTTTCTGGCATCTTTACAGAACTCACATACATTAAAAATAAATACAGGCCACAACTGAACATGGAGGATGGTCTCAGAGTGGCGGAGATGAATAGACTTGGGCCTATTGGTATGTGTGCACCGTTGCATGCAAGGTTTATATATTTATAACCACCTCAGTCACTGGCATTGTTATTTTGGGGATCATTCATTCATTCATTTTCTTGTCGGCTTTGTCCCTTGCGGGGTCGCCACAGTGGAATGAACCACCAACTTATCCAGCACGATTTTTACGCAGCGGATGCCCTTCCAGCCGCAACCCATCTCTGGGAATTTCCACACACACACATTCACACTCATACACTACGGACAATTTAGTTTACCCAATTCACCTGTACTGCATGTCTTTGGACTGTGGGGGAAACCGGAGCACCCGGAGGAAACCCACGCGAACGCAGGGAGAACATGCAAACTCCACACAGAAACGCCAACTGACCCAGCCCAGCCGAGGTTCGAACCTGCGATCCAGCGACGTTCTTGCTGTGAGGCAACAGCACTACCTACTGCGCCACTGCGTTGCCTTATTTTGGGGATCATGTGCTGAAAAGTTTAGGAACCCCTGCTGTAATTGACATGACTAGCCCATCCTCAGGCCAACAACAAAAAGTAGTAAAACAAAACAAATTTAGAGCTTATTTTAAATCATTACTAATGCAAACTTTCACCAGAATAACATCATCTAGCCCAGGGGTGTCTAAACTCGGTCCTGGAGGGCTGGTATCCTGGAGAGTTTAGCTCCAACCCTAGTCAAACGCACCTGGACCAGCTAATCAAGCTCTTAAGCCGCGATCACACTGGACTTTCCTCCCCATAGACTTCCATTCATACGCAGACCGAATGCGTCAGACCGGAAACGCAGGGTCATGCGTCAAGTTTCGCAGGTTGCTGCAGTGCAAAGTTCAAGCTTGGTGAACTCTGACCTGCAAAATTGCATCACTTGACTGCGTGAGACCAATCCAGGATCAAAACATGACCTCTCTGTACAGAAATTTAAAACATGGAGCAATCGCTCGCTTTTTAAATGTCTAATCATCTTGTTTAATCCCGCCCCTTTTCGCAACGCCGTACGACAGAATTTCGCAAGCTCAAACTCTAGTGTGACTGCGGCTTTACTATATATACTAGAAACTTCCTGGCAGGTGTGTTAAAGCAAGTTGGAGATAAACTCTATAGGACACCGGCCCTCCAGGACTGTTTGGACACCCCTAATCTAGCCTCTGTGAACTAAACTGCAAAGATGAAATTGCCATTGAGTATTAGGTGTCCATACACTACAACTCTAAATGCTCAGAAATCAAATAGTTACATTGCTTTCATTTTATTTAGTTATTATGTTCTGTTGTTTATATTAGGCTTCTTAACTTGTTTAACCAGCTTCAGTTTTCTGCCATTCGTCAACCTGAATTTGCCTAACTACAACAAAGGGATACAGACAGAAATCAAAGGCATGTGGGAAATACAACATACTCATGGGAACAAGTGCTTACATCTGCATTCAGTCAAAAATGGAGATTAACTCAAACGTGAGCCGCCTAATGAAAGTACATTTGACATAGGCATAAAAAGACAGCCAAAGTTCTGCCCAGTCTTTGTCTTTTTGAAGTGGGGGATTATGAATTGAGTCCGGCATATGTGCACTGATGCTGAATCAGAGATCTCTACAGACATGCCCTCTTGAGCCATAGTGTTTCCACCATAGTGTCTCCACCAGAAAATAAACTTGTGTAACTGACTTTAGTTTCTAATAACAGTTCCTGCATTTGTTGTAAAAGTAAATAAAATATACTATTCGTTTTAATTTAATGAATGTTGTTCAATAGGTAACATGGGTACTTCACAAAAAAATCAGTCAGGAAATGAAGTATGTATTGGCAAAAAGTTCTGTCTTATAGGAGAATGCATGTGTTTTCTTTGGCCAACTTTCTGGGGATGCATTTCTCAAAAGCATCGGAATCTAGTACATTTCAAAAACCACAGGCACTAATCTATGATCTCTGTGGTCTATGTAGGCTTACTGTGCTTTTGGGAAACACAGCCCAGGGTGTTTCCCTGCCTCTGGCCTGCTGCAATAGGGTCCAGGACTCCCCATAAATAGGATATAGTGGTATGAAGGATGGATGGAATCTCAGAGTAAGCCTTAGCATTAGTTTTGCCTTATCATATAGAAAAGCAAATAGGCCTAAAAGTGATCCTTGAGGCACACCCGTGTAAAACTTATTAAAATCTTTCAACTTTTATGGAAATTGTCTGCCATGCTGCCACCATGACTAGTGCTAAATAAACAAAGATAACTGCAAATTTTAAGTCTCTTGTTGTCTTAGAATTCTATATACAGTGGTCCTTCGCTATAACACGGTTAACTTTTCACGGTATTTTTCATGGATTTGTGTTCTGCGTCCTGACTGGCTTTAGACCATTGTCAATCAATCTCCTCTGTGCTGTGTCTTCTGTACAGTGCAGAATGCGTCCAGCTTGCCAAATTTACATAAATAGCAGCTAGCAGTGTGACTCTGTGCTGTACTGTATGTTTACAAGTTTTCTCCCCACAATGGCGACAAAACGTCCTGTACCGTCAAAGGCACATATAGTAGCATCCAAAAGGCAGAGGAAGATGCTAACCATCAACCAGATTTTTCTACAAAAGTTTGAACTTTGAGACTGTTTAAACAAGAGAGAAATGTGTGAAAATGTTAATGCTTGTCTGAGAAAACTATATAAAATATGTAGTAAGGGGGTTTTTACAGCCTTAATACATCCATAACAATTGTCAAAAAATAAAGCTGACTACTTCATGGTTTTCACCTATTGCGGGTTATTTTTAGAACAAAACTCCTGCGAATAACGAGGAACCACTGCACACCATTCATCCTTAAACTTCCTTTCACTAAATCTCTAAAATAAAGCAGCTAAATTTAATTTAAATTCTCAAATCTATTTTGCTTGAAGAAGCAATCTCATCTTCCTGTCAAACTCTGAGAATGTTTAGGTTTTCCTTGTTGGTGTGGAGTATTTCATCAATGTTCAATCAGAGGGCACCACTCATTTTTGACTGAAGTAAAGGGTATATTTTCTAATGCTAAAATACCTGCATACGTTTAAAAGGTTTTCAATACAGTACTTATAAAACTAAAGCAGCTGATTCTTATTGAGTGTGAGTGTTTGGACGTGTGTGTGTGTGTGTGTGTGTGTGCAGCCTGATCTCACTAGGAAACGCAAGTATTTTACGTTTTGTCAGTTTAGTGGCTAATTCATACGAATTCAGTTGTATCAAAATGTACGATTTTAAAAAGAAGGCATGGCACCTAACCCCTAACCCCCCCCATACAATCAATTAGATTGTACGAATTCATACGAATTAGCCACTAAATCACAAAGTTACGAATTGCCGATAGATTGCGTTGATGTGTGTTGGAGTCTGCATATGTGTGCCAATATTTTTTTTGTGGTGTAAAAATGGTTTTTAGCTGGTGGGTCAAAATTGACCCAAAGTACAACTGTTGTACCCTAAATGTGTACAGCCTTCATAAAAATATGAAAATAGAAAATAGTTCATTTTAATCTTATGTTGGGGTCATTTTAGAAAAAGGTCACCAAATTTTGCCTGGGTCATTTTTAACCCGTACGTCAACAAGAGGGTTAAGACTCTAATTATGCGTCTTTACAGACACATGATTTGACAGTTTAAATTACTACATTATAAGTAACACTTCCCAGCAAACAATTTTGTGTTTGATAGATGTCTAATAGACATCTAAACATGGACAGCTTGGCTAAAACAAGGCTAAACTTGGGCTGTCAGTGGAAATCTAATAGACATCTAAGAATAGCCCAAAGCTAGACTAGTCATCAAATAGACATATTAGAAAGACTTTATATGTGTAGTCATTTATTTCTGTTTATTTGATGACTCGTCTAGTTTTGGCCTATTCTTAGACGTCTATTAGATTTTCACTGACAGCCCAAATTAGTCTTGTTTTAGCTAAGACGACTATGTTTAGACGTCCATTAGACATCTAATAGATACCTTTTAAAACAAAAAAAATGCTTGCTGGGTTTATTTTGATGAGCCCTATTGCACATTTTGTTGAATAAAAGTTGCATTGCAACTACAGGCCAAATACTTCTCATTTGAGTATTAATAGACTGCCTGCTTAATATCTGCTGACACTGCTCCTTCTACAGACATTTAAAGTGGAAATGAAGCACTCAGTCAAGCTTACATTATTTTTTACATTGGATTCACTTTAATGAAAATATATTAAACAAACTCGATCAATGTATCCATTTAGAAGAAAACAGCATGTTTTACTATAGCTTTTAGACCTAGGGCGCCACCATCTTGGAATGTCTCTGTGTCTGACATCATGGGGTAGGTTCTGTTCCCTCAGCTGAACAGATACAGTGGAAGTAAAGGACTGAACACGGAGACTGTAAAGCCTAATTAAATCCAATGTGTGAAATTGTGGGCATGGAGCAGGTGCAGATACAAGCATCAGATGTGTGTCTAATATAAAAATATATTGATTTATTCTATTTTTCTTTTTTCCCCCTTTTAATTACAGATCATTTGATGCGCTTTGGTCCACTCTCTGTATTATGCTGCCTGATTGCCTGTTTGGGTTTCAACCATTGTAGTAATGGACTGAACACGGGACAGCCTAATTGACCCCAATGCATGAAGTTGTGGACGTGCTTCGCAGAGCTGGTGCAAATACAACAAATACAAGCATTTGAGTTGTGGTTAAGTCTTGATTTTTTTATTTGTTAATACCTTTAGTTTAATGTGCTTCGTCTACTCTCTCACACTGCTCCAGCACTGCCTGATGAGGCGATTAACATTCAGACTAATGCAACAATTAAAATGATACATGACTTCACGCTTTACTAAGTCACGTCTTTGTGGATTACGTGAAGACATATTCCCTTTCAAGTCGATCAACTAGATCTCTCAACATGTATGAAGGATGTAAAAACCTGCCATGTGAAAAACCGTGCCAATCTTAGTTAGGTTTGAACACGAAAAGAGGTGAGCAGCTGTAGTAGTGAAAAGTGAAAGTACCCGCCCCCATAACCCATTAACGCCCCATTCACACAGGGCGTCAGCTTCAACGCTTCCCATTCACTTTGAATGGGTGACGTCAGGCGTTGCCGAACTGCATTGTGGATCCGTCGGCGCCACTTCAGAGGCGTTGCTCGCTGCAGAAGTTGGGACATGCTCAACTTTTCAAGCGCCGACAGAAGCGTCAGCCAATCAGATCGCTGTATGCAAATACACCAGCTCCAACAGTGGCCTATTGCTGACTAATTTCATTGGCTGACGCTGCTATGACGATCGCGTCAGCCCCAACTTCAGCCACGCCCTCTGTCAAGCGTTGACGCTGAAGCCCCGTGTGAATGGGGCATAAGTCAGTAAGAGACCTTGTTAAAATCATGACTGAAACCAGGCAGTCAGGCAGCATATACCAGAGATTGGACCAAAGCACATAAAATGATCTGTAATTAAAAGGGAAAAAAAGAAAAACAGAATAAATATATATTTTTATATTAGACCCACATTTGATGTTTGTATTTGCACAAGCTCCACGTCCACGTCCAAGCTCCACGTTTACGCATTGAGTTAAATTAGGCTTTACAGTCTCTGTGTTTAGTCCATTACTTCCAGACATTCCAAGATGGCAGTGCCCTAGGTCTAAAAGCTTTAGTAAAACATGCCATTTTCTGCTAAATGGTTACATTGATCGGGTTTGTTTAATATATTTTCATTAAAGTGGAAATCAATTTACAAAATAATGTAAACTGAGTGACTGAGTGCTTCATTTCCTCTTTAATTGACTATAAGAAACTTTGCAAGTACATGTCAACTTACACTAACCCTAACCCCAACCCCAACAGTCTGCTTATACTCTAATGAGAATTAGTTGGCATGTTGCAATGTAACTTAAATTCAAAAAGAGTTAAAGAGACCACCAAAATCAAGTAATAATACATTACATCATAATACCTCCTAAACCCTTGCTTCAATGATATGCAGTGTTCACTTTTGCTGCATTGTGAATTGTAATAAAATCTTCCTTACTTCAACACAGCATGCTTAAGGTTTCTAAAAACACAATGTCCTGTAAAATAACTGGACACTACCCCATTCCAAGCCAGAAGATCCTTGAAGATCCTCATTCTTTGTTCATCTCATGATAGCAGTGCTACAAAGGTTGCCTTTCGAGGTCACCGGAAGGAACCAAACGTCAACTCAAATGAGAGCAAACACCACACGTAATTGAGAGCTGCATGAAAGGTCAGGACCCATCCTCATATCCTTCTCTCTCCACACCAAAGGGGGCCAAGACATTTCCGACAGAAAACTGGATAGCTGCATGTGATTCAGGTTGACAAAGCTTACATTTAGTGAAAAGATGTTACATCCTCCTGACAGCAAATGAAGTGGAATCTTTCTTTCAAGTTGTGTACAGTACTGTGATTACCAGAAGATTCACTTCATCCGGTCAGAGAGATTTGGAGTTAACAGCTTCAGCAGCTTAATCATTGTGAACATTGACCATTGGTCTGTATTCCAGTTTGCATGCTTACTTTAAATCATAGACAGCTCATTATAAACAAATAGTTGATGCATTTGAGGTCTCAACAATCAGGAGTAAAGTTATTTTGACTGTGTGTGTGTGTTTCTGTGTGGCACCATCAGCTACTTAGTAGCTTAGTGGTTCTAGAGTCATTAATTACACAATATGTGTAGCTTAAATCCTCAGTATACGTCAAACAAAATCAATGAATGAACTGAAATGATCTTATCATCAAATTTGTTTTGGCAAACTTTTTGGAGAGGTTTTGACTCCTTTTGGTATATTGCATTCATGCAATCATTGGCTATGTTCTGGAACTTCCCCCTCTTTGATGTGCTAAAACAGCACTCCTACGACACGTTGCGGTGGGCCTTAACATGACTGGGATTTGGATTCTGTTTTAATATTAGAAAATTAAAAAAAAAAAACTTTATATCACTCCAATATGACTGTAGTGGTATGTCCAAACAGTTCCCAAAAGTTGATTTTGCATCATACGTAGGTGCCCTTTAAGACTGAACTTGGTAGTTTTCAAATAGTTATTGTTGTTGTGGAGTTTATTCAACCAATAATGCCATTAAAGTTTGCTGTTTGCTAGAGCTTAGATTAAGCCCAAAAAATTTAACCCGACCCTACCCGAGCCTCTGTCTACCCTCCCGTTTTTGACAGGATTATCCCATTTTTTACCATTCTATTCCGCTATTATCCCATTTAAGCATATTCCCATATTGTTCTATGAAAGGTTAAAGTAGCAACAAAGCGCCGATCTTAAATGTGATATAGTTTGATTGCAATAGCTGTTCAAGAGAATTACGCTTTCGCTTTATTTTGGCTTGAAACCACGGTGAAATGAATATAAAAACAGCTGCATTCACTATGCAACCTCAGTCAGTTCATGTAACACCTGTTTCACACCGCACATGCAGGAAGTTGCTGCGGGCCTTGGTGCAGATGAAAAGTAAGTAAAAAGTGTTGTTATATATACAGATATATAGGTAACTAGATAGAATAAAGATAGATCGACCTGTTTAGCATCCGCCTATCAGCTGAGCACTGCAGGCGCAGCCAGTGTGAAAGGCAAATGCCTACGCACTGCTTCTGCTCTCCATACGAGCTGCACACAGGTGACTGACAGACGCGCTCTGTATAAACACACTGTTCTCAAACCAGCTTCTTTTACATGCAATTTGAAGATGAGCGAAAGTGGATGCTTTTTTGATTTGGGTGTGTTTTTAAACAAACAAATACACCTAATAATATGTAACATATCCATCCTGGCATCTTTTATTTTAAACATAATTTTGTCTTAAATGAACACAAACAGTAATTGATTCTTTTCTTAATTTGTGTATTGCTCTTCATGCAATTAGGCTAATTAAGTAATTACTGAAAAAACAAAAACAAATGCTTGATCCCAGCCTGGTCCAAAGATAGTGGCAGAAAAAAATCGGCCCGACCCAGTCAGTTCAGGTCAAGTCTGGGCTCAGGCAGAGAATCTAAAGGCCCAATCCCAATTTTACCCCTTAGCCCATCCCCTCACCCCTACCCCTCGATTTGCGCGTTCATGTGAAGGGGTAATGGTGTCCCCAATTCTCTTTAGCTTGAAGGCGTAGGACTAAGGGGAAGGGGTATACACCCCTCGAACGAAGATTTTTCAGGACCACACTCGAAACCAAGGGGTAAGAAAACTTCCCAGAATACACCACCTACAGCGGCAGTTTCGCTGCACCCGGAAGTAAGGAGAGCCACAAATAAGTACTTTTTGTCATTATTATGAATTTTTACAACAAACAAACACGTTTTAATACATTCATAACCGCGTTCTTGTTTTACCGTCATGCTTTTATAAAATAAACGCTAAAATAAAAACTGATAAATCTAAATCGCGATCTATAATCCATAATAATAACTCCTGTACAGCAGTCCCACAACATTCTGACACTCGATGACACTCAAATACCCTGTCAGAAAAGTCTAGTGGCTGAGAATGAGCGTTTTACAGTGTCTGCTATAATGTTAATGTTGCTTTTGGTGTTTTTTATAGATGAATATGGCCACGGTGTAAATGCGCATGATATATGCCTTCCTGTGATTTCCTGAAGATAAATACCAAAAAAATAACACAATTGGAATAACTACAGCAGTCATGATTGTCTAATCTCATATGAAGCAAGAGATCGCAATGACATATGATGATGTGTGCAGGGGCTGAAGCTCTGTCCCAATTCTTAGGGGTAAATTTTGAAGCCTTTCCCCTTCACACTCATTTTTAAGGGCCAAGGGGAAGGGGAAGGGGTACAAAAATAGAATTGGGATTGGGCCAAACTCTACTTTGTGCGCGCTCACACACACACACACACACACACACACACACACACACACACACACACACACACACACACACACACACACACACTGTTTTTGCTCATCAACTTGTGGTAAATGTGACAGGATGCAGGTGCATTTGAATCACAAATAGTTGGAATTTTAGACTAAAAGAAATGGACGTAGTATGCGTGACATCACCCATAGAATTCCGAAGAGCACAAATGAAGCTACAAGTAGGCGTGGCCAACCATTGCCATATTGTTCGCGCATAATCGTGCAGACCGGGGGTTAACAAAAAAGGGCAAAGAGGCGGAGCTACAGATGCCTGCTAGCAATTTGCTTCGATGGGCTTTTCTTTGGGAGAAATTATTACTTCATTACCTGCGACTCGTTTGTGTTCTGACCACATGTGCTTGGTTGTGTGCTATATTTATAAAGTGTTTAGTCTTTTAAAAACATTGTTGTAATACATTGAGTCACTAAGCATTGTTCCTATGTAAGAAATCAGCTCTTTGGTTTAAATAACATTTAAACTCTGGGGATTTGAATCTAAAGATTCGAACATGATTTACATAAAATTATTTAAAGCTTACACTTAACCTAGTCATTTGTCCAGCAAATAAAACGGTCAGTGTAAAGCAATCCTGTATTATATTATTTTTGTGGCCAACAATTAACAATATAAAACAGTATCTAATTATTTAATGAGCAAGGTAAGTATCTGAAGCTGAGACATTGACTTATAAAAGCACACAACACACCAACACGGATCTTAAAAACGAAACACAAGTTTATTGCTACTCTATAACACAACATACTAAGCTACATAAAACAAAGAACGCACATACATACACACAAGCAGTTTTGAGGAGAGTTATGACGGAGAGCGAGTAAGGATTCAACTTCTAGCTTTTAGCAAGTTCTTAGCATTGCAACCTGAGAGAAACCATAAAAGCAGAGAATTTCGCTATTCTTTACTACTTGAATATTATTCACACCAGTTCAGCAATGGATAGAAGCATTGTTTGTGTTACTTGCGATTCTGATGGAATTTCGGTTTCCTTGAATGGTCCAAAGGGAGATTCCGGGCGGAGCTGATTGGTCAGCGTGGCAACTTCAGTGACGTGCTGGAATTCTCTCGTCGGTGGAAGTTTCAGGGAAGTCCTTTGTGCTCTCTGCAGAATTCCGTAGTTATGGGAGTGTTTCAGAGTTCTGATAAGTTGACCCGATCGTTGTTGAAGCAAATCGGGGGTCAGCGGGCGTGAACGTCGCGGTTGGCTCCGTGCTGCGGCGAGGCTTCCGGCCAGGCGATGTACGGCCAGCACGAGAAGAACGACAGCGGCAATTAGAGGCGAAGACCCGGCAAAAGACAGACGACGAAAGTTTCATTGTTCGAAGTTTATAGGCTTGGTATAGGTGTGGCCTACACAGGGATTGTCCAATAAGAGAAGCTGCGGGGTGGGATCACACCCCCATTCTCTCCCCTAGGAGGATGTATTAGCACCTCGTGGGAGACTCAAGCTTTTGATTAGAAGCTATTAAAATAAAGTTTTATAACATGGACATTTTTATAGTAGGGTTTCTTCCTATAAACCAAATGCATTTGAAACTTTCTTGTGTTTCAATAGATACCAAATATGATATGTTTCACAAACGTTCTGTAGATTTCATGCAAAAGCAGCGGCTTTAACTCATTACCTCTTCATAATGGTTAGGTTAAACACATGGGACATGTACACACAAAAACCTACAGAAACGTAAAACAAACATACATTATTCAAATAAACACAGTTTAAATGAGAGTCAGTTTAAACTCTGGAAGTTTCTGGCTGCTTTTGTGTCCACATTTCTAGGGATGTTTATTCCCTCGCAGACGCAGGTCGCAGTGTGAACCAAAAGGTAAAGTTAATTAGCACGTGTTCGTGACTGGCAACTGGCAAGTGGTCATGTGGATTGCCATGCTGTGTGCCTGTGGGTTGCTTTGAAATTGAAATCGTAGTTCAGACACATAGGCACCGTTCAATCTTTTAAGAATAATGTGGTGTGTGATTTGTTCAGTTCTTGAAAGATCAGTTGACTCCCAACATCTCCCCCATTTGACTGGTGATGTTCCTGGCATGAACATCGGCAGACACTGGAACAGGAGGCATAGGTAGAGAGAGAGAGAGAACAGACACACACAAGACACAAACCACATTTCCATTCCATAGACTGAGTTCTGGTGCAGGTTTTAGATTAAACTGGTTGGGTTAGGAACACTTGAGGTAACATTGCCTGAAACAATTCAAATTTAGTTATTTAGCTAGTCTACTTCATTGCGAGTATGGAGTGGTGCTAGCTTCAACTTAAATTAAGTTCAGGTTACGCAAAATTTCAGTAGCAATTGACATTACTTTGATAGAAGGAGTCAATCCTACTTTTGGCCCTGTGCACAAATTTGCGGGAGTTCCCTGTGGAGGGGACTGGAACTGCAAATTGGTTAGGGGAAGAGAGAAAAAGAAGGAAATGGAGCGGCACGGTTATGCAACAAAAACGAGGTAGGTTGAAAACCAGCAAAACAGTGTTGCGTAAATGGAGTGGCTCCTCTCTACTAGAGGTTGTTTAGCAGTGCTGTAGGAGAGAGAGTATTAGTGTTATGTTTAACTAGGTGTTTACCTAGAATGTGAAAGGTTATGATAGTGTGTAGAGGGAAGAACAGTTGATCTGTGTCAAGTTGTGGTCCTCCCCCATTTGTTGTTCAATGATGATGGAGCAGCCTGTAATAGAGGGACCGGAGTTTGGCATGGGTCAAGAAGAGTTTCAGGACTGAACTGCTGTTTGTTGGAGGAGTGGCAGACGACCAAAACGGCACTCTTGTGAACTTGGGAGTTTTCACCTGCAAGTGGTTGCTGGTTCAGATGGTCGCTGGCTGTCCGCTCGGTGACTAGTCAGGCTGAATCTGCTTTTTCTTTTTGCCACGTCCTGTCTTCCTCTATGCATTTGAAAAACTCTTTCATCATCATTTTTACCAGTTCTTGAGGGTCAAATCCCGGTGGGGTATTTTCCTCTTGCTGGGATTGAGTCTGAGCGTTATCAGCGTGGAAATTTCCTGAGTACCTTCGTCGACTCCTTGGGCTTGAAGATCCATGGTTTTGGTGTCTTCCCTTGGGAGGACTATTGGTTGGTGACCAGCTTTGTTTGACCCCCATTGGTTTCGAAATGAGGTGGACTGGTTCCATGATCTTTCCTGGTGGCGTTCAGGTGAGCGTCGTTGTCTAGACGTTTCATTCCAGCGCCTGTTCTTCTGTTTAGGTCTCGTGTCAGAATAGGAGTCTCGTTGTCTGTTGGACGAAGATGTATTCCACTCTGGGGATGGTGGTCTCACGCTGTGTGGGCGTTGGGCACCCTCTAGTGCCAGTTCTGGACTTTGGGTGTTAAAGTCAAAAACTGTTGCAGTTTTGGTGTTTTTCTCTGACACCATCTTTTGTTTGTCGTAGGCTTTCTGAGTTAAATCTCGCAATTGCTGGATGCTCATTGTCCGTGGGCATGCGAGTACCCCAAGATGTTGGCTTACTGCAGGATGGAGGTTTCTCAGGAAGAGACTTTTAAAGTTCAGGTCTTCTTCCATATTCGGTTCGTTGCGAGTTCCGAAAAAGGCTTGCCTGAGTCGGTTATAGTAAGCGTGTGGGGATTCATTGCGAGCTTGTTTTGTTTCAAGAGCACTTAACAGTCCTTGATCTGATTCAGGGTCTGCAAACTCTCTGATGAGGGCTTCTTGGAGCAGGTGGTAATTGTTCTTGGTCCGAACCGGCTGTCGGTCCAGGAAGCTGCGCACCTCAGTGCTGGATGTTGCTCGAAGCAAATACAGTCTTTCTTTATCAGAGACATTGGGTCTCATTTCCAGGTGGAAATCAATGTCTTGTAAATAAGCGTGGACCTCCAAACCCCCTGGCACACTTGGAGTAAACTTGTTAATGTTCCTGGCCAGCTTGTCAAGGTCTTTAAGGTCCAGACTGTATGACGATCTGTGACTGGCTATCACAGGCTCTCGTCGCTGTGGGGTAAAGTAAGGCTCTTCAGAAGGTGTTGGTGAAGATCTTTGACATGGTTTCTCACCTTTTTCAATAGATGTGAGCTCAGGGACAGGGGATCCTGTCCTGCTTGGCAGGGGCGAGGCTGGTGCCAATCTAGTCTTTGGAGGTTCATGGCGCAGTGCATAGGCATGCCTGAGTTCACTGGCGGACTCCTCTTTGATGTCATCCATGTCATGCATTAGTCTGTCTATCTCATGTCTTGCTTCGCTTAGGTGAGTTTCAAGGGCTTTGGTTCTGGCCCTCTTGTCTCTTAAGTCCACCTTCGCTTCCTTCAGTAGCTGTTCAGCGTAATCTAGCTTATTAGCGACGTCAGCGTGGTCTGCTCTGGCTTGATCTCTTTGTTCTGTGATGGCGGTTAAAGCTTCTTGTAGTTTGTTGATCTCCTCTGTGGTACCTTCATCCACCTCATTTGGTTGTTCCAGACGTTCCTGAGCCTCCAGCTCTAGCTGCTCGATGCGGGCTTGCAGGCGTGTCAGCTTGTGCTTGAGTAGGGAGGCGTGTCTGTCACTTAACTTGAGGGTGGCGATGAGTGTGTGACTCAAAGTACCAGTGATTTTGGCCAGCTCTTTGTGATTGAAGCTTTGACTTGGCTCTTGCTTCATTATGCTGCTTATGTTCTCATCCAGCTGGTCCTGCGTCAGAGGCTGCAGTGTTTCGGCAGCTTTAGGGAGGAGACTGCTTGTTACAACGCTCAGCCATGTTTCTAGGTCCTTCCAGTGGCCAGCAGGGTCTTTGGGGTGAGCCATGTTTGATGCGGCGAGGGGAGGACTTAGAATTCAACTGACACAGACCTTGAAAAGAGATGGAGAGGAGAAAGAAAAACAAGGTAGAACAAAGCAAACAGGCAAGGAAAAAGGTTAATGTGCAATGTTAAGTGTGTACTAATGTTGAGCTGAGTGTGGTTCTCTGGAACTGTGGCCCTCTGGTGGGTGCGTGTGTCTAACTGGTAGTCTCTGTGGAAAGAGGCAGTAGCACAGACACAGTGAGAGAACAAAGAAAAACAAAAGTGATAAGGAGAATAAGGAGTAGTGTGAAAATCTGTAGTTTCCACTTTCCTAGAGAGGATTCCTTTAGCTGTTGTTAAGTATAAACATAAAATGTCTGAACACCAGGACTGTGGTTGCTATTCAACTTTCTTCAGAAGTGAAAGGAAGTTGGACAACAATGACAGTATTGGCTTCTGAATAGGATTGACTCCGTACACCAAATAAATTGTTTCTGGGTGCGCGTTTAGAATTGGATCTAACGACGCCTATCTTCTTGTTGACCTGATGAGTGAGAAAGGAGGGGTGAGATCAGACAATTTCAACAATTAAAAGTGTTCAAGTGTCCCAAACATCTATTAAATGTTTCTAAAAATTCTCTGCTTTTTGACTCTCACAAGCACAATCCTTAAACCAGCATCAATAGTCTAGTTGAAAGAAGAAAACTAGTGAAAGAGAGAACAAGGGGGTTAGTTTTCTCTTAACATTAGGTGATTTATAAGGATGTCACAGCGATGGCACTGTTGAGTTGATACTTCAAGTGTTGGTTTTATTGTGTTATATAGTAACCGCTTAGCCTACGTAGTAGAAAAATCTGAATTTTCCTTTTGAAGTTTGGCTAATTGGAGGGCTACTGCTCTGAGATTATGCTTAATGATGACTTAAGTTGGTGCAGTCACAGCTCACTGCGCTGTCCAATTGCATCAATGAAGCAGCAGGGGGAGCACTGTCTGTTAGCAGGCTTAAAATAAATGCAAATTATAGAGAATTTTATTGAGTACCTTAAGAGATATTCAATAAAGATCCACTAGATGAAAAGACTAAATTCAATTTTGAATTGAACTTAACTTTAAAACTGTAATGTGGTAATAACTTATAATTAACTTATAAGTTATCATTAAACTTGATAAGAACACTTGTGACTAAACTTAATTATTAATTGTTACTAAAATGATAAAGTCATACATCAATGAACCATTAATGAAATTAAAATTTCAAAACAATGAAGTTGGTTAAACTAACATTTAATGCAGTTTATCATTAAGTTAAACAATCATAATTAATTCAATCAGTGTCTTATGTTTTAAGTCAACAGTCATAGGAAATGGGTATTCCTAGATGTTGATAAATGGAAAAAGTATTTATACCTGAATAGATCGGAGAGCATTAATTTATAGTAATGAGAACAAAACTATAATTCATCACTAATAAAACCAACAGCTTATGTGAGTTCAAACTGAAAAAATTCAACAGGCCAAGTACAGCAGGGAAAAATAAAATAATTAAAAGAATAGGGATTAAGCTCAGCAGTTAGATCATGCACACTTTTATTAACTTTGCATTAGTCAACTTTTCCAAGTGAGTAAAGAGAGACGACTGAGATGCAAGAGTTATTTCAAACATCAGCCATACAATGCATTTAAGACCACTAAATGCTACGTGCTATCTACTAGCCTTCACTGCTACTAGAAATGCAGACTTCAATGCAAACGCGTTAGCGTTAGTTTAGCTTAGCTTCACGCTTTGCTCTTTGTTTACAACTCAAGCTGGCGCTGGCGGACTGCACGTGCGCGCTTGAATGTAATTCCGGTAAGTCTCTCTGTACTTCCGGATCAAAGTTGCTGCTATGGCAACTACCACAAAGTGGAATAATAGCAAGTTTCACAGTATCACTTGAGATAACGGCGCATCTCACACTGTTCAAACAACAAGCACTAGTTAGATTGTATATCTTAACAGTACTGAACGATCTCAACTCATGAGAGTGAGATAAATTAATCAACAGGGTTTCTGAGATTAATACAAATCGTGACAGAGATATGGGGGAATCTCAGCACTCTGTGTTGAGTCTGTTTAGACTGCAAACACATCCGTGGGCTCAAACCACTATTTTAATTGATCAATTTTAAAACTTCTCCTATAAACTACGCTTGGCAGCTCTCTCTGGGCGCCGCGTTTTAAATAATTTACTAAAGTTTTAGCAAATTACAAGGGCAACGAGAATTTAGTTAGCTATGCTAAATCAGTTACCAGGAGAAAACACAGCTGAGTTTCGAGCCGGGAACGCGGCGTGCGAAATCATACTGTGAAGGCCTTAAGATAAGAGATGAACAAAGGAACACGCTTTGTCTCTCTTCATGCGCTTTACAGCGTCTTATAGTTTGTCTCGGCGGACAATTAAAATGCAGTTTTACTTTCTTAACAACACAATGCAGTCAAGCAATAAAACTACTGGTACCACAATAGAGTTGTGCAGTAACAAAACTTCTGTTCCCTCTAATCTATTCTTTCCGGACAACAATAGAAAAGATTAACAACGTGTTTTCGGGGTTTTGTGCTTTAAAAGTTGTTTCTGCTTTGCCCAAACGTTCTCCACCATTATGTAAGAAATCAGCTCTTTGGTTTAAATAACATTTAAACTCTGGGGATTTGAATCTAAAGATTCGAACATGATTTACATAAAATTATTTAAAGCTTACACTTAACCTAGTCATTTGTCCAGCAAATAAAACGGTCAGTGTAAAGCAATCCTGTATTATATTATTTTTGTGGCCAACAATTAACAATATAAAACAGTATCTAATTATTTAATGAGCAAGGTAAGTATCTGAAGCTGAGACATTGACTTATAAAAGCACACAACACACCAACACGGATCTTAAAAACGAAACACAAGTTTATTGCTACTCTATAACACAACATACTAAGCTACATAAAACAAAGAACGCACATACATACACACAAGCAGTTTTGAGGAGAGTTATGACGGAGAGCGAGTAAGGATTCAACTTCTAGCTTTTAGCAAGTTCTTAGCATTGCAACCTGAGAGAAACCATAAAAGCAGAGAATTTCGCTATTCTTTACTACTTGAATATTATTCACACCAGTTCAGCAATGGATAGAAGCATTGTTTGTGTTACTTGCGATTCTGATGGAATTTCGGTTTCCTTGAATGGTCCAAAGGGAGATTCCGGGCGGAGCTGATTGGTCAGCGTGGCAACTTCAGTGACGTGCTGGAATTCTCTCGTCGGTGGAAGTTTCAGGGAAGTCCTTTGTGCTCTCTGCAGAATTCCGTAGTTATGGGAGTGTTTCAGAGTTCTGATAAGTTGACCCGATCGTTGTTGAAGCAAATCGGGGGTCAGCGGGCGTGAACGTCGCGGTTGGCTCCGTGCTGCGGCGAGGCTTCCGGCCAGGCGATGTACGGCCAGCACGAGAAGAACGACAGCGGCAATTAGAGGCGAAGACCCGGCAAAAGACAGACGACGAAAGTTTCATTGTTCGAAGTTTATAGGCTTGGGTATAGGTGTGGCCTACACAGGGATTGTCCAATAAGAGAAGCTGCGGGGTGGGATCACACCCCCATTCTCTCCCCTAGGAGGATGTATTAGCACCTCGTGGGAGACTCAAGCTTTTGATTAGAAGCTATTAAAATAAAGTTTTATAACATGGACATTTTTATAGTAGGGTTTCTTCCTATAAACCAAATGCATTTGAAACTTTCTTGTGTTTCAATAGATACCAAATATGATATGTTTCACAAACGTTCTGTAGATTTCATGCAAAAGCAGCGGCTTTAACTCATTACCTCTTCATAATGGTTAGGTTAAACACATGGGACATGTACACACAAAAACCTACAGAAACGTAAAACAAACATACATTATTCAAATAAACACAGTTTAAATGAGAGTCAGTTTAAACTCTGGAAGTTTCTGGCTGCTTTTGTGTCCACATTTCTAGGGATGTTTATTCCCTCGCAGACGCAGGTCGCAGTGTGAACCAAAAGGTAAAGTTAATTAGCACGTGTTCGTGACTGGCAACTGGCAAGTGGTCATGTGGATTGCCATGCTGTGTGCCTGTGGGTTGCTTTGAAATTGAAATCGTAGTTCAGACACATAGGCACCGTTCAATCTTTTAAGAATAATGTGGTGTGTGATTTGTTCAGTTCTTGAAAGATCAGTTGACTCCCAACACCTATGACGTTTTTCTACAGGAGGAAAACGCTAATTACTACCAAATACTTCAAATATGATCTGTGTTACTAAATGCAAGGCAATTTATGAAATTCAGGCATAACACTGTATGACAACGCATCAGATGACTGTTTTATAACCTACAGCTAATCAATCAGTCAAATTCTGCAGTGCATTACAGTTCTAAAGAAAATTATAAATGATAAATTATCTTAAAACAAATACATTTATAGATATGGTATATGAGTATATAATTTCACTCACCTCGGAAATGGAGACCATGTGAATGGTTTGTGAAAACAGATAAGTGCACACAGCTTGCCATATTATCTGATAATTGTAAGAAATAATTCCAAAAGGTAATTGACTGTGTAAAGCCACATAAAACAAAACGAAAATATATGATGTATATGCAGAGTTCAGCGGCTAATCAGCCGGAATCAGCTGAGGTGAAGTGACGGCGACCAGTGAGACCTAGCCGTCACTCAAGTGGCCTTAATTAATGCAGACTTAATATAACTTAATATAAGCGAAACAGATGAGTTATAAAACAATTCACCCCCCTCACAGTTGTCATTAAGGATAATATTAGCTATATACACCAAAATCGTTTTTGTACCAGGCTGTAAACACCTTTTTTCTGTTGTAAAGTTGGCCATTTTAACATTGGGGTTATTAGAAATGTGGAGCCAGGCCTCGTTGAATTTCGATGAATTGCAGTTTCAGTTACTTCCATATTTGCTTCACGAGGGAGAGCGGGAGGTTTGGTTGGAACAGATTGTTTAATCACAGTTTCTTTGCAAATCCTGTCTTGTGGACATAATAATACTTATTAATACTGAGACATGATAATACATGCCTTTCAATCAATATCGGTTGGCGGGGAAACCACACTTCTACATCATGATGTGATAGGCCTCAATATTGTTAGGATTTGAACCCTAGTTTAACATCAGGAATTTTTTTAAATGATACTTGTTCTGTTTATATCACTCAAATATGACTGTGTACACATGATACCTATGCATATTTCTGTCCAAACAGGCTCTAAAAGTTTATTTTGCATGATAGGTGTCCTTTAAGGGATTTCACGAACTGACTGGCATGCTATAGCAGACTGTTGGTATATTTCATTGGTCATCTGCATATGTTGCAGATATTCCCTTTTAGATAAGAAGAATTTGCAACGAATAAAATAAAAAACACTCAGTGATCCAGATGGTCGGCCAAGCTCAGAAAATAGTACTTTCCCAAATCAGGAAATGTGAACCCATTTCTTTCATATTCTACTCTGTGCCTGAAACAAAATGCTTGACTGTCATTAAAAGATTTTAATCATGAAAACAAACTTTGAAAATCCAGTGTTTTGTAGCTCCTCTGACATGTTTGTTGCTGCCGTTTGGGATCATGTAAACAAATTCCTGGCTGACGTTTAAAGCTGCAAATTATTAAGCTCCCAGAAAACCTCTAGAAGATATACAATCAAGTTTAACAATCTTATATTTGCTTAGTTACGTAACAAAAAAATATGCAAATATGCAAATAATATGCTGTTATAGTAACTACCATGCCACAGAAACTGATAGCTGGCTATTTAAAAGTAGTGAAATGCTGCTATTGTATTGTGTGTCACAGATGCAGTGCGGCACAAACAATTTTATGTCCCTGTTAAATGGTGTCATTAATCTGGGATTTGGTGTACCAAATGCTGGCAGTAAAGTTGTTTATATTGTGAAAACACACCGCGCTGTTCCATTATCATCAAGACAAGCGGATGGCAAAAGGTATTAAACCTGCATACAACATTGACCTCTACACTTCTGGTGTTTTGTTTTTCAGGCAGCAACTGTTTGCCTTTATTCATTAATAAGCACACAAATCAAAAAGCCAAGAAGATATTTACACGCAACAAGATCAGATGCTGATGTTGCACGCTTTTCATCAAGCCACAATCTCACTATTTGTAACGTCCCAAGAATCAATGGCAGAACATCCTTCAGATAAACACGCTAATCTAATAACGCCTAGCCTACTAAAATGTCTGTGACCACGAAGAACTGATTGTAAGATTTGAGATGAGACAGGTTTATCCTAATTCCTGGAATGTTTATAGAGTTTTGACAGTGTGCTGATCTGATACGAATGACTAACCATTGCTCATCAACATCTGGGTGACACTAAATATGGTGCCTCATCGCGATGTATTCTGAAACTGACTAGAGCAGCCACCAGTTCTCAACACATGACAGAGACTGAACGATGTACAGTTAGCAGGATGTCCCGCAGCAGAAACAGAGTCATGGCAACTCCACAGTCACACAGCTTGAGGATATTTACGGCACTCCTTAGTTACGGTTCTGTTTTGAACTTATGAACATGTTTCATGGCCATACTAGAGTATCCTGTTGCCAAAGCACAATCCCCAACCCGCCACTCTGGAAAAGAGGAAAGAGACCACGGTGAGCTGCCTGCTGTTACATTCCTGCACCTCAAGTTCCCCAACGCTGAGAAATAAAATTCCCATGAAAACAAGAGACCTCGTAGCATGCCACAGCATGATAAGGTCTCTGTTTGCAGTAGCTATGCAGACATTTTAGCAAGCTGCACGTGCAAATCTATTAAAGATATCCGCAAAGCATACATTTTTGAGAAGCTTTAACACATGGTTACGTAGAAAGAGATGTTCTGAAGTTGTTGTGTGATAAAATTGGGGATCTAGAATGACATTTCACCAATTCTTTGCATTAAAGGCACATTCAGTGAGATGTGCAGATGCAAGCTAAAACACTTAACCCCACCCCTGATCCTACCCCTCAGTGATGTCACTAGCTCTATTGAATGCGTTTGTCTGAGGCTGGGTGTCTCAGCTTGCATGTGCAAGTCTGCATTCGCATACTATTTCATTCAGTAGCCTAGTATTAATTTAAAAGGTACTAAGCATTAAGAAATAAGCTGTGTTTTCATTAAGACTCACATGAGGATATACTGACAAAAGCTTACTATAGAAAGAGCAATGTGACCCCCAGTTTTTCACTAATTGTCAGATAGAATCACACACACTAGCTATGTTTCCATCCAAAGATGTGAATTAAACTTAAAAATGAAATATGGCATGAAAGATTTGTGAGTAAAGCACCTTCAAAGAGAACAAAATTCAAAGAGAACAAAATGGTCACTTCCTGATAAACAGGCCAGATATAAATAGAATTTGCTGAGGTATGAGAACACTGTGGGTCTTTTTTCTTATAATAACATAATTACTAGCTCCTCAAAAGATGAAAACAAAATGCAATGAATCCACGGTGACGAGACAGTTCTAGGAGATAATAATACTGAACCACTTTGATGATGGACTTTGGCTGCAGCATTTCTTTCATTCATTTTCTATTCGGCTTAGTCTTTTTATTAATCAGAGGTCTCAACAGCGGAATGAACCTCCAACTTTTCATTTGTTCATTTTCTTTTCGGCTTAGTCCCTTTATTAATCCGGGGTCGCTACAGCGGAATGAACCGCCAACTTATCCAGCACATGTTTTAAGCAGCGGATGCTCTTCCATCTGCAACCCATCTCTGGGAAACATCCATACACGCTCATACACTATGGACAATTTAGCCTACCCAATTCACCTGTACCGATGTCTTTGGAGTGTGAGGGAAACCGGAGCACCCGTAGAAACCCACGCAAACGCGAGGAGAACATGCACACAACTTCACACAGAAATGCCAACTGACCCAGCCGAGGCTCAAACCAGCGACCTTCTTGCTGTGAGGCGACAGCACTACCTACTGCGCTACCGCGCCGCCCTACAGCATTTCATAATGACTAAAAAATATTTTAAGATGTTTTACAATGTGATCAGTCTGCTGGTTTGTTAGAACAATCTCATCGCACAAATTCATTATTATCACATGATCTGTTAAACAAAATCACTTCTTTTTTTATGTTTTTATGTACAGCATATATGCTCATGTTAGTCTATTTCACCTTATCCCGATGTCTCCATAATCCTGGACTGGGCCATATTCTGAGGTGTGGAGAGAATGAGACTGATTCCTGAAAGACTCCAGTGACAGACAAGTCTCCGTACTGATCCTGTGGGATTGCCTGACCACCCGCCAGTGACCTACACAGACCTGCAGCTTCTCCACGATGAATATCCAGCGTTCTCCAGCCTCCGGCGCCTAGACTGCAGCTCTGCACAAAATGTTTGGCAAGAAAAGAAATGGTCGTGCCCAACTGAGCCTGGTTTCTCTCAAGTTTTTTTTTCCTTCACTTCGTCAATAAGTGAAGTTGGTTCCTCACCACTATCATCACTGGCTTGCTTTGGGACTTGTGGAGTTGCACATTGATAGATTTGCTTTTCAGTGTTTGAACATTCAGCTGTAAAATTTAAACTACACTGAACTGAACAAAACTGAACTTCAACTCTTCAAACTGGACTGACACAGTTTCAATTTACTAGAACTTCTATGTTAATCTGCTTTAATGCAATCTACATTGTAAAAGCACTATTGAAATTAACATGAATTGAATTATGTGCATACTGTAATTCATATGGTGGATGACTTTCCATCAGTTTATGTTCCATTAGTTTGTTTTTGTTTGTAAAAACTTTGTCGTACTACTAGGTTTTTCATGCACATATTCAATAATGTTTGCGCATTTTGGTGTTTTCATTAAGCATTTTTTAGGCATATCACAAAATTTGCATAAGAAAAGTTTTGAAGACTGATAGACTTGGTGAGGGAGTATTGACAGTGTAATTTGTAACATTTTTGCATTACTTTGTTTGTCCACAAGGTGTCAACACCAAAAGAAACTAAGGCTATATTTGGAAAATATGGTAAAACTATGCATCAAACTACTAAAGGTGGCAATTCTCTGCTATAGATCTGTTAAAACTCTATATTAAATTAGTGTAAAACATATTCCCACTCATCATTTTTTAGAGAAAAAGCACAGGATGGAGTGTGCATGTGTTGTGCATTAACCCTGCCGGTCCTTCACCACCCAACCTGCTCCGAGCTGGGATCGAACCAGTGACTCTTCGTATGGTAGTCAGTTGCTCTAACAAGGAGGCTAAAGACCATGGCCTCTAGTGTCTGTCGCTAGAGCACCTTTAGAGGTCAGAGGAGTGAGGTTTACCGGCACAGCATTTCACTAGCTAACCTCTGCTACACTCACCCCCTAAACCTCACTCCCATCCTGGGTTTTGGCACCAATGTGACCCCACCGGTCCTACACCACCCAATCCGCTCTGAGCTGGGATTGAACTGGCGACTCTTCGTATGGGAGTCGGTTGCTCTAACAAGGAGGCTAAAGACCGCAGCCTCCATCATCTGTCGCTAGAGCGCCTTTAGAGGTCAGAGGAGTGAGGTTTACCGGCACAGCATTTCACTAGATGGCCTCCGCTACACTCACCCCATTCTGGGTTTCGACACCAATGTAACCCCGCCAGTCCTACACCACCCAACATGCCCCAAGCTGGGATCGAACCGGCAAATCTACGTATGGTACTCAGTTGCTCTAACAATGAGGCTAAAGACCATAGCGCTAGAGCACCTTTAGAGGTCAGAGGAATGAGGTTTATCTGCACAGCATTACACTAGCTGGCCTCTGCTACACTAGCAGCAGAGCTAGTGCTAACACTCTATGCTAAAAATCTACTAAATGCACCTTTAAATTTGAATATTTAAAAAGTTGTCATTAAAAGGTGTTTCAACGACACCTAGCAGCCACTCACAAAACCTTAGAAACCACAAAGGAAACGCCAACTTTTGCACTTAATCAACTGAAAACACCCTAGTAATGCCTAGTAATGTGTCTGCAAGTTTTAACACAGGCCCCACCTCCTTTTCTTTAAAAATGTAAAGGTCAGGTTTGTACCACGTACTGTTGTCCAGCACATTTTGTTTCTTTTCTTTTATATAAAACCTCAGGAGGTTAACATGCTTCAGGAAATAGCTGCGAGGAGAGAGAAAAATAAACATCATTTCATTCTACTGCGTCTCTTTCTCTGGACCTGACTCAGACGGATTTCATGAGCTTGTTTTGGATTTCCACTAAACACAACTTCACACTGCCCTCTGTGTAATTTAGTTCCAGCAAACATTAAATCGCGGGCCATGTCATATCCTCTGCCCTGCAGGCCAGTCTAGCATGACATCATGCGGTGGGAAATATTTGTGTGACCAAACGACCGTTTTGTTTTTGCAGCTTAATGCAATGCCAGTCCAAACACGAAGCATTAGCACGCACACTTTCACACATCACGTATGACGTCTAAACATCGCTGCATTCCATGGTTATCTGATCAATGTTCTAATCTACGATCTGCCAAAGCATCTTGAACAATCCCAATAGACTGGCCTACATTAATAGTCGGATAAACAGCAGTCAAACCATGTGCAGAAACCAGACTTTTTCCCATGTGCACGCTCTGGAATCTGTGGTATGATTAATTGAAAGGCTGGTCGACAGCATCTCTTGCGTTTTCAAACATTATGGAAAACCATCTGGAATTGAAATATTTTCACCCCTCTGGGTCGCGTGGCATGGCTTGACTCCGGTGGGCTACACCCCATTCTGCTAGTATTTAAAGAGGGGCTCTCCGCTCTCCACTCCACTACAGTCCTGAAGCTTAACCCTGATCACAGACACCACAGAACCAAAACAAACCCGTGGAGTGTGCTTCTGTTGGAAACTCTTTGAGGAAATGACTGGAACAGCATTCACCAGATCATGCATCGCTCTCTGCCTGCTTATACACACGGTGAGGGAACTAAATTAATCTCTATTGCTGTTTTCATGTTGATATTTTCATCTATAATTTCATTTAAATTTACATTTAAAATGAACATTTACATTAATCAGATGTGCTGTAATGCACAGTACATAGTATACTACTTGAAAGCTGGGGCTGTGGATGTCATCCTAACTATTGTTTTATGTTTTGGTTTAATAAATGTAAATTAATTCTAATACTTTTTTTCATGATCATAAATAATAAATAGATTATGGAAGTCACTATACTGGCTTGTGTTCTTTGTTGAGTTTGTTTTGCTCAGAATAGTGATATTAATAAGTTGTGACAGTAGATGAGCACTAAGTTGTGACAACATTTTAAAATATTACTTTGCATATGGAAATATTCTACATACATTTAATGAGTCATATATTATTTTTTTCTTAATAAATAAGCCTACTTTATTATTATTATACTATATTATTTTGTAGTTTTGAGTACGCCAGACACTTTTAAATCTTCATATTTTTATAATCGGTTCATCATCATAAAAATGCTTAAATGTGTCTTGGAATTTGTGCTGAAAATAGACTAGAGTAACTCCAAAACATCACATCACAAGTTACAAATCTACATTTGTAATGCATAATATCTCCCTCTTGCGGCCATCAGGAATATTGCATAGGGACTGTCAGTCATGCAAATGACAACATAAAAGTCAATTATTTTGTCAGAGGCATACGCTGATATTTTAGAACAAACAACTATTAATTTATGTGCTGAATATATATATATATATATATATATATATATATATATATATATATATATATATATATATATATATATATATATTTTTTTTTTTTTTTTTTTTTTTTCCCCTCTGTTTATGCTCTGGAATCTGTGGTATGATAAAAATGTTAGTCTCACAGATTTATGAGAGAAAGCTTCTATGACTGATTACTAATTCTGTGTCATTGTTCTTTTTAGGCAATATGCCAGGACTGCTCTCAGCCCTGTGATTGCCCGGACGAGAGCCCATTATGCCCTGTAGGCACCAGTCTAGTGTTAGACGGCTGCAGCTGCTGTAAAGTGTGTGCACGACAGGCAGGAGAGCCCTGCTCATTCCTGGAGCCATGCGACCATCATAAGGGCCTGTATTGTGACTATAGTGTGCTCAGTGACACTGAGACAGGCATCTGCATGGGTGAGTACTCTACATCAGAGCTATGTTGCGTATTGTTGCACCTTGGTCGTGTAAATGCATGCGCTGCAATACACTTTTTGTCCACAAGTGGGAGCCTCTCACTGTTATTAAAGGTATACTTAGCCCAAACATTTTCTCACCATTATGAGAGTGATTCTAAACTTCGTTGAACACAAAGCAAAATGGAAACCAGTAGCTATTGACAATCATAGTATAAGAAACGTAATATACTATATAAGTCAATGGCTGTTTTTTCCCTCAACATTCTTTAGTATATCTTCCATTGTGTCCAATAAAAGAAAGGAACTCAAACTAGTTTGGAACAAGTGGAGGATGGGTTAATTATGAAATAATTACTATCCCATTAAGATGACTGTTGCATGTGTTGCAGCTCAAGAAGGTCAGACGTGCGATCTGGGTGGTGTGATTTATCGCAGTGGTGAGACTTTCCAACCCAGCTGTAAACACCAATGTGTCTGCATGAATGGGGAGATTGGCTGCGTACCAACCTGCGCAAGCAACATACGGCTGCCCTCTCCAGACTGCCCCTACCCACGACGTGTCCAGATCCCTGGCAAGTGCTGTGAGGAGTGGGTGTGCGACCAGATCCCACAAGAAGACACCTTCCAGTCAGCTGTGGCTGGTAGGTCAATCGGCAAGTCAACTTTTCTTTCATTTTGCTTTGCATGCTGCTTCTTTTTGAACGTCAATTCACTTGTCCTAACCTAAACAATCAATCATCTGGTTCTTCTTTAAAAGCCCCTCTCATTGGTCTTGGGCAAGAAGGGGTCCACCAGTTACAGGGTTAGTTCACCCCCCAAAAAATGATGTTTTTAATTACTCACATGTTGATCTTCGTCAATCTTCAGAACACAAATAAAGATATTATAGATGAAATTAGAGAGTTGTCTCATCCTACATAGACAGCTACAGTCCTGAGATGTTAAAAGTCCAGAAAAGGAACCAAAACATTGTCTGTGACTTCAGTGGTCACACATTCAGGTCAGGGTGCACATTTACTATTGGCAATACAATGTATCTCCATTAGAGTCATCATATTGTAGTAGTAAATGCACACACTGCCCTGAGGTGGAAGACATTGGCGAACAAAGTTGTTTTTACAGGTTTTTTGGTGCACAAAAATGTTTTTAGAGCTTCGTATGATTATAGCTGAATCACTGACATTACATAGACTGTTTTCAAAATGTTTTTGGTTCCTATTCTGGGCTTTAAACGAATCGGGACATTGTTCTCTATGGTGGATAAGAGAGCTCTTAAATTCATTCTAAGTTATCTTTATTTTAATTCATTTTCTGAAGATGAACAAAGGTCACATAGGTTTGGAATGACGAATGAGTAATTAATAACCGAATTTCGATATTTGGGTGAACTAACCCTTAAAATATGGTCATGGACCCTGTGAATTTAAAGTTTAATCCTTTCAAAACTCATTATACTTGCTACATTGCATAACAACAATATACTTTCCAGTTGTTGTCATTATTAGTGCATGATTTTAACATCCACTTTTTAATCTATCAGCATACAGAGAAATTTCCGCTCACGGTCTCCAGCCTGAGAGTGCGAGGGACAACTGCATAGTTCAGACCACTGAATGGAGTGAATGCTCCGCAACCTGTGGCATGGGCGTGTCCTCCCGTGTAACCAATGACAATGAGCAATGCCAGCTGGAACGACAGACCCGCATGTGCATGATCCGCCCCTGCCATGCAGATCTGGAAAAGGACATCAAAGTAAGATGGGTTGAAAATGCTGAATGAAAAGTATGCTGTCTTATTTATATTCCTCTCTGTTGCATGAAAAGTGTGACGTAATTAGTATAGTATGTAGTGGCAATAAAAGTCAACAATAGAGTATATTTTGGAAGGATTGTTCACACAATTAATTTGCAGTCAAGCTACACGTTTCATACATTTTTTTATTTAGTTTTATTTTAATGATAAATGAACATGGGAACCAATTAGTACCTGATTAGAACTTGGTGAAGATTTATCAAAAACCATTGAATTATGCATTTTCGGCATTGTTGCCTGGTGCATTATGGTGTGCATTTCAGATAAACTTCTACCTTAGATCTCAAAAAAAATATGAACAATTTTGTTAGCCAAACTAATTTAATTTGTTAGACTTTAACCAGCTTTATAGCTACTTAAAGGGATAGTTCACCCAAAAAAATAAAACAGACTCAAACCTATTTGTCATTTTTTCTTTTGTTGAACACAAAATAAGATATTCTGAAGAATGTTCATAACCAAACAGTTGACATTAGCCACTGACTTCCATAGTAAGAAGAAAAGGCAATATAAAAGCCATGGGGCTACTGTGTATTGTTTGTTCCTGAACATTCTTCGAAATTTCTTCTTTTGTGCCCAACAGAAGAAAAAAAACATGTACAGGTTTGGAACAATGTGAGTAATACCATGGCTGAAGCAGGGCCAATCATATTTTGCAACATCTGAAACTAGTCCCAATTTAGGAAACTATTTATCAGTGCTGGGCATGTGCAGCCATGGGATGGCAGCAAAGTTCCTTGAATATTATTATGCCACAATGTGAGTAAAGTTCCTAGAAATATTGATCTAGAAAGTAGAAACTTTTCATTTCCTCTTGGGCTTAGTACACAAGGTCACAACAGAAGTCAAGCTTTAAATAGGAAAATTAATAAAGCTCTTTTTTTATTTTTGAGGCAGATGCTAATGGTCTAATCCAATTCAATGATTTATGCTAAGCTAAGCTAAAAGTGCTTCTGTTAGAGCCAGAGATTGGTTGAATGATTCAAAAACTCGAGGGGAGTTGTAAAATGAGTCTATTTCCAAAAAAAGAGTGTTCCTTTAAAAGGAAAGATACAGTATAAAACACTTTCTGAAGATGTCACTAAAGTAAACACTATATAGGATTCTCATCGGTGCTCAAAACTAAAGCACACCTGGCCTAGTCCTTCACTCTATTTCCCCTTGAATGCTATGGTTAGTTGCCAAAATTGGACTGTGTGATTGCAGTGCATATATAGTTTGTTGAGATATATTTTTAAATATAGGCCTAAACATTAAAAAGCAATAATAGCCTATACCTTTCTATTTCAGAGAGGAAAGAAGTGTGTACGAACCCCAAAAAGCCAGCGTGGGATGCGTTTCGAGTTGTCTGGATGCCAGAGCGTCAGACTGTATAAGCCAAAGTTCTGTGGTGTGTGTACAGACGACCGCTGCTGCACGCCTCAATCCACCATCACAGCCGAGGTGGAGTTCCGCTGTCCTGAGGGGGACTCCTTCAGAAAGAAGATGATGTTTATTAAGACCTGCTCCTGTCATCACAATTGCCCCCGCGAAAACGACATCTTCCTCGCTTCAAACTCACGGAGAATGATCGGGGACTATGAAAATGACATGTGAGAAGCGTCCACACACAAACACACTCACACTGACAATCAAGCACATGTGCACACAAGGCAGCTCCGAGTTTTACTGGACCCTGAAATTCTCACGTCTTGTGAGCATCAAAAAAAACTAGAATGTTTGACATGAAGTGGGCACTGATAATGGCCCCCGCAAAACTTTCTTTTCTTCTCTTGTTTGTTTCTTGTGAAGCTCTGAAGTCATCTGGCTGTTTGACTGGTCATGCTAAAGCGGACCTGAAGCACTGAGAACTTTGTGTTAATAGGATAGTTCACTCAAAAATGACAATTGTGTCTTCATTTACTCAATCTGAAGTTTTTTCAAGCATTCAAACTGTTGTTATTAGGTTTTTTTTTTTTTGGAATACAATTTCAAAAACAAATCTTGATCAAGCTTTTTATCTATCCAGCAATACCAAAAAACCCAGAAAGCACCAAAGAAAAAAAATCTTTCACTATATTCCCATAATAATGTAATGTTTGCTTTTTTTCAAAGGGATAGTTCACCCAAAACTTAAAATTCTGTCTTAAATCTTTCACCCTTGTTCCAAACATGTTTGAATTTCTTTCTTCTGTTAAACAGAAAAGAAGATATTTTGAAGAAGGCTGGAAACCTGTAACCATTGACCTCTATAGTATTTGTTTTTCCTATTATGAAAGTTAATGGTTACAGGTTTTCAGCTTTTGTCAAAATATCTTCTTCTGTGTTCAATAGAAGAAAGAAACTCATAAAGGTTTGGAACCTCTTGAGGATGAGTAAACATTGAGTAAATTAAAACTTTTGGGTGAACTGACCCTTTAAGGAATAGACAACAATTTAAATAAATAACCATTTGTCACTCTGAACTATAAATGTATAGACAATGGAGCTTAAACATTCTCCTTTTGTTCCACATGGAGGGGAAAAGGACAGTTTGTATTTAAAATATGTTTAGATTTTTCCAAAATTCTTGCTTATTTTTAAGTAAACTATTCCTTTAAGACATTGTAGACATGGAGTACGTAATTAAATGATTCATATACTGAGTTAATTTCAAGAACGTTTTCTTCAGTACAGGAGGAATAGATTGAAATGATGATGTAATCATATGATATGTATTTGTTTTGTTTCATGTGTTGTTGTCATTGGGTCATCATTTTTTACAATGGTTTTTTTTAGCATTCAACAAGGAATAATATTTAACAACTGACCTAATAACTGTTAATGTGTGTATCTAATTGAACCCAATCTGTAATGAGTCCCAAAGTCTTTTGGGAAGAAAACACTCTAATAAGCGAGGCTCAGATAATGAAATACTGCCTATGTTGTTTACTGTTTATTTAATATGTAATGAACTGAAAGAAACTGAACAATGACGAATACACCTTGTGTAAATACTGTAAGAAGACTGTGTACAGATTGTACTAATTTATGTAACTGTTGTTTAACAATTAAGTGTAGTTTGGTAAGTGTACTGTATTACTCTGTGTTCATTGTAATCACCTGGCAATGATACCAGCGAGTTCTTTTCTGATGCACTTTTATTTTCCAATAAAGAAATTATATTTTTATATATATTTTGTGGGTTATTCTTTTTTTGTCATTTATTTTTAAAGTCACTTAAAACCTATGCAGTAACAACTGCACGTTTAATGTCACAAATATTGAAGGCTGAACTTATATGATCTAAAATTCTAAAAGTTTTGTAAGCAACCTTAATATTAAAATAAGATAGTTGGACATACATAAAGTTATATAAATGCAGGTACATTTGCGTCTCCTAAACCTTTTTCGATAACAAAGGTTTTATGAAACAGTTTTGAATATTAACACAAATCAAGCTATCTCTAAACATAATGTTTGTGTGTGTATCTAGGGACGTTTTGTCTTGACTTAAACATTACAACTACACATATTGCTGACCGTCTCTGCCTCCAGAATCATACATTCATTTTGTGTGTTAACTCTGTTTAGTTAAATTAAAAAAATGTGTGAAACATCTATTTTCTGTATTATTTGTAATATCAGTAATACAAAATAGATTTTGTGTCTGTCTGTACAGTCTGGTCAACTGATAGAAAGGGCATGCCAACTGCTCCAAGTCATGTGACTTCTTCTTACAGGAATATCTGGATGGAATTGAAAAATTTACATCATTTATACAATTTCTGTTTACGGAGAAAAGATTTTCTCAACACATTTCTAAATACAATAGTTTTAATAACTCATTTTTGCCATGATGACAGTAAATAATATTTTAATACATATTTTTCAAGACACTTCTATACAGCTTAAAGCAGAGGTGGGCAAACTACGGCCCGCGGGCCATATGCGGCCCGCTGAACACTTTCATCCGGCCCGCGTGGGAGTTTTTAAAATGCTGCTTCTGAGTAACGGTTTGGTTTCAGAACTAGTAAATTAATGATGCAATACAAGTGAGCGCCATTTGATGGCAGCATTGCACGCGATACAGTTAGCGCAACCAGTAGAATTAGAACACACTCTCGCATATTAAAACGCACTTTCACGCAAAATGCGTTTTTTTTTTTTTTTTGCGAGAGCTCTTCTTAAACTGAACAGCGCACCATCGATGACGTAAGCGTGCTCAGGCCCAAATGTAATGTGAGTGCGGGTCGTCGGGAGATGGGAGGGGGAACAAACATGCTTCGGCCCAGTTCAAGGCAACTGTACATGGTGTGAGTACGCCCTCAGATTCTTCTTCAGTTTTATCTCATAGTTTTATGATTTATATAAGCATATTAAGCTCAAATGAGATTGTTGTGATTGTTTTATGATGATTAATAAGTAATATAAATAGCAGTGCAAATTAATGTGACTTGTAAATTTGACTCAATTATAACTAATAAAATAATCTGCTTTGTATTAATGTGACATAATTCTGTCCGATATTACATATTATTTCATGCATACTGCCACTATAAATAAAAGTTATTATTTGAAGGATTTGACATGTGGCCCTTCACTTGGTTTGCAAAACTTGATGTGGCCCTTGGGTCTAAAAAGTTTGCCCTGGCTTAAAGTGACATTTAAAGGCTTAACTAGGTTAATTAGGTTAACAAGGCAGGTTAGGGTAATTAGGCAAGTTATTGTATAATGATGGTTTGTTCTGTAGACTATCAAAAAATATAGCTTAAAGGGGCTAATAATTTTGACCTTTAAATAGTCTTTAAACTATTAAAAACTGCTTTTATTCTAGCCGAAATAAAACAAATGAAACTTTCTCCAGGAGAAAAAATATTATCAGACATACTGTTAGATGGTCCTTGTTCTGTTAAACATAATTTGGGAAATATTTAAAAAAGCAAAAAAAAAATTCAAAGGGGGGCTAATAATTCTGATTTCAACTGAATATATATATTCATTCATTCATTCAATTTCTTTTCGGCTTAGTCCCTTTATTAATCCAGGGTCGCCACAGCGGAATGAACCGCCTACTTATCCAGCACGTTTTTAAGCAGCAGATGCCCTTCCAGCCGCAACCCATCTCTGGAAACATCCACACACACTCATTCACACTCAAACACTACGGACAATTTAGCCTACCGAATTCACCTGTACCGCAAATCAGAATTATTAGTCCCCCTTTGAATTTTTTTACGTTTTTTAAATATTTCCCAAATTATGTCTTTGGACGGTGGACTGTATATATATATATAGGATTCACCAGATTAATGTCAACCATGTTATTGTGGCATTTCAGTCATTTTTTTTTATTACATTTTTAAAAAAATAATGTGATAAAAATAGATATCGTTCTGTTTTAGACATACCATGTGGCATCTGGTTTAAGGCTAGCATCCTGAGCTAAAGCATAACATTGTGGAAAATGTCAACTGTTGTTGTCAACTCTTTTAGTGGTTTAAAACATTTAACATTATAGGTTAAACAATTAGAGACATAATCAAGTGTTTCCAACACATTTACACTTTTTTCATTATTTTTAATTAATAGTGGATTCAGTTTGCTTTAAATTAAACATTTAATGTATATCATAATGTATATCATTGAATTTTCTTAAAATGAACAATTAATTTTTTTAACAGATGTTTTTACTAAAATATTCTAATCAGCATTTTTGTGGAAATTCTGTTTAATTAATTGATGAAGAATATTTAGGTATAATTTATAAGAGATTATACATTGCCTGTATTTCATGTATTTTTTCACATGTGTAATTTAGATTCTTAGATTAATATTTTATCAAAATCTTTATGTTATGGTTTGATATCTGTAAAATGTTTGATGTATATTTTAATTAGCACTAAATATCATGACTAAAGATTTTACAATGGAGTGAATTTCAGAGTGTTTCCTTTTAAATGAATGAAAGTGTGTGCAGAAGCAGAGAGAGAGATGCTGCTTAATTTATAATTCTGGCAGGGGCACGAGATGCTGTGCTGCAGTTTGTTGGGTTTTTTAGAGTTTGGCTCACAGGCAGGCGGCTCATTCAGCTAATCTGCAGAGTGACTGTCTCTCTGCAGCTGAAACAGTGGCTAATGTTACACAAATCATTCTCACTTGTTGAAAAAAATCTGTATCGAGATACAACTACACTAAAATGTTAATAAAACAAATTTTAAAATAGTATGTATGCATGTCTATGATGTAAGCTATATGTTAGTCAGTCTGTTTTTATAGACATACATTCAAGACTTGGAAGTAAATACCCATTGTTATGATTGGGTTTACATCTTAAAATAATAGATTGGTGCTGTGATGCACTATAGGTAATTTGGGTTAAAACAGAAGTGTTTGAAACCATTATAAAATGATAATTAACAGACAGGCGACGTGGTGGCACAGTAGGTAGTGCTGTCGCATCACAGCAAGAAGGTCGCTGGTTCAAGCCTCTGCTGGGTCAGTTGGCGTTTCTGTGTGGAGTTTGCATGTTCTCCCTGGTTCGCGTGGGTTTCCTCCGGGTGGAAATTAATATTATTAATTTATTAAGATTAATATTCATTACTGACTATGATGTCATAAATGTTACATAAAAAAATTCAATTTGTCCACTATGGTGCTTTTAACCAAAGACTCTAGAATACACAAGACACGTCACTTGTATAGTTTTGAATGGGGAAAAGTTTAAAGGTCAATATGGTGAATAAAGCCTTGGCTATAGTACAGGAGCCAATCATCGATTGCTATAGACTGATGTTTCTCCGGTGGAGAAGCTCTGACCATTTGTGTGCTTTTACGATATATATATATATATATATATATATATATATATATATATATATATATATATATATATATATATATATATATACTATATATAAACTACACTTGAAAAAAGGTTTTGTAATTTCTATGAAACAAACAGTCTGTCCTGTCAAACGCACATCACATTCAATTCAATTCAATTCATGTTTATTTCTAGAGCGCTCTTTACAATGTAGATTGTGTCAAAGCAGCTTAACATAGAAGCTCTAGTAAAGTCCAGATTTCAGAGTTGAAGTTCAGTTCAGTGTGGTTTAAATTTCACTGCTGAAAGTCCAAACCCTAAAGAGCAAATCCATCGATGCGTAGCTCCACAAGTCCCAAACCAAGCAAGCCTGTGGCGACAGTGGTGAGGAAAAAAACTTCACCAACTGACAAAGGGAAGGAAAAAAAAAACCTCGAGAGAAACCAGGCTCAGTTGGGCACAACCATATTTCATCTGGCCATACTTCCTGTGTGGAGCTGCAGTCTAGGCGCCGGAGGCTGGAGAACGCTGGACATCCATCGTGGAGAACTGCGGGTGTGAGTAGGTCACCAGGGGGTGATCAGGCTGGCCCTCAGGATCAGTGCGGGGACTCGTCTGTCACTGTGGTTTTTCAGGAATCAGTCTCATGCTCTACACTCCTCCATGACCAACACAGCATCAGCTCATATATAAATACAAGTGCTATATACAGTTGAAACCAGAAGTTTACCGTCACTGTATAAAAAGGCACATAACCATTTTTTAAAAAGTCAGATGTTAATGTGACTAAACTTTTTCTCTTTTAGGTAAGTTAGGATTATCAAATTTGTTTCTGTTATGTTTAATAGCAGAATAATGAGAGAGATTTTTTGAGAAATTGTTACATACAATAAGATTATTATGCCTCTGAAAAAGCTCAGATGATGGTGTCAAGGTTTTGGAAGTTTCTGATTGGCTAATTGACAACATTTGAGTTAATTGGAGGCACAACTGTAAAATAGTATTTAAGGAAAACCTCAAACACACTGCTTCCTTGTGTGACAACATGGGAAAATCAACAAGCCAGAATCAACAAAAAAGCCAGATTACAATTTGCTAAATTACACTGGGAAAAGACAAATTTTTAGAGACATGTCCTGTGGTCTGATGGAACTAAGATTGAACTGTTTGGCCATAATGACCAGTGTTACATTTGGAGGACAAAGGGAAAGCTTACAAGCCTAGGAACACCATCCCAACTTTGAAGTATGGGGGCGGCAGCATCATGTTGTGGGGCTGTTTTGCTGCAGGAGGGACTGGTCCACTCCACAGCATAGATGGCATCATGAAGAAAGAACATTATGTAGAAATACTGAAGCAATACTGATCTCAAGACATCAGCCAGGAAATTAAAACTGGCCACAAATGGATCTTCCAAACGGACCATGACCCTAAGCATACTGCCAAATTAGTTAAAATGTGCTTTAAGGACAACAGAGTGAATGTTTTGGAGTGGCCATCACAAAGCCCTGAGCTCAATCCTATAGAAAATTTGTGGGCAGAGTTGAAAAAGCTTGTGCGAGCAAGACAGCCTACGAATCTGACTCAGTTACTCCAATTCTGTGAGGAGGAATGGGCCAAAATTCCTTCAAACTATTGTGAGAAGCTTGTGGAAGGATACCCAAAACATTTGACCAAAGTTATACAGTTTAAAAGCAAAGCTAAAAACATACCAAGGAAATGTATGTAAACTTTTGTCTGTCTAGAAATTAATAAAAATTCTCAAAAAAAATTCTCTCATTATTCTGGCATTTAGCAAATGTAAATGATTTAGGTAATCCTAACGGACCTAAAATAGTAAATGTTTAGCATGATTTACCATCAGACATTTAAAAAAAAAATGGTTATGTTCCTTTTTTTAGAGTGTATGTAAGCTTCTGGTTTCAGTTGTAAATACGGCCTGGTTCAGGATTATGGATACCTTATCATCATTTCTTCACAGGTCTTGGATCGCATCAATGGCGCTGCATAATCTCTGGGGGCCTTGGGATGAGTATCTCCAGGTGGAAATAGAAAATAAAGAAATTAATTAGCATAGCTTCTGTATAGTGTGTTTAAACGAGATGCAAAAATGTGCTATAAATGAAAGTAGTAGTCATATAAACAAACATGTAAGTATTTCTAACAAAGGAGGAGTGTGTCCTACAGGTGGTTGTCAATAAACATGACAATAACTACTCAAACGCCCACAAACTTGTAAACAAAGAGTCGCTGTGGTTTCTGGAGGAGATTTGCCATTCAGACCAAGTTGTGAATTACTTAAGAAGAGCAGCATGATCTGACAAATCATTATTCAGAGGATGATAATGTGTAGAACAGCCATAAATGAGGTTGGTGTCGTGATCTTGTTCCTTTAGAGGGCGTATGTGCATTAGTTTGGGCAACATGAAAAAAATGCTGATTTTGTTTGATTTGAACATTTAGAAATGAAACTTTGTTCTTTAATTTTATTGGTGATTTCAAAAATGTAATGTAATCGTAAGCTTGGCAAACAGTTTTGAGGAATTTGATGTTTTCCCATTCAGACAGAATGCCCACTGCCCGAGAGGCTTTTTAAAGATGGCCGCAGAGTGAAATTACTTGCCTTAAAGGGACTTGTTTTAAGTCATTGCCTTGGTAATGCAAGTGTAGTGCTATGGAAGATGGTCAGATGTTTTTGGGACTCCTTTTTATAGATAAATAACAGAACAAAGAATTAGCATGCTCCCATTTAGCCAGCTAAGCAGAAGTATGCTTATTTTGCACGCTTAGATCATAGCTTCTGAGTTCATGAATGGAACTATATATCTGTTTAGTGTGAGCTGGTCAGTGAAATGAGCTGCTGCTGTGACTGATTATGTAAATAATTAATGACCCTTCCAAACTGGATAAAAACAGACAATTTGGGCTTGCAAAAACTTCTCTTGTGATTTTTTTACACACTTATGCCACACACCAACTGTTATGTAGATATCAGAGAACAATTTAACATCAATTCACTCCATGGTACATTTAAAGCTTTTGGCAATGTTGGTGATTTGGTCCATTTTTAAAGTCAACCTGAAATGGAAGTTGTGAGTAAGTTGTCTAATTGCTTTGACATGTCTGATTTTAACAGAACCTCTTAGAGAAAATCGAGCAAGGAAAAAAGAAAAAAATGTTGCAGGACATGATTTTGCAGTAATTGACTGGAACGTTGTTGTTGGCTAATGCTAAGGTGAGTGACAGGTTATCCCACCCTCATGCTATTAAATATGTCATGGGAGAAGACATTGCAAGAGGTAGGAAATTATTTAAAGGTCCAGTGAGATGACACAATTTCAACTAAAACATGAAGACAGGGCAGAAAATACAGTAGCTCCTTCACTTTTAAAAAATAGCCAATAGCATACAGTTTTTAATCTGTATGGTTGGGCTCAAGTGCATCAAATGAAAAGCAAATGCATCTTGAAGGGGTCAGGACATGCCAGATATTGATGAGAAACTGATGTATGAGGTGATGTAAAAAAAATGATTTTGAAAATTGATTTTGAAAGTTGGCAACACGGTGGCTCAGTGGTTAGCACTGTCTCTTTACAGCAAGAAGGTTGCTGGTTCAAGGCTGGGTCAGTTGGCATTTCTGTGTGGAGTTTGTATGTTCTCCCAGTGTTCGCGTAGTTTTCCTTCAGTTGCTCCGGTTTTCCCCACAGTGCAAAGACATGTGGTATAGATGAATTGAATAAACTAAATTGACCATGCGTTTTTGTTTGTAAATGAGTGTGTATGGATGTTTCCCAGTACTGGGTTGCAGCTGAAAGAGCATACGCTGTGTAAAACATATGCTGGATAAGTTGGCGGTTCGTTCCGCTGTGGCGACCCCTGGTCAATAAAGGTAATAAGCCAAAGGAAAATAAATAAATTAATGATTTAATTTTTTTTTATACATTTAGGTGGAAATAAACTGATAGACAGCAAGCTTTGGATGTTTATTTCTTCTTTTAATGATACTAACATCATTTTTTTTAAAATTTCACAGGAACTTTAAAGGCTGTCCTAAACATGTGTATAAAGAAAAATCATACATTAATAATTTATAATTAACAGTGCAGTATTTCAGAAGATTTGAAAATAGTTTAGTTGTGGTGATTTTAGTGAGATAATATTATATACCTATATCCCAACAGAACAAAAATGGCCGTTAAGTTTGGAACAACACAAAAGTTAAATATTATAACAAATTATTATTATCATTATCATTATTATTATTCATTCATTCATTCATTTTCTTTTTGGCTTAGTCCTTTTATTAATCAGGGGTCCCCATGTTACTGATAAGAAGATGGGGGATGTTTACTGTATGATGACCGAAATGGCCTTAAACATCCAGCAGGCACAGGATGTCAACATGATGTCAGATTGACCCACAATTGATTGTACCCCAATGTTGTGGGGACGTTGCATTTTGTTTGGAAATGAAAATCGGGTTGACATCAGAATGTCCAACGTCCAACCTAAAATCAACTTAATATCAACATCTAATGATGTTACAGCTTGACGTTGTGTGGATGACTACACTATGACGTCTATCAGACGTTGGATTTCGGTTGCCTACCTGACAAATAAATGTCAGTATTTGACGTCAATATGACGTTGGTTCAAGATGTTGACTCAACGTTGGACTTTGGTCAATTTCCAACACAACCCAAAATCAACCAAATATCAATGTAATTTTATGTCGTTATTGGACATAAAAATATTGTCCTTAGATGCTGGTTAGACATTGAATTTTGGTCACCTGACGTCACAAACTAAATCTAACCTAATATTAACATCTTATGACATTGTGTGCCTGCTGAGCAACGACTAAATGCACTACAGAATGTGACGTACACACATCCACAAATCACATGTAGAAAATGCATCAGCTTTTTACAGCGTAATACTCACTACTCTTGAGTACTTTTGAAAGGGCTACTTTTTACTCATACTTTGAGTAATATTTACAACACTTACTTTTACTCTACTTGCACTACATTTTTTGGCAAGTAATGGTACTTTAACTTAAGCATGATTTTTCAAGCATGATCTTTCAGCCACTGCCAACATTAAGAAACACTCATACACTCTTGTATTTACACTCGAACACTATGGGCAATTTATCTTATTTAATTCACCTATACCACATGTCCTAACTGTGGGGGAAAGCAGAGCACCTGGAGGAAAACCACGCAAACACGAGGAGAACATGCAAACTCCACACAGAAATGCCAACTGACCCAGCCGGGGTTTGAACTAGCAACCTTCTTGCTGTGAGATGATCGTGCAACCCACTGCACCACCACAACACCCCATTATTATTATTATTAACATTATTATTATCATCATCATCATTATTATTATTATCATGATTAGCCTATAAACATGCATTGCTTGAATAAATTTATTACTTTAACATAATTTTAACTATCGTGAATAAATTCTCAATAAATCAAGTCATCATTTTCATTATACCTACATTATTTCAGATTTTTGACATGGCCAGCTTTTTTGAGAGTTGCCCTACAAGTCTCTCTGGAAGACTCCAAAGGTTAATGTCTTGATCAAGGGTTCAGTCTGGGGTAGAGCAGATCAACTCTGCTGGCGTTTGAACCTACAATCCCAAATCTGTAACCGCTACACCACCCACCACACCGCCGAAGAGGAATCGTGATTTGAACACTTGGGCGCATCCTCAGAGAAGAGCAGCCAGTGACGCTCGCCTACGAAAGAGCATAGCGTCGACAAAAACGAGTAATATTATACTGGAAAAGCACCGCACAGGGAAAAGGACAGCGCCTTTTCTTCGCCTCAGGTAAACACTACCCTTTCTGGAATGGCAGTTTAAGCCGTCTGGTCAGAATATTGAATGTTATTCTCACTGACATGTATTTCGAGTACAGTAGAGGTGCGACTGGTTATTACAGAGGTGTAACGTGTAATGCTGATTGACAGATAATGTTGCTATAGTTACAGCAGTGACCGTTAAGTGCGGCTCGCGCTGTCAGTTGGAACAGCGCGTGCATTTAGTCCTATCTGAAGAAAACATTTAGGAACATTTCTCCGGTATTCATTGCGGAAGCAGATAGAGATGATAATTCTGCTCATTATTAGCACGGTTACAGTTAGCAGTTTCAGGCATGTGATCTGTAATTTTGATCCGCTGCTGAATTGCTGTTGTCATGTTATGTTTTAATTCGTAACACTGGACTATTTAATCTATTTTCCGATTATTTAGTTGCAGTTGAGTAAAAATATATGAGACATACGGCTCCCTTTCTATCCGTGTCAGCAGCTTGAGTTATGTAATGCATATATGCATTAAAAAGGTGTTATTTATCGTACTGCAGTGAAATGAGCAATCTGTCGCACAACTCCTCCTCACTTCAATATCCTGTGGATGTAAACATGTACTCAAGAAGAGGGAAAAGGTTCATTAGACTGGTATTTAGGCCTACAGTTGCTTTGGGCATTTGTGCAGGGGTACATCATTCATGTGCTTCATTCTGCTGATATAGTGAAAATCCATGATTGATCTGACTTTTGGAGTTTCTTATATGACCTTGCAAGGTCAAAATACTTGATTGCAATACATTTTGTTTCAGCATTAACAAATGATGGTTGAAGTCTTAATTCACATTAAACTTTATTCACCAAGAGATGGGAGGACATCAAAAATCGGAAATGCAAGCATTCATGGAGCACACTTGGACTTGTTAAACTCACATAACAGCTATTGAAATATAATGTTGGAAGAGTGATTTCGCTCAAGGATGGGCAAAAATACATTGAAATATATTTTTAAATAAAATACCAAATATCTCAATTTTACATGTATCCAAAACTACAATATACAGCAGCCACAAATATATCAAAATAAAATACTGTATTTTGTATTTTGAAATACTACAAAATACTACAAGGTAGCATGAATTTTCTTCCCAAACCTTCCATCAATATGCCTATTCCATCAGTCCCTTCACCATTAAACAGATTTACTGAAGTAAACAATGTTTGACAGCAATAGCATTTCTCTGAGCAAGTTTAAGTCAGCTTCTCTGCCAACTCATTCACCTCTACTCCTGCACATAAGGAGGTTTTCATAAACCTTTGTTTCTCTTTCATTTTATCATAAATTTTGTACATATTTCATGCTGAAATTACTGTCTTGAAGATGATCTCTTTAATCACTGTAAAACCATCTAATGCAGATAATGAGTTGGAATATAGCACTATATATCTTCATTGTGTTTCCATGCATTGCATGGCCAGTAAAATTGCAACCATCTCTTATCATCGTCTTATATTTTAGGTTATATTAAAGGGCACCTATGGTGAAAAATCTACTTTTCAAGCTGTTTGGACAGACATATGTGTAGGTATAGTGTATAGACCGTCATATTGGGGTGACATAAACACACCCAGCCCTTTTTTTTCAATTTAACAACATAAAAATGGTGGACCAATAGGAGCGGTTTTGAGACGGACCGCAACTTTACGTAGGAGTGCGGTTCCTCGCCCACCGAATTGATTGACAGCTGCGTATTAACATGTCTCAGTAGTAAGGCGTAAATCATATCAACAAGACAGGACGTGCGCTAAGCAACCATAAATAAAAGATCTGTTCAGTTTGCTAGGATCATCAATCATCATCAAATGTGATCAAGAGTGAGCTTTACAAGTTTAATATGTTTTAAAACAGTGCATGTTAATGAATTACAGCGATTTACTTCAGATTTACTTCATCAGCACAGCCGCGTGTCAGAACAATTATAAAAGAAGACTGGTTTGTGGATGTTAAATCGGGTTTATTTTGTACATTAACATAACAGATATCCATACAGCAGTGGATATTAACCTGTATCCTGTCACATTTGCGTGCAAAAACAGTGCAAAGCTAAACGCGCATGCTGTTTGTGTGTGTGTGTCCATGCTGTGTGTGTGTGTGTCCGCGCTGTGTGTGTGTGCGTGAACTTTGTAACGACATTGTGTGTGACTCATCTTTGCAACTCCACAACAAATGCATCAAATACTCATTGTTAAAGCTCTTACTAGGGCTGGGCGATTTTTTCGATTTTTTCGATTAATTCGAATTTACGTTTTAAGACGATTTTATTTTTTACAAAATCGAAGAATCGCGATTTTTTTATACAAATATTAAAGCCACTTTTCCACTATCATGCCAAACCGTTCTAAACTGTTAGACAACCGTGCTGAATTGTGCTGATTCTGTGTGTTGACGTCGCGGCTCTGTTGATCAACAGAGCCGCGACGTCAACACACACAGAGCCGCGACGTCAACACACAGAATCAGCACAATTCAGCACGGTTGTCACAGCTGATTTAGCGGAAGCGCGCCAGGGCGGACTGGCCATTGGGAACACCGGGACATTTTCCCGCTAGAGCAACAACAGCTCCGCAGCCAGCCAGCTTTTTGCTAATGTTTCCAAGCGCGTCGTGCTGTTGTTCGCGTCCCCGCAGCCGTCTGTCTCTCCCGCGCGAGCTGCGAGACGGGCTCGATAGGTGGAGTCACTTTTAGTCACTTATGCCCGCGCACCCATCGCTACACACACACACACACACACACACACACACACACACACACACACACACACACACACACACACACACACACACACACACACACACACACACACACACACACACACACACACGAGTAAATAATTGCACCTAGTTCAAAGCCCAGACGGCTGGTTTTGTATATTATACCCGCGCTCCACCTGAAGGACGGTTACGGCGTGTTGTAAATGTCGGTCACCGCAGAAAGTCAAATCTTTCTTTAATTTGGACTTTTGCTTGAATTATGGAGTGGCACAGTAGCTGTCAAGGTACTGTATGAATTAAATCATAACCCATATATGTACCAATAAACAAGTCAAATGAATGAATGAATAAATAAAATAAATATGGATTCTTAAATGTCGGCAGTTTTTACTCCAAAAAATATCAATACGTATCGACAAATGTTTTATAATAAATTAAGCAATTTCCAACATTTCAGCTATAGGCCATTATACGATTCAGTTAAATATAAGATAGACATTTAAATAAAGATAGATATGTAACAGGTTTCTGTGGGTTTTTTTTTGTTCACGGTGATCTTTAATATATACTGGGTGGTGTAGCTATACGCACAAATATTTTCTAAAACGTCAAGCAGATATTTGTCTACAGCTCGTTAGTTATTTATGAAGACAAAAAATAATTAAAATAACAAAAATAAAACTATAAAATTACAAAGATAAAAAGAGCATTCTGCTAAATATAGTCCTTTATATCCTGATATGCTGTGTTTTTTCATTCGTTTTTTTATATTTAACTTGATGCATTCATTATTTAATGTTTAAATACTGAAATCGTTTAAATGGTTATATTTTATCATCAAAATGTAGTATATTTTATATCATTACCAATTTTTAATATAAAACCGCTGTTATTTTATTGATTGTTATGAAATAATTAAAGTGCTATATTTTTTATTAGTGAAAGTGCCCGCTCACTTTGACAAGGCCTGTCTAAATATATATTTCTGACATGCCACTAATACAGATAAACTATTGCTGCATTATCATTGTTTATTTTTCTGTTATGTACAGAGATTTGAAATATTTATTTCCCCTCCAATCCTTTTCAATCTTCACGTTACATTTTGGTCATTTTCTCTCCAAATAAAATTTGCCCAAAGCTGCACAACATATGACCTGCTGTGAATTCTATTGTAGCTATGTTTAGCATCCCTATATGAGAGAGTGCCATAACCGCGTTTAGTCACACTATTGCTTTTCTTTTACAAGTGAGCATGAAAAAAACTAGTTTCAGCATTTATTTAAATTTAAATGAACAAGGTAAGCTGGTAAGGTAGTTACACAGTAAATTTTTTTTTTATAAAATAAATAAATAAAAAAATCGAAATCGAAATCGTGAATCGGTCAAACTTTATGAAAAAATCGAGATTTTTTTTTTGCCATATCGCCCAGCCCTAGCTCTTACTGTAGTATTTCTCACAAATGTTACGTGAGATCTTCCTGAGGCAGCCGAGGGCGGAGATTGAAGCATGCTGGCAGGCACTTGGGAACAGTGGGCGGGGAGGACTAGCCTTAAAGGCGCAGTAGAAGAAAACAGCAACAAGCTGTTAAAAGCTATAAAACAGAAACTAGTGAAAGCTTTAATAAATAATCTGATGGGTGTTTTGAGCTCAATCTTTACAGACACATTCTGGGGACACAAAAGACTTATATTAAATCTGGAAAAAGGTGTCACCTAGGTGTCCTTTAAGGGTTGTATACGAAGAGGTTACTTAAATTCTTTGTTCACATAATTGTTTTTAATAAATCTTTTTTTTCAGTTTTTCAGAGTCTCAGTTGACCCCCTTAGTGAACACCAGTAAAACTTCCTCTTCATTTCTACCTGCAGAGACTGAGAATGATTATGTACTGTAGGCTCCACATCTTAAGGACTGATATTTTATTCCATCTCATTTCTTAAGCAAGGATGCTGATGCTGAATTGTACGCTATACTGCCATTGCACATTCTTAGCATTGTGCAGTATACTATTTCCAATAATTGTTGACTTGCTCTCAAATATACCCACTCTACTCTCTATGTGTGCATAATTTCCATCCATACTCCATGCATTTACCACCTTCTTATTTAAATTTCTGTTCTGATCTCAAGACAAATAACTGAGAAAGCATCAATCTGAGGCTGCATTTTTATGATGTCTTCATGTAGACTTCTTACAAAGTATTTACAGTATTTTAAACATACAGAAATACAAGACACTAAAGTATTTTGATACAAAATATTAAGCCATTTTCATAAACCCTATCAAATACAAATTACAAAATACCATTTTGTATTTAGAATACGTATTTGAAATACATGTATCACAAATACTTCACATTCCTGGTTACACTACTAAAATTAAAGGTATTTTATTGACATTGCCATTGATGGTATGAAGAACCTGTATTGAACCTTTTCGTTCCCCAAAAGTGGATGGTTTAATATATGACCCTGTACAACAAACCCTGGTCTTATGTTGCACAGGCATATTTGAGAATATTTGAGAATAGCCCAAACATTGTATAAGTCAACATTATTGATTTATTTTATTAAAAAATAAATAGAAAATGCCAAAAACAATAGAACATTATTGATAATCTTCCAAGAAGGTATATTGTACATTTCCTATATATATATATATATATAAAACTAAATTTATGAATAGATTTATGAAGAGTTCAGATGCAAAAACCTCTAAAAGCCATTTGAAATGTCCTTCAAAAATGAGCATTTTTATCAGGCTCCTGTCTGTAGGTTCAGTAATTTCAAGTTTATGGCAAAGAATACACACTTTTAAAGGTCTTTAAAATGAAATAACTCAACATAAACATAGGAGTCTGAGATAAATGCTCATTTTCAATGGAAATTTCAGACAGGACTTAGAGGTTTTTGCATCTGAACTCTTCATATGCACTGCTAAGAACTTAGTTGGGACAGTATTTTTTAGTATTTAGATTAAATTTCACAGTTGTATTTGTAAATACTGTCCTAATAACCATAGTAGTGGAGAGTATATTTATTTAGCCAAAATTGTATGACTGGTTTTGTAGTTCAGGTATCAATATTTTTCTTCACTGTTCATGAAAAGGTTCTTTGACATCACTTTGAGAACCTATTTTTGATTCTTCCCATATATTTATTTTTAAGCGTGTAAAATAGGGAGAAAAAAATGTCAATTACAGTTTTTCTCAGTGGCTTTGGTGCATTTCTCACAACACTATTTACATTTGCACAACAGTTAATGCATTTCTTAAAACAGTTAGTCATTTGTGCTCATCATAGTAGCAGTTTCTCATTCCTTCCAACAAATTGCAAAAGGTTTTGGACATGCATCAATTGCTTTCATACAACTCTCTGCTGTTTGTAACATTATCATTTGCTTATGTCGGTCAAAATTAACTAATCTTGTGGATGCTGAATAGTCATTCCATATAAAACTAATAGTCCTCATTTCATTACTTGAGTCATTACATACAAAAATGTTGAACTAGTTGTCAAAATCTGTCAAGCAAATTTTATAAAAACAATTAATTTTATTTTATTTTTTCCTGAAAATGTCTTCTAAACTGAACAATTTGATGAATGATTTACAGACCTGTGTATGTTGTAGGTTCAGTTCCAATATGTACTGCAATATTGTTTACAGTTGTGCGCAGCTCTACCCAAAGGAAGTTTATGTTTGTTGTAAATAAGGGTGTATTTATTCTTTTGCACAATGCTGTGAATAAATTAGAATTGCAAAGAGCAAATGCAGTAAAAATGTGAAACATACATATTCAGTGTCTTGTACTCAGATACCTCACTAAATACAGTGATGTCTAACTTTACTGTAGTTGTCAAATGGCTGTACAAATAGCATATATAGTGCTGTCTTGAGCATTTTCAGGAAGTGTCACCAAAATCTGACTTTTTTGCTCTGGAGAAAATGTACAGAGTAAAGTGTTATAATGAAAACATGACAAAGCAATTTGACTATGTTGTTTATAAACAATGGTGTCAGGACTTTTCATCTTAATGACACTAGCACTTTCATTGACATGAATAATTGCTTTTGAGGAATGAGCTCTCCATTTTGAGCAAGTGACACGCTTTTGCAGGTTATCAACTAGGTTTTGCAGTTTGTACTAATTGTTTTGAGAAATGCATGAACTCTTGTGGAAATGTAAATAGTGTTGTGAGAAAGCTACTGAGAAAAACTAATAATCAGAGATTTTTCCTTTGCAGAAAAGCATAATAAATAACCCAGTTCCATTCAGACAGGGTTTGTAAGATCACGTTATGTAATATATTAAAGAGCAGGTGCATTAGGGTCTGGGGATACACTAGCCTAGAGATTTATGCTTAAAGTAGTCATCGTAATGGGAAAAAGCTGTTATTAAAGAGAGATGCTCAGGTGGACATTGTTTCATGAAGTGCAGAGTAAATCTGGAAGTGGTGGTGAGTCTTTATGGGTAAACATTTATTGGGATTTGAGTGGTTTGAGGTTAAGATTGAGCTCAGCAGAATACTTTTGTGTTTTTCATATACTGCTGTAGGGTGTTGTAATCCACCCATGTTGATGTGCTCACATTATGGAATTTCAGCATTGTTATTTATGAGTCCAGTAATAGTTGTATCTTTTGAAGATTTTTGTCTGCTGTCATCTGAAGTGATTTGTCTATAGAAAACGGTGAAGGAGAAGTAATGTCTTATAAACCAATTGTCATATTGCATTTTGTTTAAGGGTTGAAATTGTACAGCTATTGTCTATCCTTTTTTTCTTATATTTTTAATAATTCAGTAGTATATATGGGTTTATCATAACATTTCTGGTAAGCTTAGCTATTAATTCAGTTAAGTCATGTATAAATATATACATGCCAATGTGTTAGACCATGGGTGACCAACCCTGTTCCTGGCGATCGACCTTCCTGCAGAGTTCAGCTCCAACCCTGGTCAAACACACCTGAACCAACTAATTGGAGCCTGAGGAGCACTTGATAATTACAGGCAGGTGTGTTTGATATGGGCTGCAACTGAAAACTGCAGGAAGGTCGATCTAGAGCACCCCTGTGTAGGGCCTCGCACACGTAATACACAATTATGTAGTGCGTTAACTTTAAATTAGCTCAAAGGGAATATAACAGAACTTAAAGCGGCTCCAAAAGAATCGACTCTCTTGAACTGAACAAACGACTCGTCCAGCGCTCGTTTGAACAGACAGGGCTGTTGACTCAAAAATGAATATTACTATTCGAACTAAAGTAAAACACTTTAATATTTAAGCAGGGTAACAAGATCTAGGTATAAGGCGTTAAATTAACAAGTATACACAGGTCACTTTCCTTTCAATACAAAAGAGACTTTATTGACTACAAACAAACTAACAAAAAGACACACACACACACACACACGCATTCATACTGGTTGCAGACGAGGAATAGAAGGAAAGAAGAGTTTAGGAGAGATGTGTTGTGAAACCTCAAGATGTAAAACCTAACCAAGCGAACCAAATAATCAATTCAACCTTTACTGTGTCTTAGACAGGGTTATCTATCATTTAACATGATTAGCAGATCATACACCAGTTCAGCAATGGATCTGGAGATGTACTTGCGTTCCTTAGTGATGTGTTTGATAACTCCTGCGATCCTTTGATTTCTGAGAGAGCCCAGGCGTGACATAATACCGGACCCAAACAGAAAAAGTGCGGCGTGTTTTCCCCCGTTTTTTTTTTACAGTCTTTTTGCCCCAGTGTTTTTTTTTTCCCTCCCGCTCGTGTATCCCATGGACGCCATCTACACCCCAGGATACCTCATCCTTATGCTGCAGCAGGGGGAAAGCAGCCTCGAGGACTATACAGGATGATTTTTGTTGTTAGCAAAGTACTCCAGCTGGCCAGACGACGTGAAAAAATTACTGAGCCTGCGGGTTCTACAATTCCAACTTGAACACCGCTCTCAGAGCACTGTCGTCCGAAGATGGTCCTCGAGGCAACCTTGCCGCTTATGTGGAGTGGACACTGGCGAAGAACAGATCATCGTTTACCGCCCATGTGGAGGAAGACATCGTCAGTACCACTCCAGACCCAGTGACCAGCCCAACACTCATCTGCAGGAAGCGTGTGCCAGAGCCCAGCGCAGACGGAGAGCCACCCATGGTGTGTGAGCCATCGGCATTAAGAGCGACAGAGCCAGAAACACAGACCAGGAGGAGCTCAGCCAACCGTCTCACCAGGTGTGTGAGCCAGCAACAATGCCACCTGCCCACCTACCCACCGCAGAGGGTGAGCTGACATTGGACCATAATATGCTGCTCACTGACTTCTGGAGCGAAGTCACACCCCTCCTGCTGTTCCCAGACAGCCTTCCAGCCCTGTTGATCCCCGAGGACGATAGCTCCAGGATCATGAGCAGCATCCCACCAAACCCACCCTCTTCACCTCTGCTGATGTCACCGGCTACAGCCATACAGCCAACTCCAGCGCTGCTACAGTCAGCCAGTCCCCCAGCTCACCCTCCAGCTCCAGGAGAAGAGGTCTCACTGAGGGTCTACCTACCAGCATCGCCAACCAGAGGTTGTCGTCAGACGTCATCTCCTCTGCCCTACGAGCTATGGATTCCGTCTCGGCTCTCCGACCCTACAGCTCCATGTTGGCTCTTTTCCTCCGTGGGCCGTCAGCCCACCAGATCCACCAGGCTCCCTACTCCCTCTGGCTCCGCCTTGGTCAGTCGTCGCCCTGCCTCCACCTCTGGACTTCGCTCCTCTGGCTGCGCCATCCTGCCAGCTACGTTGAGCTCCTCCTTCTCTCCAGCTACGCCTTGGTCCTGTGTTGCTCTGGCTCCGCCACGGGATTCTGGACCTGTGTCATTGTTTTGATCCAGTGGGTTGTCCGCTTCATCTCGGCCCTTCGGAACCACGACATCACGTTCGCCCTACGGCTCTCCGTCTCCTTCTTGGGCTCCAGCTCCAGCGTCTCCCACAATCGCCCCCATAGAGTCGGTGACCACTGCTCCTCCATCCGTCGACTTTACCCTGGGCCATCCTCCTGACTTGTCCTATGCCTCCTGCTCCCTTCCTGGCTTCCCCCTCCTGTGACTTCTCCCTGGCCACCTCCTCCTTTCCACGTCCTCCAATTCATCTTCCGGCTCCTCCCTCCTAAAGCCTTGTTTATACTGGACGCGTCCGCTAGTTCGCTTGAGTGCCCGCGGCAAATCTGACGTCATCGCAGAGTTTGTGGATGTTCGCTTTGGGTGCGCGCGACATCATTTCGGCTGGCGGTGCGCACTACAGTTTTTGAGACTCGAGCGAAGAGTTTGGTTTGAGCCGCGTTTGGTTTGAGTTGAATATGAACCACTTTGAAGAGATTTTGTCTGAAACAGTACGACTGTACAGACATCTTTATGATCCGTGATCATAGAGATAACCAGATGATCAATAATTCTTGGCTAGAAATTGCAACAGCCGTGGGAAAGTTTTTGTTAAAAAGTTTGGAAAAACCTGAGGGATAAGTTTGTTAAAGCCAAAAGAGGCCATGGTAAAAGTGGAGACCCAGGTACACAATTAGATTAATATTACAATATTGAATTTAAAACAATTTAATAGTTACAAAACTACAATTAAGGAACAAATTATTTCTTTGATAACTGGAAAGGAATATATGAACCTATCGGTTTACAATATACTGATGGCCTGTTTTTCTAGGCTTTATTGGTGATAATAGTCAGGAATGTTGGACCAATCTTGCCTTTTTAGCATAAGTATAGGACAGAAACTAGCCAGACAGTAATGTGTGAATTGTGGAGCGGCGCAAGGACGTGCCATCAAAAAAATAAAAAAACGGGTGGAGGGATGGGGGGGGGGGTGTAATGTCAGGTCCTGTGTTCCATTTGCTTGTTTTCACCATGTGACCTTCCCCATGTGCTCCTTTGTTCTGTTTCCCGCCATTTCTTGATGTTCATTAGTTCCACCTGTGTCTCACCCCTGTTAGTCATTAGTGCCATTATTTCAAGTTTATTTTTGTCCCTGTGTTATGCATTGTCTACACCCCATGTAGTTCCTGAATCTCCTGTGTTTCCTGTGTCCTTCATGTGAGTGTTTGTAAATAAATCTACGTGTTTGATAACTCCTGCGATCCTCCTGCGACAGTGGAATGAAATGTCATGTCTTGCAGGCCCACGGTGCTACTTAAACATAATCATAAACACGAACACAACATGGGACATAGGAGCTTTTTTAAACTTGTACATAACTAACATACCAGTAATTATGCTAACTAATATACACTCTTTACACACTTTACTAGGTACACTCCTAACGCAAATTTAATCAGCCAATCACATTGCAGCAACTTAATGCATGTAGACATGGTCAAGACAATCTGCTGCAGTTCAAACTGACCTTCAGAATGGGGAAGAAAGGTGATTTTAAGTGACTTTGAACGTGGCATGGTTGTTGGTGCCAGACGGGCTGGACTGAGTATTTCAGAAACTGCTGATCTACTGGTGATTTTTACGCACAACCATCTCTAGGGTTTACAGAGAATGATCTGAAAAAGAGAAAAGATCCAGTGAGTGGCAGTTCTGTGGGCACAAATGCCTTGTTAATGCCAGAGGTCAGAGGAGAATGACCAGACTGGTTCGAACTGATAGAAAGGCAACAGTAACTCAAAGCACTCCTTACAACCGAGGTATGCAGAAGAGCATCTCTGAACTCACAACACGTTGAACCTTGAGGTGGATCCTTTTATGACCACAGTGTACCCATCTTCTGATGGCTACTTCTAGCAGGATAACACATGTCATAAAGCGTGAATCATCTCAGACTGGTTTCTTGAACATGACAATGAGTTTGCTGTACTTAAATGGCCCCCACAGTCACCAGAGCTCAATCCAATAGAGCACCATTGGGATGTTTTGGAACGAGAGATTCGCATCATGGATGTGCAGCTGACAAATCTGTAGGAAGTGCGTGATGCTATCATGTCAATATGGACCAAAATCTCTGAGGAATATTTCCAGTACCTTGTTGAATCTATGCCATGAAAGATTAAGGAAGTTCTGAAGGCAAAAGGGGGTCCAACCCTGTACTTGTAAGGTGTACCTAATAAAGTGGTCGGTGAGTGTACATAAACTATAGACTTAACCAGACTAAGACAGATTATACAAGTATTTTCACATAAGACATAACAATATTGTGTAAAATATTGTTCATAGGAGGTATTTAAGGTTGATGAAAACAAGTAGAGCACTCAGCTGTGTGAAGCACACTCAGAAATGCACGTGTTCTCTATAAAAATGCTAGAGATATTGAGTGATTTTTTTAGAAACTTGTGTGTCTTTGTGTGAGATACAATGCTTATGTTATTTTTCCTACAAATAACTTCCAGCTGGTATGTCATCCATAACTCATAAGTCATGTGCAAAAAGGATTTTCTGGAAATAGAATTCAGGGCAGAAAAAAGGCCACTGATCTCTGCAGCATCAAGATAATGAAACCCGAGGCACCTGTCTTCAGCTTAATAGCAGTTGGCTTCATTCAGGAAAACATTAAATATTGAACATTACTAGTGCCTGATAAGACCAAGAGAAAGTATTTATAGACAGTTAGCTCATATTTGCACTCTCTCTTCTGTCTGACATTTTTTCAGTCTGCTGAGGTAGAGAGAACTGTTGTTGACTGGAATTAGAGAAACACTAGGAAAGGACAGAAAAATCCCCCTCCATACCCTTTTATTAGGGTTGTAATGGTTCACAAAATGTATGGTTTGGTTTGTTATGACAGTGGTGTCACAGTTTGGTACGTTTACAATACAGCAAAAAAGAGAAATTTCCTTGATTTTTACTATTTTTTCATGATCTTTTTTTTTTACTTTGAACAGTGATGGAGCTATACTTAACTCATCTTCTGTGGCGTCTTCTCAGCAAGTAAAACAAAACAGCTCCTTATAACAACAAAGAAATATAATATTGCAGTAGTTATAAATAAATGCACAGAACAGTGTGTTTTAGCTCCACATTTTCTGTGGACAACACAGATCTGCGTGATATCACCTGCAGTGGAAAATGCCCTGTGGCTATAGAGAGAGAGGCTTCAGGCACAGCCAGGAAACTATGGTCTAGCTGAAATGGGTTTGTGAAGGAATAGTGTAATGGGGCTCAATTAAAGTAAACAGTGAATAATTCTGTGCCTGGAACCTCTGTCTTTCCCCTTACTTGCTTATTTTTTTCAGTTGTTTTCAGTAAGAGCACCACGTTTTGTAGAATGCCATGTGTGACGAGGTGCTGAGCGTCTGTTTCACGTGAAGCGCTGAGTCTCAGAGTTTTTTCTTGAATGCTGTAAGGGGTGCTGTAAGGGGCCAATTCCACTGAACACTTTTTTTGATTCCAATGCGCTACTTTTCCATTGTTTGTCTATGTAAACACATGCTTGTGTTTACATAGAATGTCTCACATCTTTTGACTAAAACTAACCACAACAAATTATTCTTTTTATAATGCATACTGAACCTAAAGGCAGTTCAATTGGAATATATGCATCGTTACATGTTATCTTTTATGTCAAGGATGATATCTGTAACAGTAGAGCTGCACAATATGTCAAAGTTATCAAAATATTGCAAATGTGCATATCGTGATATACATATCACAATGGTTTGCAATGGATGGATTTAATGCATCCAAACTGGCCCTGATATTGTTTTATTTTTTATTTTTTTTGTTTACGTTGTTAACATGTCTGATTTGTTTTAGTGTGCCATATGCATCAGACATTGGTTATTGCGTCTGAGCGAAGAAGAAACTATAGTCCTATTAAAGGTGCAGTAGGTGATCTGCCTAAATGCGAACCAGTTAGCATAATGTGTTTGAAACACAATCCCTCCCCTGCCGTCCAAAGCCATGCCTCCTGAAACACGAACGCGCATATTACAGATGAGAGACCCACTAGATCATGTCATTTGTTCTTTATTATACTACAATTCTGAACTAGAAACTATTATATCTAGCACGTTTTCAGTTGTGTAGCAAGCAAAACTTGTCATAATATGCAATATTTCATGTATGCAAGGATTGTTGGTCTCACTCTCTCTAACGCGCTGTCCTAAAGCGACTGCTGTATGCTTATTGGTTGGCAGGTGGGGTGCAGGAATTACACTTATTACTAAGCCAAACTTACATGCTATTTCAGACTGAATATTCAAAGTAGCATGGTAAGCAATATTGGGAGCACGTCACAAGTTGTCATTGTTCAAAAATGGATCAATGTGAATATAAAACCAACTTCAGCTCAATAAAGCAGGCTAGGCGGAATAGCGCTATTTACTGATGTTTTGTTGTTAAACTAAATAAAAATCTACATTATCGATGCTGTAAAAGGTCCCTTAGGAAACTGAAAATAGTCACATCAATCTTTCGCCAGAAGATTTCAGTGGCTGAACAACACTTCCGTGCAAATAGCCCATTCGTAAAATATCACAATCTAAGCTTTGCATGACTAAAATAGTTTTAAAACATAACATTACCTGTCTAAAAGAAATACTTCAGCCATGGTGTCGTCCTTTCTCCAGTGTGCAAAAGCAACTCCAATATTGATTTAGGATTTTAAAAAGTTTTGATTTAGCATTTGTTTTTAGCAATGTCACTCGTGTCCACGTGACCGCTATAAGCGTGCATGAGCAAAATCACGAATCTGCGTGAACAGAGGTGCGCAGTTGAACAAATCTACATTTCAAGAGTTCCCACTTAGATATGCTTAGCATTTAAGAAGGTTTGGCATGCTGTCCCCGGAGAGAACCCTGAGCTCGGAGATACTTGAGCCCAAGGCTCCCGCCCGGTTAATAAGCATATCAGGGGATCCAAGATCAGGTAGGTCTCGAGAGAAAAGGGAGGAAAAGGAGATGGGGTGGAAGGGGGGATTCTTCCAAAACGAAGATGGAGCAGTAGGGAGAAAATGATCCATTTATAGTAAGCTTGAATCATTCTGATTGGATTATTACTGATTACACATGAGAAGCCAGACGTGCTCAATCATATCATGTGTTCCTCTCGAAATTAGTTTGTGAAACTTCACTTGTTGACAGCCAGTTTGGGCTACTTATGAGAATTATAGGACTTATCGGCCTGACAATTTTTAATTGGATGAACATTTTTTTGTCTTATGCCTTACCCAGAATATAAAAATACATATAAATAGATTAGATCATTTCATTTAATCATTATTATTGAAATGTGACGTGACTTTCAACCACCACAGCAAAAAATGTTTCTGAAGACAATCACCTACTGCACCTTTAAGCCTATAGTGATTAAAGTTCTTATATTATAAAAAAATACATTTCTATCATGAAACTCTGTTGGGCAGCCAGGCTGATTGGTCATATCTAATCTGCTCCTACTATGTCATCAAATACATCTTACATCTCATTGGTTGCTGTCACCTCAGCAGCCAGTGAGCTTGCACCTCAACATTTAAATGCCAACTATTCCAACATATGTTTTTATGCAGCAGATGCTCTTCCAGCTGCAACCCAGTACTGGGAGTCCCGGCTGGGCCAGTTGGCATTTCTGTGAGGAGTTTGTATGTTCTCCCCTTGTTCGCGTGGGTTTCCTCTGGTTTCCCCCACAGTTCAAAGACATGCGCTATAGGTAAATTGAATAAACTAAATTGTCCGTAGTGTATGAGAGTATGTGTGAATGAGTGTGTATGAGTGTTTTTCAGTACTGGGTTGTGGCTGGAAAGGCATCCGCTGCGTAAAACATATGGTGGAATAGTTGACAGTTCATTCCACTGTGGTGACCTCTGAAATAAAGACTAAGCCAAAGGAAAAATAATTCATTCATAGTATAATTATAAATGACATCTGATTGTTTTTGGTCCAGAAAAAATACATGTTATAATAAATACAGGTAATATTTCACACGCATTATAAATAATTAAAATACTGCTAAATCCGAAGCTAAGACTAGGAATCATCATCAAACTTATGACATAGTATGCAAATTCAAAGATCACTCCATCAAAACAACAACAACATCTCATTACAATGCACAACTCAAACACTGTTTTGTGAATTGCTCTTTAGTTTTTTAGGAGTACATATGGAGCTCTACTAAAGGAGATACATTTTCTTAGTCTTTCGGATGAGACGTTAAAACCGAGGTCCTGACTCTCTGTGGTCATTAAAAATCCCATGGCACTTCTAGTAAAGAGTAGGGGTGTAACCCCGGTGTCCTGGCCAAAGTCCCTCAATCGGCACTTACCCATCATGGCCTCCTAATAATCCCCATCTACTGAATTGGCTCTATCACTGTCTCTCCACTCCACCAATAGCTGGTGTGTGGTGAGCGCACTGGCACCGTTGTCCTGTGGCTGCTGTCGCATCATCCAAGTGGATGCTACACACTGGTGGTGGTGTGGAGAGACCCCCCCCCCCCCCCCCCTCATGATTGTAAAGCGCTTTGGGTGTATACCCATACACAATAAATGCGCTATATAAATACACATTACATTACATTACATTACATTACATTATTCACAGATTCAGCAACTGTAAATGACAAAACACACAAATGTATGTAAATGTACCTTTATATATGTGATCTCTGGCTGTAACCATATTGCTGATACTGTATGTTTTGTCTGTTTCTATTTTTTTTGCATCCTGGACTGGATCATCCTTCATTGGCTGCTGATGTCTTTGGAAATGCCTCGATGTGAAACACGGTGAGTCTGTTGTATTACTTCCTTTCTTTCTATTGAGTTTTGCAAAGCTCAGCAGAACAAAAACTGGTCTTTCATCGCTGCAGGTCACAGTATGATTCCCTCAGTGAACTCCACATTTGTTAAATGCAGTGTGGTACTGTGTGTGTAAAGACCCAAGAATAATAATACTTGCCATAACATTTGCTTAAAGGGCTCCAATTTTGTTCTTTTTACAAGATGTTCAATAAGTCTTTTTTGTCTCCAGAATGAAGTGACGTTTTATGTCAAAATACCCATTAGGTCATGTATTATATGCTGTTAAAAAATAATTTTTGGGTCATGGGGAGTTGTAGATGTTTTTAGTGCCTGTGCCTTTAAATGAAAATGAGCTGCTTCTCCTCGCCCAATCAAAGTAGGTTCGCAAATGAGTCAGGACGCCCACCAAATGGGTAAATATTGTGCTTTATTGACCTTATTCTTCACTGCGGAAGTGCGCTCGTTTTTGCGATTGTTTTAGAACTTCCGATTCAGTCGCCTATGGGAGAAATGACTAGGAATAATAAACGGCTGAAAACGGTCAAACTACTTGCTCTACAAACAAGTGTTTGCATGATTATACAGACAAAATAGAATAATATAATAAGAAAACCTCAGTTTGCAACATCAAGCAGCAGAACGAGCTGTTTTTAACGTCTAAAAATGAATGGAAGTGAATGAGACCGGAAGTCTCGTGCCAAAATTATTCAAATGGCTGCGCCCGCTCGTACGCGGAAAATAAGGTGAATAGCAATCCATTATAGCTAAGATACTATACAAAGTAAACTTAAGCAATAGGAACTCCTATTGTGTGATTGAAGCATTCTCGTTTATAGTTGTATACAATATACAGCTGTGGTTATACCAGTGTTTATGAATAATGGAGCTCAAAAAGAATTGTTCAAAATTCTATAAACAAAGTGTACCATTTATTGCTTCTTAAAACGCAGTTGGATCACAGAGAATTTGAGATCTTTTAATCCCAGTTTTTTTCCAAATCCTGTCTACTCGATAATGCTGAGACATTGAAATACACGCCTGTCAATCAATATCGGTGACAGGGAAAACCACACTGCTACGTCACGGTGGGCCTCAAAATTGCTAGGATTTGGATCCTATTTTAACATTAGGAATTTTTAAAATAGATACTTGTTGTGTTTATATGACTGTGGACACACTATACCTACACACATTTCTGCCCTAACCGCTTCCAAAAGTTGATTTTGGATGAAGGTTCCCTTTAAACTAAGGAAGCTGCTTTAAAACAGAGTTGCAAATGTACAGTATCCATCTTTTCTTTGAGACAGACAGATGGTGGCTGGTTGGAAATCAGATCAGTCTTATCTGTGCTGTCAGAGTTGAGGCCTGAAACATAAAACCTCAGGCTGATGAAGTGACACAGGTTATCACCACTACCATCACGATAAAAGCCTTTCACCATGTTCAGACAGCAACAGATGGTGTAAACCAAGAACAACTGATAGATAAACAGAGCATGTGGAGATCTTTTACACTGCAGACACTGCATAAGAAATAGTTTGCACCATATATATATAGTTGAAGTCCGAATTATTAGCGTCCCTTTGAATTTTTTTTCTTTTTTAAATATTTTCCAAATGATGTTTAACAGAGCAAGAAAATTTTCACAGTATGTTTAATAATGTTTTTTCTTCTGGAGAAAGTCTTATTTGTTTTATTTCAACTAGAATAAAAGCTGTTTTTAATTTTTTAAACACCTTTTTAAGGACAAAATTATTAGCCTCTTAAAGCTATATTTTTTTCTGATAGTCTACAGAACAAACCATCGTTATACAATAACTTGCCTAATTGCCCTAACCTACCTAGTAAACTTAATTAACCTAGTTAAGCCTTTAAATATCACTTAAAGCTGTAAAGAAGTGTCTTGAAAAATATCTAGTCAAATATTATTTACTGTCATCATGACAAAGATAAAATAAATCAGTTATTAGAAATGAGTTATTAAAACTATTATGTTTAGAAATGTGTTGAAAAAATATTCTCTCCATTAAACAGAAATTGGGGAAAAAAATAAACAGGGGGGCTAATAATTCAGGGGGGCTAATAATTCTGACTTCAACTGTATATGTATATACTGTATAAGATATTTTTTATCATATCTGAGACATTTCTTTCCCTCCACTGAAAGTCTTTATACCCAAAACTCTGAGATTCTGAAGCATTTGGTTCAAAGGTTCAAATTTTCAAATGTTTTAAGGCCAATTAAAGACAATTTGAAATTAGTTTTCTAAAAGGGCTTTGAATTTCATAAATATGAGTTTTTGTAAAATTTAGATGTTTAGAAGTAAAAAAATATATATTTTTTTTATCTTTTTACCACTTGCCAGATTGGAGCATGTAACATTAGGGTCAAGACTAGTGAAGCACAGTTCCACAAAAATAGATGAAAGCTATGTAAAATCAAGATAAAACAGCATGGCCGCAGTGCACTTTTCTCTTACATTAGTGAACAATAATGAAAGGACTATTGGTTGTGTTTAGGAAAGGGTTTAGGTCAGTGGTTAGCAAGATGATCTGTACTACAAGCCCTGCCATGTTGTTGATATGTACAAGAAGGACGTGTATCAGAACTATACAATAAAATGTACCCTAAGTAATATATTTCACTGCATACCAAATAGTTTGCACTATATATTGATATAGACAATCGCCTCACAGCAAGAAGGTCGCTGGTTCGAGCCCTGGCTGGGTCAATTGGCATTTCTGTGAGTTTGCATGTTCTCCCCATGTTGGCGTGGGTTTCCTCTGGGTGCTTCGGTTTCCCTTACAGTCCAAAGACATGTGGTACAGGTGAATTGAATAAGCAAAAATTGGCTGTAGCGTATGTAAGTGTGTGCAAGTGTGTGTGGGTGTCTCCCAGTGGTGGGTTGCAGCTGGAAGGGCATCCGCTGCGTAAAACACGTGCTGGATAAGTTGGCGGTTCATTCCGCTGTGGCGACCCAGGATTAATAAAGGGCATAGATAAATTTTTTTTAATCTAGATTAATCAAGATTAAAATGGCTCATTTGAATTCTGCCGATGGCATTCAGAATATGTGTGCTACCCAAATAATAAGTCTTTGAGAACGGGTTTCTCAAGCCAGGTGACGCATTAGACCAGGGGCTCATCTCCTGTTTCCAAAATGCATCACAAACTGCTTGAGAAACTGTTCTACTATGATAATTGGTGATGAAAATAAATGATGTTCAATAAGATGTACTTGTGTTTACTGACTGTTTATTCAGTTAAACATGAAAGTTGAACTGTAGGCCTACATAAGCTCCAAACAGTGATTTCATACTTGCTTTTGATGTACGTACATACAGAAAATGCTGCTTCGCAAAGGCAAGTTCACAGAGCCCTGACGGTGTGTCAAGCATTGAGTATGTTTACATGCATATTAATACTTTAATACGATTTGAATATGATTAAAACAATACTCTGATTAAGAGTCTACCATGTAAACAGCGATTTTTGATTACTTAATGCGACTAAAGTCATAACTGAACTAAACAGAAATGGAATTGAGACATGGAGTATGCAGATATTAGTGGCAATACTGACAAACTATTCCCGCCATGTAGGACTTTTCGCCATATTTTCCGACAAGATCCATACAGGCGGCTGTCAGTAAAGGACCGCACAGACACACAGACGCACACACACACATTGCGAAATGCGGAAGTTTTTTTTCTTCTCATTTGGCGTGCGTTATTAAATTCCATAACACTCTCACCTGTCCTTACTCATTTATTTGCGTCTAATACCCCAGTTTGTCACGAAGGCATGAATTAAATGTTCGTGAGTTAAAGTGAAACTGCTCAACTGCAGTTAGAATCAGGCATCCTGCTGATTTGATTCAGAAGGGCAATTCTTTCCCAGACGGCTCACCGGTCAGGTATACATCTGCGCTAAACTATCAAGGTGAAAGTCATCATAGCTTGCGTAGAAAAGACCTAGCTCTCACCCAACTTTGAGAATAGATTAACGGCGATATTTTTTTATCGCCGATAAGAGTCTTGCGTTAACGCAGCACGTTAATGCCGATAACGGCCCACCACTAATATATATATATATATATATATATATATATATATATATATATATATATATATATATATATATATATATATATATATATATATATATATATATATATATATATATATAATTTTAATATTTTATACATTTTGAAAGTTTAGCCAGTTGCAATTTGGAAGTTGCATGTACAGATGACATATTTGTATATCTAATTAGATTAGAAATTAGATCTGCTGCAGGTCATTTACAGGCCTATGTGTGTCAGAAAGCGAGTGATTAAATGCATTCAGTGCTTTACCAATTCATATGTGTGGTATTTCTGCGATCTGGTGCGAATGAGATCACATAAGTGAACCGTGAAGTTCACGTTAACCGCGTACCGACCAAGCAGTTTTCAAGCAGACTCGGGTACGGTTCGCGGTCCCTCCGTCTGTGCACACGAAGAATAACGTTAATTATATTCTACCTCTAAGCTTCAAGCATGGCAAAGTTGCTTGAGTCTACTGTACGTTCTGTGTCTCGCGGCATTTGAATCACATCCAAATTAAATCTGAGGTAACAAACAAAACCGAAAGCTGCTTTACAAAACAAATAACTTTATATATCGAAAACACATTATTTTACACAACTATGCACACATTTAACACATTTGTAATAATTATTTTACCAGTGATGCAGCAAGAGTTTGCAGTTTATGAAACGGCAACACGCACTGGTCTGCAGAAGCGCTTCTCTAGCACGTGTGTATCTGCTCTGTAAGCGCCGCTCGCATCTTCCTCTGGCTCTGCGCCAAGCGGACTGATTTTTAACCTCTGATGATGCAATGCACTAAAGTTAACATTAAAAGCACACTAGCATAATCGTACATTTTAGGGAACAGCCGATGCTGTCTGATCACATGAGTTTCGGAGTTATCGTACGCCTCAAACGGTTAAAAGTGTGTTTATTTTATTCTTTTATTATTCAGCGATTCTTCCGCGTACCACTGGAAGGAAGGCAGTGTACCACAAGTGGCACGCGTACCACAGTTTGAGAACCACTGATATATATAGTGCAATGTGGCTGTATATCGTCACTAGTGGGACACAATGCACGCCTCCCACCAACCGATATACAGCCACACCCTACAGCACTGAACTAGTCTGCAGCATAGACTGTAAAAGATATGGACATAGTATCCGTGACGTCACCCATAGGTTTCTGAAGAACTCAAAAGAAGCTACAAGTAGGCGTGCCCAACCGTCGCCATTTTGTTCGTGCGTCATCGCACCGCCTGGGGGATACCAAACAAGGACAAAGAGGCGGGGCGTGAGCGGAGCTACAGATGCCTGCTAGCATTTTGCTTAGACTGACTTTTCTTTGGGAGAAATGCTTAATACTTCATTACCCGTGACTCGTTTGTGTTCAGACCACATGTGCTTGGTTGTGTACTATATCAATAAAGTGTTTAGACTTAAAAACACTATTGTAATACATTGAGCCACTAAACATTGTTCTTATGAATACTTCAAATATAGTCTGTGTTAGTAAATGCAAGGCTATTTATGAAATCCATTGCCACTTGGACTGCAGTAGCGAAAACAAGAGACTCATTAGAGACAGATGGCCAATCAAAAAGTAACTCTGGGTTATACAAAGAGTGGCCAACACAAAACACATACCTTTATGTCCCATCTCACACTTAACAGACTACAATTACTATGGTATAAATACAGCAGTACAACATACAAAAGAGTGAGATCAACTTAGAAAGTCACCAGTTTTATAATGCTTTTATCAGCTGTAGATTAAAATTATGCTGGGTTTTTCGTCCTCAAATGGCTTATTATACAGTCTCTGTCGCCATCTTGTGGATGGACAACGTCAACGGTATTTGGTCTGCTCAAAGACAGGCTAATGCTGACACGCTGTCTCTCAGAAATTAAAATATTTGAAATAGGCACTATCCTTATAATCAAACTGCATAGTTGCAATCTAAACAACTACATTCTTGACTAAAAAAGCCTCAAAAGTACAGTATGTTGTCTAACAGCTGCAATATTTGTCAAACTGTAGAGCATCCTCTGCTTGTTGCTGTATGTGGGTGAAGTAATACACAAGGGTGAAGTGTTAAGAGGTTAAGAGAATGAGTGCTGTTATTTGAAGAATATCGCATGGCTATCAGCCAATCAGATTCAAGAACCAGACAGAACTGTTGTATAAAATTGTAATTATGTATGAAAATGTTGTCATCATTCATTTTCCTTTATGTTTGCATCTTAAAAACAAGATGGGTTGCATTTGTGAGTGGAACATACTGTCATACTAAAAGTTTAGACAGTATTTTCTTAGTTTATCTCTGTATAATCTACATTAAATAGGACAAGAGCAGCTGCTTTGTTAACAGTAATCAAAGAAACGCTGTTACTCCTGCAGGTCTACACGCGCCCTCTGCTGGAAGAGAATGAGTCTAGTTTTAAACTGCATGTCTGCCATTGAGTATATGCACAGCTTGTGTTTCTTCCCATACTGATCTGATACTGATACACTTCCACTGAACGGTTAATGTGACTTTTTTTCCATTTTATACAGTTTCTTTTACAGCATCGATGTTGTAATGTAATTAAAATACAATCAGTTAAACAGACTTTGGTATTCATTTAGTTGTTCAAGCATAAAACGAGACAAAAAGCTGTTTACTCGCCCGTCAGGATCGGCAGGCTAGCGCAGAAGCTCTATTGAATATACTGGGGCAAAATAAATATTCATATTGGTGGGGAAAATTTTTATTTAATGCAATGCTTCTTGTACAATCTGAGACCCACTTTATATTGGATATCACTCAGCCAGTGGAGATTGCTGATTTTTAGAGATTTAATTGTATTACTATAAGATTACAATAGCTCATCTGAATGACTTAATATAACTTTAAAGAAAGAACTTTAATAATTATATAGCCTGTATTTTTATGCTGGAGACAACGAATGACTCTAATAGGTTTAAACAGATGAAAGTGAAAAGGTTTTTGAGATATCAAACATTTTCTCTCATCAATCCTTAAGTATACAGTATATTCTTAATCATATATATATATATATATATATATATATATATATATATATATATATATATATATATATATATATATATATATATATATATATATATATATATAATTCGTAATTGTTTAATATATACTGTATAGTGATCAAAAGATTCAATTTAATAAATTTAGCCTTGCATTTATTGTAGTTTTATATGCTGACAGCAGATGACAGCAGAGAGTCAGATTGAGAAATGGAGGAACAGGTGGCCACTGGCTTGAGCTCTGGATTAACAACATGCAAGGAAAAAAACACCACAACAACATCATCATCATCCCAGGAGGACACTGTTAAACGCAAAAACACTCAAAGAAAGAGCGTTTTTTGTGTGTTTGTTTTACATTTACCAAAAAACAAACAAAAAAAGTATAATAACTCATTTGTAACGTAACAAAAAATATACATTCTGTTTATATATTTTATTAACAATATTTAATTTATTTTTTTAATAAAAAAAAAAAATATATATATATATATTTTATGATGCCCAGTTTTACATATCAGTTATTGCCTTACAACGGTTCCCACAATTATCTTTTTTAATATTTATTATAAAATCTATTTATGTTATATGAAGAGTTGTTTGTGATGCTCATTGCAAAATTTACCATGCAGTTTTCATTTAGTTTTCTTATTATATTTTTTTGCATATAATATTGGTAATATACTTTTTGCATTTTTTCACTTGTACTTTCTACATATACTGTATACCCTCATGTTAACAGTATTAGCTAGTATAACATCTTTTCTCCATTACTATATGTAAATCAAATACAATACAGCCTCCATACAGTCCTGTGATTCTCACAAATTGGCTTTTGTTTGAAACACAGCCAGTGTGTTGACATATTTTTGGCTGTGTTAACGATCGCCAAAAACATTGTGAGCATGTCTGATGTGAGATCATTCATCCTTTCCTACGGCCTGTCAGGTTAGAGGTATTTGACTAATGGTATAGTGGTCGACAGAGCTGTAATTAGGGGTTTGGTGCCCAGCTGGTGCCCACTAGCACAGATGTTATTGCTGGAGGTCTGGGGGAGGAGATGCAGGAGGTTCCGGAGGGGTGGGGTGGGGTTGAGTGCCGCCCCTCTGTCGCACACTTCTCTTGGGACACTGACTGTCTGGCTGGTGCTGTCATTTTGTTTTAGCAGATGTATGGATAAAAAAAACCTGCCCATTACTGCAGCGACAGGAAGAGCTAATGATCCTGCTGTGGAAAACAACAGGAACTAAAAATGTGAGAGACTGAGATGTGTATACTGTTAGATATCCAGCGTTAAAAAGAAAAACGTTTCAGCATATTTTTAGTAATCCTTGACTGAAATCTCTGATTTTTTGCTCAAACAACAAGATGCAAACAAAAAGGACTCACTTTTTGTTTGCATAGTCAGAAATGAAAAATACAAATAAAAAATATGTAATTTGCTAAAACTTATTTTGTTTGGTCCAGGTGGTATTTCAGTTACAGCCGTACAACTTTGCTTTCAATTAATCTTATCTTGTCTTCAGGCAATAAATTGATCAGATGTGATTAGAAATTATTTTCGCATTTTCTGAAAATATTTTTCTAAATTATTCTTATTTTAAAACACATTTTATTTTTCTATATGTGCACATAAATAATAATAATAATAATAATAATAACATTAATAACAGCAACAATAATAATAATAATAATAATAATATAATGATAATAATAATAGTAACAACAACAACAACCACAATAACAACAACAACAGCAATAATAATAATAATAAGATAATGATAATAATAATAATAGCAACAACTACAATAATAATAACAATAAAAACAATAATAATAACAACAACAACAACAACAACAATACAAATAATAATAATAATAATAATAATAATTGTAATAATTGTAATAATAATAATAATAATAATTGTAATAATAATAATAATAATAATTGTAAAAATAATAATAATTGTAATAATAATAATAATAATAATAATTGTAATAATAATAATTGTAGTAATAATAATAATAATAATTGTAATAATAATAATAATAATAATTGTAATAATAATAATAATAATAATAATAATAATAATAATAATAATAATAATAATAATTGTAATAATAATAATAATAATAATAATAATAATAATTGTAATAATAATAATTGTAGTAATAATAATAATAATAATAATAATAATTGTAATAATAATAATAATAATAATTGTAATAATAATAATAATTGTAATAATAATAATAATAATAATAATTGTAATAATAATAATTGTAGTAATAATAATAATAATAATAATAATAATAATAATAATTGTAATAATAATAATAATAATAATTGTAATAATAATAATAATAATAATAATAATAATAATAATTGTAATATAAGAATAATAATAATAATAATAATAATTGTAGTAATAATAATAATAATATTAATAATAATAATAATAATAATTGTAATAATAATAATAATAATAATAATAATTGTAATAATAATAATAATAATAATAATAATAATAATAATAATTGTAGTAATAATAATAATAATAATAATTGTAGTAATAATAATAATAATAATAATTGTAATAATAATTGTAATCGTAATAAACAATGTATGATGTGTCATAAATATTACCTTTTGAGTTTTTTTATATTTAACTTTTTTTTTACTAATTATGTGCTATTTAGGATTAAGCAAAACACACACACACACACACACACACAAATAAATGTGATCAAATAAAAGCGCACATACACTTTATTTTTGTTTTGTGCAGTCGCTAGGGCGGCACCATCATGCATTATTTAGCAGTGATGGATGATGGGGTATTTTGAACACACCCAACCCCTCAGGTCATAGTTATTGTGTGGTTGGATAAAATGCTGAGATTTACTACAATCCTATGAAGACATTAAATGGCCATCAATGATAGGAGACAGCTCATTTAACTGCAACTGAATTACTGTACACCAGACACTTCATATTCCAGATTAGTGACACTAATGAATTTAATCATTTGCACTGTAGGAAATGATAAAATTAGTAAAATAAGATACAATAATACAATAATAATGAAAATAATGAAACAGAAGACAATAATAATGAAACAAATGAAACACACACATTCATTTAATTGTTTATATATATTTCATATGTTCTGCTGTTTTTGTGTTAGTGTAAGCAGTAAATGTATATTTGCTTACACTATAACAAAAAACAGCAGAACCTTCTTTAAGTTGCTGAGGTGATATTAATTCACGTGAGTCAACTTTGCCTGAAATGTGAGGCTGAAATGGAAGGGGCTTTTAAATGGGGCTTTAGGCGGGGACCCCCAGGGGGCTGCAAGAAAGTGCTGGAAATGAAAGATCCATGGAAATGTGTGGAAAAAATGCATCAAAATAATAAAATCAAATAATAAACAAACAAGAACAACACAATAAGATTGATTAAACACACATTAGAATAAAACTAAAACAAAAAATAAAAAACATAAAACAAAAAAACAAACATGATGGAAATAATTCATTCATTAATTTTTTTTTGGCTTAGTCCCTTTATTAATCAGGGGTCGCCACAGCGGAATGAACCGCCAACTTATCCAGCATATGTTTTACAAAGCGGATGCCTGCAACCCAGCACTGGGAAACACCCATACACTTTTGCATTCACACTCACTCGATTGAAATAATATAATATGTAAATTATAAAATACTTAATATAAATATTTTGGTAAATGAGAATTAAATATATAATGATATACAGCATATAATGTTGTAAACATAAAAACAAACAAACAAGGAAACAAAATAAACAAACAAATAACCATTAGATAAAACGTTAATAAGTAATACTACAAGAAAAAATATTTTCCCTAAATTTTCACAATATATCTTTATTGAGAAAACAAAAAAATTCACAACATTTTCAGATGAGGACAAAATTTATTTATTTTATTGCTTGAACTGACAATACAAGAACATCAGAGCAAAGTTTAAGGGATCACAGACAGATCTTAAAAAAGTTCAATAATATACATAGTCTTAAGAAAAAATATGATCACGTACAAATACAAATAATACCATTAGACAGAAAGGGAAAAATAATAAGAATTATAGTATTAATAAAATAATAACACTAAAAATACTAAATTAAACAAACAAAATTAAACAAATGAATGAAATGACAATGACACTTAAACAAATAACCATAAGGAAAGCAACTAAAATGGAGGATCTTCTTTAAATACATCTGCATATTTCAGGAATCTTGGTTTTTTTTTATTCTTAATAAGATGAAGTGATTTTAGGAGGGAGTTAAATTATATTCTAAAATGAGCAGAGGATGGGTAATTATTTGCAAATTTCTGTTTGTTAATAGATAAATATATAATAAGATAAATACAATTTATATTGTGTTCCAGGGGTTTAACTTTGGGGTTATTATAATAAAAAAATAACGTCTTTTAGACTAAAGCAATTCACAGGATTGGCAGAATCAAATAGATGAGAACTCTGGAGTAACCAAAATTGCTTGGATATTAGACAATAAAAACATATGTACTAATGTCTCCTTTGCTTGCTTGCAGAAAGAACAGGAGCTGTTGATGTCCAAAAATTTTGAAATACTAGAATTTACCAGATACATTTTATGTAAAATTTTAAAATGTATTTCTTTTGACTTGTTGGAAATGCAATATTGGGCAGCAGAGTGGCGCAGTGGGTAGCACAATCGCCTCACAGCAAGAATTTTGCTGGTTTGAACCCTGGCTGGGTCAGTTGGCATTTCTGTGTGAAGTTTGCATGTTCTCCCTGTGTTCGTGTGGATTTCCTGCGGGTGCTCCAGTTTCCCCCACAAGTCCAAAAACTAAGCTAAATTGTCCGTAGTGTATGTGTGTAAATGAGTGTGTATGGATGTTTTCCATTGATGGGTTGCAGCTAGAAGGGCATCCGCTGCATAAAACATATGCTGGATAAGTTGGCGGTTCATTCTGCTGTGGCGACCCCTGATTAATAAAGGGACTAAGCCGAAAAGAAAATGAATGAATAAATGAATGAATGAATGAAATGCAATATTTCCCAGGTAAAATCCATGTTCTATTCCAGTCTATATCCTCAACCAAGGACCTCCAGTAAAACTTTCCTCTAGAAGAAATTGTCCTTTTAAATTGAAAAAAATTGAAGCACAAACCTATTGTTGCATTTCTTATCTAACAGAATAACACCTTCTAAAAGGAGAATGAATATTCACTAAGCTTCTTGGGTTAAATCTACAGTGACTTTTAACTAGAACTAAACCAGGTGATATTGATTTAAGGATGAGGACAACATGCATTGCATTTTGGGTCCAAACATTACATTTAGGGTCCGTGGCTTTATCAAATCGAAATCTGACACCTGATTTATGGGATACACATCTGAAAAAAGCTAAAACAAAAGCACATTTTCCTGTTCTAAACACAAAGTAGCAGCTAAAATGAAACAGTGACAAAACGAATCCAGTTGATCCCGTTTCTAAGTCTCCTTGGTTACGATGCTGCTGCAGCCTTAGCGCCAGGGACCGAAGCTCAGTGATCTCGTGTCTGATTGGCGGATTCCCACCTCAGCTCCTCTCCCATTGGTGGCTTTCACAAATACGCTTGGCTCATTGCATAGAAAGCTCCCCCTTTTTACTAGAATCTAAACACCGTTTTAAAAAAAGGTTGGATAATTTTGTACATGGTATTGCCTGGGTGAAATCTGCGGAAAACCCCTTTCAGGATATTTTACAGTGGACTATTTCTACCCGTTGATGAATTAAAGGGAAAGGTAAGAGAGGAATCTTGCTGCTGCCTTGTGTATTGTGTGATGCTCGCGAGGACGGGAATCTGTTGACATTTTTTTTCACATTCGGCGCCATTTTCAGACATTCCCATTCACGCGCACCTGCTCCCACATTATGACTCTCGATATCAAAGTATTCTGATCGACAGCTTTCAGAAAAAACTCCAAAGGCTATAAAGTTATTGTCGTTTTGAGCGCGCTTTGATTTATTGTATTGTTCAGGTGCACTGTTAGCGAGCTGTGCCTTTTTTCATTCAGACTGGTTAGTTAAAGAGACTCAGTAGTCAACTCAGTGCTTTCTTTTCATGCGCTTGATTTAAAATGATTCAATAACTGTCGCGAAAGAGATCATATCTGTGGAGTTTATGTTCGTTCTATTGTGTCGTGGGAAATTGTTCCGTCAGGTTGAATCAGAATAAAGCGCATGTTTACTTGAGAGATGGGTATATTTACTGTAAACAATGATATATTGATGCCTCAGTGTTTATTACTAGAGCTTGTTGTGAATGATGAGGCTGTACGTTAACTGTTTGTTGGGGGTAGGATAATTAGATTATAACCTCAAATTAAAAGGAGCTCAAGTTCTTTCTTTCTTTCTTTCTTTCTTTCTTTCTTTCTTTCTTTCTTTCTTTCTTTCTTTCTTTCTTTTTATGAATGAAGAATTTGTTCACTGTAAACTTGGTAAGCTGAAGGTAATTCTGCTTGGTTTATTTAAATCAACAAAGTTATCTGTAACAAACTATTTAAGCTTTCTATATAATTTGTGTTATTTATAAGATTACAGATGGTTGTGTTATGATACAACAGCACAAGTGTGACCCTAGATCACAAAAAAGTCATAATAAGTAACAATATTTTGAAATTATAATATATATATACATGTTCTAAAACCTTAATAAATAAGCTTTCCGATGATGTATGGTTCACTCACTTTTAAAGTTGTCCAAATTAAATTCTTAGCAAAGCATATTACAAATAAAACTTTAAGTTCTGATATATTTACAGTATGAGATCTAAGAAAACACATTGAAAGGAGTGGTTCTTTTTTTCTGAAAAACTGGACCTTTTTTAAAGTTTAAACATTTAAATACTGTATTTTATTAAGCACAATTGATCATAATCCCACTTTTTGATGTACCAAAAATATTTCTTACCATTTTGCCAAATTACTTGCCATACTCTTTTAATATTTAAAGTTTACCGCGGTTTTGAAAAGTCAAGAATTTAAAACCGTTAAAATGTTCTGCTATACCATTCCTAAGGTATTTATAATTTATTTTTACAACTGATATTTATTATTTTTTTTTACAACTATTTTAATAAGCGTTTCTTAGGGCAATAGTATCTCCAGCAGAAAAGGACACCCCAGATCAAAAGCTACTGGTCAGGCCTTGATTCAGGAAACATCTGAAAAACAATCAACATCCAAGCATGCTGTATACCTAAACAATGGCTTACTTTATTTCTAAAGAAAAGAAATATATCCAAAGATGCCTAAAGTTTTAAAGAAAATTATGTTTTTGAAACTAATAAAGACTGCAGAAGTCAATGATTTATTTTAGTTATTTACCCTGACATGTTTACTGTTTCAAAATATTTAAAATAAAGTATATTTTAATAGGTAAACAGTTGTTGTTTTTTACCCAGGCATTTAAAAAGAACATATTTTAAAGCAGTAATCACAATACTGTGATATCATGAAACCGTGATATTTTTTCCAAGGTTATCATACTGTGAGAATCTTTAACCGGCCCATGTCTATACGCAAATGACAAACTGGCCAGTACATTTAACTTTCCTCATTCAGAATTTGGCCATTATAATAATTCAACAGAAGATTCCTCTTGGTCTTAAAGCCTTCTTTGATTGGGTTAGTTTTACAATTTAAGCATAAAAGTCAAACATAGGATAAATGAGCTCATATACGAGACCAATTCTGGACCTTTGTCAGTGCAAGGTGGGTCTTTCGAACTACATGAACCCCCACTGGTTTCGGGCCTGAAACATATTTATGGAACATGATGTTTTCATGATATTCAAATGATTTTTTCATAAAATATAGATCTATAGTTTTGACACGTTCTGTGTAATTTTTAATATTATAAAACTATACCTATGCAACATAACACTTTTTACATCTGGTTTTGTTGTCCAGGAGCATAATTAATGTGTAACTGTGTTATAAGATTTTGCATAGAGTTTCACTTCAGCCTCCTGTGGTCTCCAGAAAAAGAAATGTCTTTTTGTATCAGCCTCTATGAGAACTGATATTAAGTGTCTTGACCCTGTGGCACTGCATCTTTCATAAGGTTGACTTCAGTTTTGAAGTCAACAAACCACATGCAGTGGGTACAGGAGATTTTGCATTGCATTTCAAACCCAGAGGCCATGTTATTGTAATAGCTACCTTCAGTTTATTGTTTCTGTGCTTTGGCCTCAGTCTGTGCGCCCATTCAGAAATGTTATGTAATCAAACCCCATTTATAAATTGAAGCCCTGTAAGCCTTCCCATTTATTTGTATGAAAAACAGAAAAAAGAGACAGGGACGTGTAATAAAAAGCGATTGAACAATGTTCTCTGATGTAATTTCCTGCTTCTTGTTATTGTCCTGCCATGCAGCAAAAACAGGAATACATGTGTCTATTACACATGTTTACGTTAAGTAAGTAGATATTCTTTGAGTGCATTTACGAGGTAGTGCTGTTGTCAAAAACAGAAATGTATTTCCTTTGCATTAAGTTTTATACACAGACATAGATCTGTGAAAACGTGTAAAAACGTGGGCTGCATGATACACTGTAAAAAATGCAGGCTTCCACACAATTCATTCATGTTGTCCCAACTCAAATTGATAAGGTTACCATAACAAATTTAAGTGAATTGAGCATAAAACAATTAAGTTGTCCCAAAAGACCTAGTAATTGTTTTGTTCGTGAGCTCATCATAACGAAGTAGTTTGAACAAGCAAGAAAAATATATATTTAAGTGTATTTAGGGGAAATTACATTGCTATATTTAGTTTTTCTGTGAAATGGAATGATTTAAGAATGATTATAGAATAATTTAAAATGATTGGGGGGATTGTTTGTTTTGTAGGGGGACTGCAAATTAGAAGAATAGATCAATTCAGAAAAAGATAATACAAGTGAAATAAACAGTGTCTAAAAGTGCTCAGGGGTGTTCAGAAATGGAATAATCAAAAACACCACTCCATAAATCAAATATAATTAATCTTTGTTAAAGCTACAAAATGTATAATTTTTATTTTATTTTATACAAGAATGTTTTAAACTGGCTTTGAATGTTTACACAGTAAAATACCCTAAAATACATGTAATTGATGAACTTTTCACTCTGTAAACTCATTAATTCAGAAATTAAACTCAAAACTGAGGTCAGCTATGATTGCTTCTTGACATTTTGCATATATTGCTTAATTTGTACATTTGTGATATCAGTGCAAAAATAATTATGTTGATGACAACGACTTATAACTTGGTGTGTGAGGAAATGTACAAAAATTAATAAATAATTCAATTAGATTTAATGATGTCTTTGTTACACATTACTTACTGCAGTAATAACAACACATTAAGCATAATAACATGAAACTAAACCAAACCATCATCCAAATCCAAACATGTAGGAGTTAATTTATATTCATCAGTACTTAAATAATACAGTATAATCACACTTTAACAAGGACAAAGTAAAAACAGTCTAACCTTTAGTTTTTTTTGTGAAAATACTGTAGGTTACTCGTCGGCATACAAAGACTTTGTTAGAGTACAGTTTTGGTTCCTTAAAGTCTCTATTTTGTGTGAAGTGTTCATGATTGGCCCAACAACTACAACACAATATGTATTTCATATCAGATCTCCCAGAGTCCATCCAAGGTGTGTGTTCGTAGATGCTTCTAGTTGAGCTGATTTAGACATTCTCAACAGAACTATAGTATAAGATCTTGTTGGAGGTTATGAGCCCACAGCTGGAGCACTATAATTAAAGTGTTAATGTTTTGGGCCCTTGGTGTTACGCTAATAAAAGTACAGCAGGTTAATATTTTAATATTCTACTCTTGTTTTGAAAGCGTTCATTTTCTTCTCTCACTGCTCCTCCATCCATTGTGTCTTCTTCTGGATGTCTGTTTTATTCTCAAGCGACTGCCCCCATCCGTTGTGTGTCCATGGAGATCAGGTGCACTGTGGCGGTCTGTGCAACCATGTGGGCATTGATTGGTTTGATTGTTCTGAGTTCATCCTCCTGAGCCCCTGTGTCTGTGTCTGTGTGTGTGTGTGCGTGTGCGTGTGCGTGTGTGTGTGTGTGTGTGTGTGTGTGTGTGTGTGTGTGTGTGTGTGTGTGTGTGTTTATGGCCTCCTCTACAGCCACTTGCCCTTCAGTGGTCCCAAGAGGGACATCTCAATTTACTTAATTTGGTCACATTTGGTCTGTCCATCAGCAGTTTAATGAAAATTGGCATCTTAATGTGGTTTATTGGCTCTTTGTCTGGCTTAATGCTTGTTTGTGTTTAAATATGCAGGGTGTTAAGGGTAAAGTGTGGGATTTTGGCACCATTAGTGGCACCAAAAGGAAGTACAAAAACTGTTAAATTTTTACTTTTAGGAAATTGTAAGTGGTAAATGCAAAACATTCATTGCTAGGTTGTTCTAGGTGGTTACTAGGCCTAATCTGGGTGCTATCTTGCTGGTTAGTTATAATCATGCTGAAGTTGGCTTTTGTATTGTGCTGTAGAGCGTATCCATCATTACAAGTGACATCAAACTATAGTTTAAATTATATTGGCCAGATTTTATGAAACATTTTTATGGCTCATGCACACAAGAGTGATTTTTTCAATGGCGATGAGGCAAATGAATGTGCAAAATCACTTCCTTATGCTAGACCACCGGTACACAAGGTGGTGCTACACAACTTTACCCATCTGACACTTGCTTCACCCTCATGTGTTTTTCCTTGTGTATTTATCACGTAAGCTTTTCCACTTTTGTTTACTCCTCCACAAAGGCACACAAACACCCGTTTGCTGGAAAAAGTTATGAAGCCATGAAAGAAAATGAATTGAAATAAAAATCCTATTTGATCTGTAATTCTTGTGTGCTCGGCTAGACTGTTTTGTGCTTAAGCACCACCTAGCTGTGTTTTACTGTAACTTCAGAAGCTCAAAACACATGAGCAAAAGCATCAATCTCATTGGTGGACCAGATTTTAATGTGTATTTTCAATGCATTTTTAAATTTAAGTGACACTTTAACATCTGATGTTTTTGTGTGTCTGTGTGCAGCACTTTTGTTTAGTCACAAGTAGGCATGGGACGATAACTACAGGGAGTGCAGAATTATTAGGCAAATAAGTATTTTGACCACATCATCCTCTTTATGCATGTTGTCTTACTCCAAGCTGTATAGGCTCGAAAGCCTACTACCAATTAAGCATATTAGGTGATGTGCATCTCTGTAATGAGAAGGGGTGTGGTCTAATGACATCAACACCCTATATCAGGTGTGCATAATTATAAGGCAACTTTCTTTCCTTTGGCAAAATGGGTCAAAAGAAGGACTTGACAGGTTCCGAAAAGTCAAAAATAGTGAGATATCTTGCAGAGGGATGCAGCACTCTTAAAATTTCCAAGCTTCTGAAGCGTGATGATCGAACAATCAAGTGTTTCATTCAAATAGTCAACAGGGTCGCAAGAAGCGTGTGGAAAAACTAAGGCGCAAAATAACTGCCCATGAACTAAAAAAAAAAGCGTGCAGCTGCCAAGATGCCACTTGCCACCAGTTTTGCCATATTTCAGAGCTGCAACATCAATGGAGTGCCCAAAAGCACAAGGTGTGCAATACTCAGAGACATGGCCAAGGTAAGAAAGGCTGAAAAACGACCACCACTGAACAAGACACACAAGCTGAAACGTCAAGACTGGGCCAAGAAATATCTCAAGACTGATTTTTCTAAGGTTTTATGGACTGATGAAATGAGAGTGAGTCTTGATGGGATAGATGGATGGGCCCGTGGCTGGATCGGTAAAGGGCAGAGAGCTCCAGTCTGACTCAGACGCCAGCAAGGTGGAGGTGGAGTACTGGTTTGGGCTGGTATCATCAAAGATGAGCTTGTGGGGCCTTTTCGGGTTGAGGATGGAGTCAAGCTCAACTCCCAGTCCTACTGCCAGTTTCTGGAAGACACCTTCGAGCAGTGGTACAGGAAGAAGTCTGCATCCTTCAAGAAAAACATGATTTTCATGCAGGACAATGCTCCATCACATGCGTCCAAGTACTCCACAGCGTGGCTGGCAATAAAGGGTCTAAAAGAAGAAAAACTAAAGACATGGCCTCCTTGTTCACCTGACTGAACCCCATAGAGATTTACAAGGAGGGAAAACAGTACACCTCTCTGAACAGTGTCTGGGCTGTGGTTGCTGCTGCACGCAATGTTGACGGTGAACAGATCAAAACACTGACAGAATCCATGGATGGCAGGCTTTTGAGTGTCCTTGCAAAGAAAGGTGGCTATATTGGTCACTGATTTGTTTTTGCTTTGTTTTTGAATGTCAGAAATGTATATTTGTGAATGTTGAGATGTTATATTGGTTTCACTGGTGAAAATAAATAATTGAAATGGGTTTATATTTGTTTTTTGTTAAGTTGCCTAATAATTATGCACAGTATTAGTCACCTGCACACACAGATATCCTCCTAAAATAGCTAAAACTGAAAACAAACTAAAAACTACTTCCAAAAATATTCAGTTTTGATATTAATGAGTTTTTTGGGTTCATTGAGAACATGGTTGTTGTTCAATAATAAAATTAATCCTCAAAAATACAACTTGCCTAATAATTCTGCACTCCCTGTAGTTTTAAGATTTACCATGGTTTGGAAAAGTCACGGTTTTTTAAAAAGATAACATTTTCTCATTCCTGTTGTATATGTATGTTTTTGTCAATACCATTTTATTCATTTTTTAGGGCAACAGTATCTCCAGCAGCAAAGGACTCTCCAGTTCAAAAGCTACTGGTCAGCCCACAATTCAGTAAAACAAATTGCTTGTTCGTCAACATCCAATCATGTTGGACCTGAACAGTGCATTGGGTTAAATCCAAAAAAAAAAAAAAAAAAGAAATAGATCCAAAGTAGTGAAGAAATGTTTTTTTGAAACTAATGAAGACAGCAGAAGTCAATGATTTAGTTTCATTATTTAGCCAGACATGTTTACTAGGGATGCTCCGATCAATCGGCCGGAGATCTGTATCGGCCGATAATCACATTTCATGACTCGATCGGTACTTGTTGATCTGGCCGATCACATGAACCAATCGCAAGTGTTTGTTTAGGAGTTTACAAGCAGAGGAAGATGCACATGCGCTAGCTCACTATCCTCTGCCCGTTCTTAATTTTGATTCTGTAAAATGTCCAAGAAGCACAGCGAAAATGGACTTCATTAAGTCTCAACCTTTATTACAGCTCAAGACGGACATTTCTCAAAGAGTGAATAACAAAAATCTTGCCTGAGACGGTGTGTGGGAGCTCGAGTGCCCAGCAAGCGCACCGTTGTGACCGATGACTTTCGCTTGTTTACTAATGCCTATGACAGCCGTTACGTAATTTTGACAGTGGAGTGTTGCTGTTTGATTCGTACTCATAATCAGGTCGTCGTGTCCGTGGTGAAACTGTATTTCGTGTTTGTAAAATACACCCATCTTAAATTTATCAGTCATATACAAACAGAAAAAGAAAATGTCGTATCTGTGTCTGTTCTAATCGCAGATTTTGGAATTGTATCCTCGTAAAATTACAAGTACATTTTGTTTTCCTTTACGATTTTATAATTACAAATGCGTGAATTTTATTTACGCACGAAATATTTATGACAGTGATTTTATTCCATAAAAAAATTGCTGTTTTTTATCCAGAACATATTTTAGAGCAGTAAACACAATACCATGAAACAATTATATTTTTATCCAAGATTATCATATCATCAGACTCTTATACCAGCCCATACCTAGTCGGAAAGCGTTCAGCATTGAAGATAAATGCAAGCAAAATAGTCCTGGTTTGCACAAACCTTTAGGATTAAGCACAAAGTTTACTTAATGGTTTGTTAGTTTGACTTAATTTCACCCATACTTAAGCATTTATGGGACGCCACGGTGGCTCAGTTTGCATGTTCTCCCCGTGTTCGTGTCAGTTTTCTCTGGGTGCTCTGGTTTCCCCCACAGTCCAAAGACATGCAGTATAGGTGAATTGGATGAACTGTGTGAATGTGAGAGTGTGTTGGTGTTTCCCAGTACTGGGTGCCGGAATAGTTGGCGGTTCATTCCGCTGTGGCAACTCCTGATAAATAGGGCTAAGCCGAAGGAAAATGAATGAATTAATGAATAAAGCATTTATATGACGTTTTAAAAAAAAGACAAATTATTGTCCGACTTTTAAAATGTGTTCAAACAGGAAGTCAGTCTGCTCATTTATAGTCTGCTCACATTAAACGGTAATATGTTAAAAGGCTTTTAATGTCAGAAAATATTACACACTTAAGCTTTAAATGCTCTAAAAATGATATATCGTTTCCCTTCGTTTCTCTTTTCTGTGTCTTTAGCACATGTAAATGGGGTTTGCTCAGGCAAGAATTTTCTGGGTCATTTGTAGCTGTCTGCTGTCCTTGAGCCCAGGGTGAGCAGAATATGGGTGTCTAAAGATGGAGACCAACATGACAGTGAGATCCAGATGCTTGTTTTCCTACTTTAGTACGTAGAGAGAGAGAGAGAGAGAGAGGCGAGAGAGAGAGAAGAGGAGTGAGAGGAGAGAGGAGAGAGGAGAGAGAGAGAGAGAGAGAGAGGAAGAGATGAGGAGAGAGGAGAGAGAGAGAGAGAGAGAGAGAGAGAGAGAGAGCACGTCTCTGTAATCCTGCACAGGACCACGATTAATTTTAAAGCCGCTTTCCAGTCTTAAGCTCACTTTCTGCTTCCAGTTACAAAAGCACACAGCACTTAGGCTTTCTACTACATTGTTTACTCTGTCTTTCTATCATTTACTGTTACTTTTGGCCCAAAGTGCCTTTGTTATTGTGGCATCGATGGTAGTAGGTGGGGTTAAGCACAATGGAAAAAGCAAATACAAGATGATGAGAAAGGAGTTTTTGTTGCGCAAGATATCGACAGCATGCATATGTGTTTTAAAGAAACATTTCACCTAAAATTTAAAATTATGCTAATTTAACATTTGTTTGGAAACCTACGAAATAAATGTTCTTTTTCATTCAGTGAGAAAACAACATCTGATTTTTGACAGAATCTTCATGCTGCACTTTCCCACACTCTGAAAAGTGGATGAGGTGAATGCTCCAAAAAGCAGGCTTTAGAATTATTTTAAGCGACTCATTGGTTATTATTTATGTTATATTTTCACCTAGAAATGAGAAATTCTGAGGAACTTTTAAAGGGAACATCCCATCAAGTCTGAGATCTGTGTCTGAGACATTGCAACAGAATAATCACAATAATCAATAACCTCAATCTTTTTTGGTGAATAACATATACATACAAAAAAAACTATTCTAGCAACATTTTAGCTGCTGTGCGACATCTCCATCTCTATTGGAGGTGTCAGTATGGTTAAAAAACACTATACTAGTATTTACTATAAATGATAATAGTATATTTTCATGTGGGTGTTACTTTTACTGTGCACTTTTTTTGTTAACATTTATTATTATTTATTATTTATTTATTCCAATTCCTAATTATTAAACGAATTATTAAAATGACTAAATAAAATATTCTTAAGAATAAAATATGATGTGTTCTTTGGAAGAGTGTACTTGCGTTGTGATGCTTTTATTGTGTCGTTCTGGCATTATATAATGAGTGGCATAAAATAGTATTAAAATAATAATATATAATAATAATAATAATAAATATAATAATAATATTGTTTATCACAATATATTTTGGTGCAATATATCTTACAAAAAATAGATATTGTGATAGGCCTAGTCAGCTGTGTAAAATGTATTGTTTAGTGTAATTTGTATCTCAGATTCTTTGGTATTAAGATGTATTTTGAATTGACTGGATCACAACAAGTAGATATAGGGGATACATTCTCATTTACACCAGGTATTTTGATCTTCCACTTTTTGAAAGTGTACTGTATGTATCGTGTAGTCTTTTTCTGATCTTGGTTGTGAATATCAATTAACTATGATGTACTGTGTGTTTTCGTGAAAATTGTTACTGTTAAAAATGCAATAAGTAAGTGACAGGCAAAATATAATTATATGAGTTTCCTTTTCTTGAGTTTCTAATACAGGATTACAATTTAACATATGTACAGTTGAACAGATAGCAAAGTTTGAATTCTCTCTCTCTGGCATGCTTAACATGTCTAGTAATGTTTCTAGATAGAGAGTAGGTGATTTTTGGTAAAGGTTTGAATACATTCAGCCCCAAGAGTGTATACACCAAGTAGGCATGGGCCGGTGTAAGATTTTGACGGTATGATAACTTTGGATAAAAATATCACGCTCTCACGGTATTGTGATTACTGCCCTAAAATATATTCCTTTTCCACGTCTGGGTAATAAACAAAAACTTTTTTCCCTTTGAACACAATATATTTTATTTTGAGAAACATTTATAACATTTTGGAGCAGTTAACATATCTGGCTGAATAATGAAAATGAATCATTGACTTCTGCTGTCTTCATTAGTTCCAAAAACACAGATTTATTTACAACTTAGAACGGCATCTTTGGATATCTTTTTTGCTGGAGATACTGTTGTCCTAAAAAAAAAAAAAAAAAAAAATCTTTCACATACCTTAGGAATGGTAAAACTTTGGTGGTTTTAAAACATTGACTTTTCCAAACCACAGTATACCTTGAAAACGGTTATTGTACCATGCCTAACACCAAAATAGCATCAGTATTATTTTCCATCTTCCACTTATATAACTATAGTCAGATCAATGAAAACACATCTTCTCAAAAAAGTGTTACACACAAACCCAGCCTTATTATTTTGGTGAGTATTATATCAGTTGTCTTCTGATTTATTAATTGGAGTGCAAGCAATGGATACTTTCCTCACCCAATTGTAGATTAAACTTGTAAGATTAACTAAAGCTGGACTTTTCTAGTAATGTTATAACATTACTTTTCTGACCCTTTCAACTAGAGTGTGACATCATTCTCATCCCCAGCATATGACTTATATGGGGTAAATGGAACGCATCTTAAAATATCAAAAAGCAGCCATGTTTGTATTTATTTTAATAAAACATTTTTATATTCAAGGGCGACGCAGTGGCGCAGTTAGGTAGTGCTGCCGCCTCACAGCAAGAAGGTCGCTGGTTCGAGCCTCGGCTGGGTCAGTTGGCGTTTCTGTGTGGAGTTTGCATGTTCTCCCCGCGTTTGCGTGGGTTTCCTCCAGGTGCTCCGGTTTCCCCTACAGTCCAAAGACATACAGTACAGGTGAATTGGGTTAGCCAAATTGTCCGTAGTGTATGAATGTGAATGAGTGTGTTTCCCAGAGATGGGTTGCGGCTGGAAGGGCATCCGCTGCGTAAAAAAATATGCTGGATAAGTTGGCGGTTCATTCCGCTGTGGCAACCCCGGATTAATAAAGGGACTAAGCCGAAAAGTAAATGAATGAATGAATGAATGAATTTTGATATTGATTTTTTAAAATCAGTATTTTGGTGGGGAATAATCCTGATTTCCAGTCACAACAAATGAAAATGTTTGTTTTTTGTTTTTAATCTTTAGAAGAAAAAATAAATAAATGCAAAATGTTATCAGCCAGCAAACACAAATGTAAAATTTTTACTCAAAGCCATACTAAATAAATCTAGTAAATCCAAATGAATGGAGTATTTTAAAGTGGTCTCTAAATATTTTCCATAGCTGTATATCTTATCTCCTTACTGTGATATAAAATGACTTATGACTGTATTTGCGGTCAAATCATTCACCCGTAAAGTAAAGGCGGGAGTTTAGTATCGCTGCAGGTGTGAATGTGTTTGTGCAGATCGCTGTACTGTCACTGTCAGCATTAGAGTTGTGTACAGCCGCTCCTGTGGGGTTTCCACTTTCTGTTTTTGTGCCCAATCAGCAGCTCCTGCTCCTGCCAGCCAATCACAAAATAGCATTCCAGTGCTAGAGCTATTATTCCTGGGGATTTAGCCAGAGATTTCCAGCACTTGCCATATTCAGCCATATTCTGCTCAACCTACTTCTCTTATTTCTAAAAAAATCATGGAGGTTTTTAACAGTGAATAAATATTTTTGCTGTTCTATGAATTACTTCATTAGGTAATATTTGTCAAGTCAACCTATAGTATGTGAAAATATGTAGACTGTATAACTTACATAACTACAAACTTAAACTTTCAGCTATAGATTTGAATCCTACAGTTTTAATAAGATTAGGGTGTGAATTCAGCATGTGCTTGTAAAACATGTTTTGCCTGTAATACAGACATATTTTTTCAAACACACTACTGTTTAAAAGTGTTGTTAATGTTTATAAAGATTATGGCGGTTCATTCCGCGGTTCATTTCGATGTGGCCACCCCTGGTAAATAAGAGACTAAGCCGAATGAAAATGAATGAATGAATGAATGAATGAAGATACCGCTTATGTTCACAAAGCCTGTATTTACATAACTAAAATGAATTAAAACAGTTAAATGATACAATTTTAAATAACTTTTTTCTCTTTGAGTGTATGCAAAAGTATAATATGTTTGTGTTCAGCAAAGTTACTCTTCTGCATCACATGGAATTATTCTATGTATTCAATATACCCCCGCCCCCAGGATTCTGAATAGAAAGTTCCATATTTATTTTAACAAAGAAAAAGTATTTGTTTTTACACTTCTGATCAATTTGATAGTACTTTGCTCAATAAAGGATTTTTTTTATCTTTCCAAAAACTTTCACTTTGACCCAAAAACCTTTAAAATCATCAGTGCTTTCTACATTGCAGAAAATCTTATTCTTAAATTTTATTCTTGCAAGACAAGAACATTTAGTGTTAGTGTCATTAGGCAGAAATGACTTAATATGGTCAGTGACAGTTGGCCAGAAGCTTCACTTACACAAGGCTTTCAGGCATTATTTATCACTATATTCTAAACAAATGGCAAACAGAATGGGATCAGTGCTCAGAAAAGAAACTTTTTGAAATTCAGCCAGAAAAAGGAAGAAAATCTAATTTATTTTTTAACTCAAGACATGATGAGATTGTTTATAGAAGATGCCGCATTAGACTCACGAGACTCACACATGAACATTTACTTAAAGGAGAAGAACCACCAAAATGTCAATATTGCAAAAGAAACCAATCTGTTACACATATTCTTGTGGAATGCCCTATTTTTAATGTTATCAGACAACTATTTTTATCTGGACAGACTTTAAATGAAATATTTTTAAATGTGAATCCTTCTAAAATTGTACAATTTTTATCAAAAGTAAACCTTAAAAAACTGTTTTAGATTTTTATCTTATATATTATCATTATTATTATTATTATTATTATTTATGTATTTTACCTTGTGTATTATTTATTGCTGTAGGTGAATTTTTTTAATTGTTAGAATATTTTTATAATTATAGAATAGTGATATTTATAAAATGTGATAAACTTGATCTGTTTTTTTTGCCATGACTTAGCCAAAGCTGAAATGGCAATAAACTCAAAATTCTTTCTCTCTCATTATTTATCATTGAGTATTGTCACAATGCGTTAAGAATGTTGTTTATAAAGGCTGGTATATAGTTCTGTGTTGAGCGATCGCCGTGACCCACGGCACAAGCCTTGCGCGTAGCCATGCATTTATACTTGTACATGCTAGGTTGCTTTGCAATAACACTTACAAAACATTAGCTAGCAGTAAGTTATGTTATATTCCTTTCTTCGCTGGTGTTTTGTTTTTTCCTGAACGCTATCTTAATGTACAAGTAGCTCAAACTCGCTCATTCAGAGGCGGGAACCAGTGGACGTGCAACAATTTAATCATAAGGTATACACAAAGCTAAAGTTTTCATCTGGAGCTCCTTCATGGGATTCGACACTTGCAAACACTCACTCCATTGGGTTCACAGCTCTCAGCACCACCCACACTCATCACAGCTACCAAGCCGGCCAATCACCGAGCTTACGCTACACATCATTGCGACGTGTTTTTGAGCGGTGCGTGTCAGCGTCGGCATCAGCCATGGCGAGGGCTACGCGACCACCCGAAGGCTGCACTGGACCATACACGTGCACTTGACGGAGAAGTATAAATCAGCCTTAAGTGTATATAGTACAAGGTTTCCGCTACATTCGTTCTACCATGGCGGGGCGGCACGCCAAAATTCATCCCGCCATGGCTACATTACAGTTTCTCATTCAAAACGTTGTAGTTTTTTTTTAAATAGCGGGTTATAATCGCACCAAAACGTATTAAAAGGTAAGTGAATCATAACAGCGCAAACTTTTCTGTAACCGTAGTAGTGCTGTGCGTTATTTGTTTAACCCTTTAAGGTGACATGCTGACTGACTGACTGACTGACAGGTGCGTGATGCGTGAGGCCAGCAAACACGACGTATAGCTTTCAGTTAGGATGAACACAGTTTCCATAATTATACTTTATTAATAAATAAAGGTCTATGGCTCTGCATACAACAAACAAAGACTTTATCTTGCTGGAGTTTATAGCCGTTTCACTTTACCTCAGGACGCATTAATGCCGCTCTGTCAGTCTATTGGAGACGTTCATTAATATTCCTAGCAAATCTAATAAAGGTTGGAGACATATTCACTATGTAAACGCGCTAAATTGCACTTGAGCAGCGTATATTTGAGGGCGTGCAAGAAGTTTTGTGCACGAACAGAGGAAATCCTAGCGCAAGCAAAAAGATCTGCATGCTCGTATTACACATATCTGATCTCGACTTGTAGTACTGCGTCACATTTGTCATTGAAATAACGCCAAAGGTAGTTGTTAGATCAAAAGGCCTGCCGCCACAGCTGGAAAAAATCCTAGAGGAAACACTGTAGTACTCTTTCATAAAAATTCATTCATTTATTTTCTTTTCGGCTTAGTCCCTATATTAATCAGGAGTCGAACCATCAATTTATCCAGCATATGTTTTATGCAGCGAATGCCCTTCCAGCCGCAACCCAACACTGAGAAACACTCATACACTCTTGCATTCACACACATACACAACGGCCAATTATCTTGTTCACCTATACCGCATGTCTTTGGACTGTGGGGGAAACCAGAGCACCTGTAGGGAACCCACTCGAACACGGGAAGAACATGCAAACTCCACATAGAAATGCCAACTGACCCAGCCGGGGCTCGAACCAGCGACCTTCTTGCTGTGAGGCGATAGTGTTACCCACTGCGCCACCATGACGCCCCTTTCATGAAAATATACAAATGTTTTTTTTTTTTTTTTTTTTTTTTTTGAAAAGCAATATGTTTAGTTGGAAAATTTCTGCTTAAATAATAGCTCAGATTCACAGCAATGTGACAACCAAATTTGAGTCTCCCAAGAACCTTCTATCATGAACATACATCTTAATCAATAGAAAAGTTCCATGGAGAGTAAAGGCCAATTTTTGAATCCACATGGTTGGACTTGGACCAGCATAGCACTTCACTGTTCATGTTCTTCACTGTACCCTGACACAGAACCTGATGCACACCTCTCAAAAAAAATTTACTACGCTTCATGATGCAGAGAGGTAAGCTTGATTACTGTGATGGGGACTCTAAAGAGATACTTCTGTTTTGTGTATATTTTAAAGATTGGCATTTACCCATTTGTTTAATTGACAGTACTTTGATGTGAAGTAACATTCATTCATTCATTTTTATATATAATTAATATCAACAAAAGGTTGACGGATATTGACCCAAAGGCCTATTTTATTTTAGCTATCTGGCACAGCCTTTTCTTCTTCCAGATAACATCGGAAATACTGTGAGGATGAACATAGTCATGATGTGTCAGTGAAATCTGATCTTTGCTGTTTGTATAAAATGACGAAGATGATGATGATGATGATGATGATGAGGATTGTTTCAAGTCAATATGAGTGTTTATTCCTCCATAGAGGGTGTGTGGGTCAGGTCAAAGGCGAAGGGTCTCGCATATGTCCACTTTTCACACTCTCAGAGAGGGCAAAACACCCCACACATACCATCTGTCACCACTGCACCATCTGATGTGTGTGTGTGTGTGTGTGTGTGTGTGTGTGTGTGTGTGTGTGTGTGTGTGTGTGTGTGTGTGTGTGTGTGTGTGTGTGTGTGTGTGAAAGATAACAAAAATGGCTTCAGCAACTACACAGATGTGTTGTGAATAAGAGCGCAGTGAACTGTAATGCTCTGCAAGTGTTGCAGCAAGATATAATTGGATAAGTGTATGTGTGTGTGTGTGTGAATCTGCACTTGATGCATAAGAGGATGATGGAGTGTATGTGTACCTGTGTTCTTTAGGTGAACTGTAAGAGATGATGTTGGCCTGTGAACATGTTGAGAGCTTGTGTGTGTGTGTGTGTGTGTGTGTGTGTGTGTGTGTGTTCTGTCTATTGAGATGTGTGTGGATAATTTAGAGTGCTGTAATTAGATGTATTAGTTTTGTGTGTCCAGTAGCAGTAATGGGATAAAAGTGTGTTTTGGTTTAGGGTGATTACGTGTGTATTTTAAAACAGTTATAAGTGATGTTGTTTGCACAGGACTACTGTGTGGTGCATTGATGGATGGTGGACGCAAAGGGAGATGAATAAGTGGGTGTGTGGGATGTGGGTGTGGTGTGTGTGTGTGAGGGGGGGTGGGGGGAGGGAGGATAACTGTAAAGTGTGGATTAGTGTCAGTGCAGCCAGAGGACTCAAACAAAAGCAGAGAGAGAGAGAGTTGTTAGTATTATGTATTACTACTGTTATTTATTATAATCCATTAATCATTTTTTTAGTTTGTACAGTGCAGAAATATTCTATTTTTAATCGGTATAAAAATACAAATATTAAATTTGATGTATGTTTAAATATCATACCATTGCTAGAATGTTTATTAGCTTTTATATCAGTTTATTCTTGATTAACATGAATTTACAACTCATTTATTTTACAGCACACAAATCTAAATGACATTGAAATGTATAAATACAATATATTTGACATTATTAAAAATACTAGTCCCAATTGTTTGTTTCCTTGTTTATTTATTCTTGATTAATAGATTAATTTTTAATATGTTATTTATTATAACATCAATAATAATTTGTTTTTATAATTAATTATTATAATTATATTATTAGTATTTTATTGTTGATAGAGACAACATGTATTGCTTTGCTAAACATCATTCATGCTATACTGTACGCATTTTTTACTTTATTAGTCATTCATTATTGTGTGCATGCACAGATGTTTATTTGTTTTATTTCATTTTTGAAAAAATAATAAAAAAAACAAGTGTAAATTATTGTTATCTTATTATGGTCTCCTAGGGCTGCACAGTACTGTTTCAGCATTGACATGCTGAAAACTAATCTAATATTATAAATTCTTACCAAATAACTAGAACTACTCAAGTCAACTTCTGTGCAAATGTATTTGTATTCGTATTCATATATAGTATGACATTGCGTTTGTACTACAATTTGACAGCATAATTGTGTGCATAAAAAAAGAAATCAAACACGGAGAGTCTAAAAATCCTTTTGTAAGAGGAACTACTTTCTTACATCAGAACAGTAGAAGCCTTTACTAAGGGTGCTTTCACACTAGCACTTTTGGTCCGCACCCGGGTTCGTTTGACATCATAGTACGGTACGTTTAGCTAGTGTGAACGTGTCTTCTGAACTCGGGTGCGCACCCGTGAACCATACCCGAGTCTGCCTGAAAGAGGTGGTCTGGGGTATGGTTCATGCGAACTCTGGTATGGTTCACACTTCTAGTATGAATGCAATCGTACCAAATAGCGGAAGTGAACCGCCAACTGTACAACAAACTGTCGTTTTCATAACGTTCATTCGTGTGTGTGTGTGTGTCACGTATTTTACCTTGGTGACAAGCGGGACTGAGCCAGGGCAAACACAGTGATACACAGTGATGTCTGCTTGTCTCCTCCAGAAACAGCTTCTGCAGTCACTGTGTGATGTTCTGAATGTTTATAATATTTTTGCGGCAGATAGACGCGAGTCGTTTCTGTATGTCCAAAACTAAAAGATTCAGCAAAAGCAAATCGACCGCGATGTGCGAAAGTCTTTCCATTTTGTCGCTGCTTTCGTGACTGTCACCTAGCAACAGCCGTAAACAAAACACCAGCTCGATGACGCAAGCGTATTGGGGTTCAGAAGGAAAAAAGACAGTGTGAACACAAACCAACCGAGAAGGTGGCAAGGGGGGACAATCGAACTTGGGTACGGTCCAGGCAATTGAACCAAGTGTGAAAGCACCCTAATTCACCAACGTCACTTAAGAGCTAGTAATTGAATGATTCTCTAGCGTATTGTCTAAAATGATAACAAAACAGGTGATTTTGCTCACATTTTTAGATTATAAGGCTGAACGTCATGAAATGCCATCAGTCTAGAGACATTTCCCAGTATTTCTTTGTTGCAATTAAGATATCACAATAATTAACCCCAAAAAAGCCAAAGCAATGCAATCACTACCAGATTACTGTTGTATTTGCGATAAGGAAAAACGCTGAACACATGCAGGCATTTCTTTTTTCTTTCTGTTTACTGAACTAGTCTGCAGTAACGAAAACAGGAGACAGATTAGAAACAAACAGAGGGCCAATCAAAAAGTAACTCAGGGTTAAACAAAGAGTGGCCAACACAATACATACATTCCTGATATGTGAGTCCCATGTTGCACTCAATACACTACAATTACTATGGTGTAAATACAGCAAAGAGAGAGATCAACTTAGAATGTCACTCACCATTTTTTATAATGTTTTGATCAGCTGTAGTTCAAAAATAATAATCTTTTATCCTCTAAGGGCTTATTATGCGGTCTCTGTTGCCGTCTTGTGGATAGACAACATTAACCATCTTTGCTCTGCTCAATGACAGGCTGATGGATGCCGATGCGCTGTATTTCTGAAATTATAAATATTTAAAATAGGCCCTATCCTTATAATTAAACTGCATAGATACAATCTAAACAACTACATTTTCGCCTAAAAAAACTCAAATGTTGCCCAACAGCAGGAATATTTGTCAAACTGTAGTGAGTTAATTTATCTGCTGTCAATCTATGTGGGCAGAGTAATACAGAAGATTGAGGAGGCTGTAGAAGTTCTGATATCGGAAAATATTGCACAGCTATCAGCCAATCAGATTTGAGAACCAGAACTGTTGCATAAATATATAACTGGTATTTTTCTCCTACTAATACTGTGAATTCCAACACACTACTTTTTTCCCACGAACACTTTTTCACATATAGTGCAGACAAGCAAGATTTCAGTTGCAGCCTGTGTGTCACAACAAAATTTGTAATGTAGTTTCTGTCAATCGAGTGCATGTTGAAACACTCAACATCCGAGTGCTTGCATTGTGAATAACTTTGTTGATAATGATGGGAAGATAGTTTTGTTTTGCTTTAGTTTCTGATTTGAGACTACACACTGCTAAAAAATGATTGTCTAACTTAGAGTTTTTTGTCATGTTTTTAGCTCAAATACCAAAACATTCTTAAACCGAGAAGCATTTTCTAGACAAGTAAAACATATTGCCTTGTTTTCAGAAATAATTTGTCAAAATCAAGTGAGTCTTTTCTTAAAATAAACTAATGTGCCAATGGGGTAAGCAAAATTAGGGGTTGCGACTGAAACGGCATCTGCTGCGTAAAACATATGTTGGAATAGTTGGCGGTTCATTCATGCTACTGTAGCGACCCCTAATAACTAAGGGACTAAGCTGAAGGTAAATGTATGAATGAATGATATATTTGGACTAGAAACAAGAAAAAAATTTTTTAGTGGAGCAGGTGCAAAACCCATTTTTCTGACCCCAAACTGTCTTGTATCAGCTTTGTGTCTTTGGAAAAGGGATATAATACTACCCATCTCATTTTGCCGGCTTGGAGGAACAGGTGAGGAGTCTGGAGAAGAGTGTGTGTGGATGTCTGGAAGCTTTCCGTGACATAATTTGGCCTGTCTGCCGTTACAGTTAACAAACACAAGCTTCTTTTTCCCCCACAGGCCATCCAGCATCTTCCCCAAACCAACCTCATCCTCTCTACAGTCCCTGTCACACCACTAATATCCTGTTCATCACCAATATGAGAGCTGTCTACATGCATTTGTGTTTTACGATGCTTTTGTACAGCCGCTATTAATAAGGAGGGTGGAGGAGGGAGGGGTGGAGGCGTGACCGTGGATTTACTGAGACAACAATGACTCAAACAAACACACTGAACTGAGACAGACATATTAGACATGCTCAAGTTTTGAACCCTGTCTTTGCATCAGACAACAACACTGAGGTTATCAGGACATCAATCCATTACAAAACAAATGTTTAAATAAATACTGGTGGTTTAAAAAAAAATTACATTTATATTAAAACAACATTAGAGCAATTCCACCGTTATGGATGTGACATTAGCAGTAACATTTCAAAACATAAGTTCACAGAGGAAGTATATGTTAACATTATATTGAAACATCTGATTATATTTTCCAAAACAACTAACCACAGAATTATGGGAGCAGAAAAATATCAATCTGTAAACATTTTTTTATATTTAAAATTAGGAAAATAAACATGCGTTATGGATGCGATGAAAAAAGTCTGCGAGTTTATAGTATACAACATACTTTGTAGAAATTCTGTGAATTAAACTCCACAACCCAAAAGAAATAATGCTAATCAAAAGGATAAGAGTTGGATCACTATACAACAAAACGATTGATTTTGGGTTTTTTTGACATTTTTTGCATTTATGAGGAAAAATCTTCGTTATGGATGTGACATCTCAGTTATGGATGTGACGGATGTGAAATTGGCACTTGTGTGATCTTGCCAAATCAAATATAATAGTTTGAAAACATTGACAAAGACATTTTATTTTAAAGCACTGTAAAATACTTGCTTACAGAAAAAACGCAGAAACGGTTTTGATATTTTGGCAAAAACTTATTTTTTTTCATGGCAAGGTTGACATTTGCATGGAATTGCTCATTGAAAAAGTGACAGAAAACAAACAAAGTTCTAGTAAATGTATTATAAAGAGAGCAATACAGAATTTTTCAGTCTAGGATGAAGTTATGTATGTTAACAGTTAGGGCTGCACAATATATAATTTCAGCATCGTGATCATACATAATAGTTACATTACAGGATATGAAATGTTGAGTCTGTGTTATAATTGATCATTTTTATGTGTATTTCAGGTCTGGGACTGAAAAAGCATTCATTAATATGAAATAGTTTCATTTGTAACTTTAATAATAATTCATTTTATTGACTTATTTTTATTTTTATTATTCAATTACTGTACCTGAATACTGTTAGACTCGGTAAAATGATATAACAATGTTCAGTCTTTTTTTTTTTTTACTTATATTGATTATGCTTGTAAAATGTTTGTTATATATGTACTTCTCTACAGAATCATCCCAATCAATCTAAATTTATTCTTTCCAAATATAGATATTCAAGTCATCTGGTGAAATTCATATCACAATATATATTGCATGTATGTGTATAACGGTCATCAGTATCTTAAATCCTTGAAAGTTTTTAATATTTAGATTATTTTTAAACATTTGAACATTTATGTGTATTTATGTACGTATTATATCATCTTTGTATCAAATTACAAAAAACAAATTACCGCTTGTGTGAGGTGTTTCTAATGCAGCGTCTATGGGGCAGGACAGTGAATTTGATGTTATTCTTTCCTCTGGCTGCTGTCACCAGTCTCACTCAATTTTTTTCCTTTTTCTGAAAGTCTTTATAACGTCATCGTGGAGTTTTTCTTTTATTATTTGAGCGAATAAGATTGTAAAAAAAATTATTTGTTGTATTCTCCCATTCACTGCGCTCTAGGTTTTCCCAACTATGATGACTTCCACTACTGAGAAACCCGGAAATGTGAAAAAGGTCTATTAAAAAAATACCACAATGTTAGATTAAGGGTTGAGTCGATAGACGATGCCATCGTCCATTGCCGATGGCCGATAGACATCACGATACTGAGCCGGCATCGCGATCCTCCGCCCTTGTCACAGCAGCAACCCGCTTGCGAAAAATACTTAGGCCCCATTTACATTAATACATCTTAGTTTTAAAATGGCCTTTTAAAACGAAAACAATCCATGTCCACACTGGTGTTTCACATAGCATTTCTGAAAAGCCCTCCTTCCACACTTCTGAGCTCCAGCAGTCAGCGGGTGCTTTGAGCACAAAACCCCAGAGAGCAGTGCACGTCGGACAGTTTATCAAGGATGTACCGCTGGATCGCGTCCCACTATAGTTGTTAAACGTGATATTTAATTAATCTCGTCTCTCTCTAACGACTCTTCGGTCCTTTGAATCTATCAGGTAACGTGTCACAGCATCAGTACACTGCTTTATTCTTTCGCTTTCACTCTTGTACTTAGTCATTTTAGCGAAAACTTCATATACTGTTGGTTGGTTCCTGTTGGTTGTGCACCTTTTTTACCAACCAAGTTTGTCGACGCCATTATAATGACACAGATTACTCTGCCTATTCATGTCAGAGTCCCGTGAAAAAAGTGATTGACAGGTGGTAATTTGTGTGTAACTTATCTTTATTTATTTATGATTTGGTTATGGGTAAAACAAAGACCATGCAGGTCAGGTAGTTGAAACGGTAGGCTACAAATAATTAATTCATTATGAATTCATTAATTATTCATAAATAATTAATTCACTGCCGCTATGACGATGATGCCGTTTCTCATTAGACATCATACGATGCCAAATTGGTCGACATCGCCCAACCCTAGTTAGATTTATCCAATAACGAGTTTAGGATATGTTTTTTTTTCCATCAGCTTTTCACCAACGATGAGGGTGATGTCTCTGTCTCTTTCTGTCCGCTGTTAAGTCAACTGCTTGTTGCAGACTAATGTGTCACATTTCAAGGTCTTCTCTGATGTTATCAAACCAACATTTCATTGTCGTCCTCTAGATCTTCTTCCTGCTACTAGTGCACAGCTCTTTGTGGTAGTTGTCTTTCATTCATTTTGTTGACATGTTCAAACCACAGGAGGCGTCACTTGCTAATTCATTCAGTGAGCGTTTGTTCTTGTCACAATCTATTTAGTTTGTCTTTATTTATTATTTGGGCCATTCTAGTTACTTTTAGGAGACTCCATAGCCAGCTCATTTCTGCTATTTCTATTCATCTTTCATCTTCCTTTTGTAGGTACCCGTATTCTGATCTGTACATTAAAACTGGTATTACCAATGTTAGATTTACATAATATACAATTTATACTATTGATGCTAAGCCAGTTCATCTTTTGATAACAAGAGAACTTCCTTCTTGAGATATCAGGCCTCCCTAGTAGACTGATTCTTTCACCTGTTCTAGATCTTCTCCTCCAAGCTCTATTTTGAATTTTTTGTTCAAGATTTGTCCTCCAGTTAGGTTTTAGAGACATACTGTATGCATTAGGGCTGCACGATATTGGAAAAATCTGACATTGCAATATTTTGTTTTGCTGCAACAAATAATAATTTGACTTCTAGTTGATCATTTGGTATCAGAAGTGGCTTATATGAAAAACAAAAGCCTCTAGATTACACTTATTTTACCAAAATAAAATATGATCATGCTTTGATTTTAATAATTTAATTAGGACAGTAAGGTCTGACTTTGCTTTGACAAAAGTCTTGTCACTTAACAGAAATAATGTACTGTATAGAATATAAAGTCATGGTGCAGTAAAAAAATTCATATTCATTTAGAGTTTGACTCTCATGAGCTTGGAGGACTGTATCCATACATCTCTGCAATGACTCAAATAACTTATTAATAAAGTCATCTGGAATGGGAAAGAAAGCATTCTTGCAGGACTCCCAGAGTTCATCAAGATTCTTTGGATTCATCTTCAATGCCTCCGCCTTCATCTTACCCCAGACATGCTCAATAATGTTCATGTCTGCTGACTGGGCTGGCCAATCCTGGAGCACCTTGATCTTCTTTGCTTTCAAGAACTTTGATGTGGAGGCTGAAGTATGAGAAGGCTTGCCATTCTTCTGAAGAATTCACCCTGTCCTGTTGTTTGTAATGTAATGAGCAGCACAAGTGTCTTGATACCTTACACTGTTGATGTTGCCATCCACTCTGCAGATCTCTTGCATGCCCCCATACTGAATGTAACCCCAAATCATGATTTTTGCACTTGACTGATTTCTGTGAGAATCTTGGGTCCATGCAGTTTCCTTTAGGTCTTCTGCAGTATTTGTGATGATTGGGATGCAGTTCAACAGATGATTCATCAGAAAAATCTACCTTCTGCCACTTCTCCAAATGATCAACTAGAAGTCAAGTTAATATTTGTTGCTCTTACAACTGAGTTTGATGACAAGACATTTGTTAGGTAGTGTATATTGAGATATGAAAACAATTTCATCAGATGTCCTCAATAGCTCTACGGTATTTGTGAAAAATCATTCATTTAAATTGGTTAGGCTGATTTTGTAAGGGTGTGAATCATGTATAAAATATAAAATTGCAAGAATATTTGCATTAGATCAAAGAAAAAAATAAACAGTTCTTTATGGTTTTACAAAGATTTAAAACAGTATTTAAATACCGAAATGTAGTAATGTAAAATAACACTGTATAGTCTTTGTATTATTAAATCAGTCAATTTTTCTTCATTAAGGTTACAAATGTTTTACGTTATTGTGCCCGAATGCTTTACACTTTCTTTAATACACATGCAAATGATAAAGTGTCAGTCTGTTATTGTTATGCGTCGCAATGACACCATAAATCTCATGTACACTCCATTGTTGATCAACTATAATCCCAATTTAACGCTGCATATCTATTGCGTACACACACATTGTGATATCAATGCCGAAACGGTATATCGTGCAGCCTTAATATTCATCGTCATATAAGAATAGGAAGTGTATTTTGATATAACATTTTGAACACACTTCGTTCATTTGTTAATTTGCCTAAAATTAGAAATGAATTTAGAAATGCTTTTGAAACTAAACTTTGCACTTAACAAACAAAATTACAAAATTAAATCTAAAATGGATGTCTTCAGTGGAGTTTTCCCATCCTTAAAATAGCAAAAGTGCATTTAAACACACTCTTGGTGCTTTTGCGCCATACATTTTAGACTTTGCATAGTCTACATACTTTTTTCTGAGCCACTTCTTTTGACATTTTCAGTTTTGAGATAATGTTAGTCCTGTTTTCAATCTGCCACTATGCGGATGCATAGACATTTGTAGCTCTACTCTATTTTGAAAATAGGGCTGGGAGAACAATCTCATTTTAATTTAAAAACAACAGTAACCAAAACGACACAATTTGGATTAAAGCCTAAAAGGGGCAGTTTTAAAGTTATAAAAACATATTTGTGGGGTATTTTGAGCTGAAAATTCACATACAGATTTTAGGGACATCAGAGACTTAATTTAGTAAAATCTTGTAAAAAGAGGCAAAATATTGCAGGCCCTGTTTAAAATCATGCAAAATGATATTCGAGCTAAAAAAAAAACATTTTAATATTATGTTTTAATTTAACACATGCAAACTCTTTTAAAACACTTTTCCTCAGCTTAGTCCCAGATTTATCAGGGATCACCACAGTGGAATGACCTACCAATTACTCTGGCATACTCTGGTCTACTATCTGCAACCCAGCACAGAGAATACACTAACGGCAGTGAAGTAACAGTAATGACAGTGCTAACCACCAAGTCTTTTTATTTTAACATATTGTTAAAGGTGCTGTATGTAAGTTTTTGACTCTTCTAAATCATAAAAATACCATAATATCTGTGCAGATATTTAAGAAACATCCCAAGTGAACATACTTGTTTAAATGAAAAACAATGCTGAAGTCAGATATTCTGCTTTGAAAATGGGTTTTCCGTGCCGGAACGCTGTCTTTATTTATATAAATTTCATATGCACGATGCCAGTTTAGCCAATTATATGTCAGCACCCTGGGTTGCCTTGTTGGAAAACAGCGTATTTCATTCATTCATTCAGAAAGACTCTGAAAGCATGCGTCCGTGACCAAAAAGAACAGTATGGGAGACAGATGCAGTTCCACATGAGGTTATTAATTAGCAAATTACATAAATATTACGAACGTAAAGATTAGGTGAGCAGGTTACATTGTAACCGCGTGTCCTACGCTGTGACGAGAGAGGCAGTGATCAGCTATTTGGCTGTTTGCACCAGACGAGACACGGCAGAAATTTAAATACAGCCTTTCAGAAGCACAGAATATGCACTCACTCACGAAACGGTAAGGTTTAGAATCTATTTAATACATGTTAACCCACTTTAACATCAATGTAGATGCTGAATCACTCATATGTGTTTAGTTCTAAAGTTCAATTTCAGACGGTTTATTGTATTTTCAAGATCTGAGGTGAACTTTCTGCTTTCAGTATATGGCAACAAATGCCATGTAAAATGCATTCAAACTCGCATTGTTAGCATTTAGCACAGAATAAAGCACACAAGGCTTACCTGAGGTGATCTAGCTGTCATAGGTTTTTGTTGTTCAGCTGTGAGAAATAGAAGCCATTTCTAATATATCAATTCGAGGTGTTGGTTAGGACAAAAACTCCGTTAAATATGGAAAATATTCCCTCTATCGCGTGTCGTTGCTTTTATTTAGAACACAGTTTAAATCACTTACTCCTGTACACAATCTGGCATCCTAGCGTACTTTTATTATGATCCAGGAGTGCAATACCTAGTTCAACCACTGGGTGTCAAACTTACATACTGCACCTTTAAGAACAATTTATTGACAAGTTACTGATTAGCACAACAGTGGCCGGTTTTTCCTTTTATTAGATGTCATTGAAATTCAGCTTTTTAGTCTGTGCAAGTCAGGGGATATTTGGCTTAAAGTGGGAACCCTGAGTGTCATTATTCAGCTCAAGTCAGTTCAATGTTGTCAGCACTGATAGACTAATGGGCAGCATGCTAACATAGTGAAATTTTGCTTTGTGCGTCCTTCGTTTGAGTCCTGGCTTGCAGACTATTTCAGACCCTGTCCCCTTTCTTTCTCTTTCTCCAATTTCTCTTCCTGTGTACAGTAAATATTGTCCCATTGTAATAAAGGCAAAAGCCAAAGAAAACATATTTAAAGTCAGTTAAATGTTAATTCAATTAAGATTGATAATAAATACTGAATATGAATTGCCTTTGAAACCCTATTCGATTTATTCTGCTGAAAAATCCAGCATTTTTGTTTGCAGAAGGTATTTTTGCATTGCTGGGCCTGCATAGGATTCTGCTGGCTGGTGGACCAGATACACTCTGTTTTGGTTTGAAAACAGCATAGCTAGCTATTTAGACCATTACTTGCACTCCTGGACCAATTCATTGTGGTTGATGCTGGATTTTTCAGCAAGGGACAGATATCATGTGCAAAAACACATTCTCAAAACTTGACGCAATATTTACTGATGGGCAGGTTGCTATATTTGTCATCATTTGACTCTAAGGTCAATAAAAATGTGGGCCGTTTTTTGCAGATCTCCATGTAGTGTGCATTTGTGTGTATTAGGAATATAGTTAGTATATACTCCTCTACAGATGTGAGGAGGGAGATCAGGTTCATTAGAGGGAGAATCTTTGTTTGGGAAAGTAGAAAGGCATAGCAAGACTTGCTACTTGTGTTTTTTTTTGCATGTGTTTGTGCAGCTGGATGGTTCAGTTCTGGTTGAGCAGGTGCTGCATGTGTGTAGTGTTGATGTTGAACGCATTAAGTTAATAAATAGAGAAGTTGAGAAGTTCACTTCCTGTTTGCATTATTTCAAGTGTAACATCAGAAGTCACATAGTCACTGCTCTCAGCTATGAAAGAGTAGGCTATTTGAAGTATTTTTGATCGGTTGATTGACTGATTTATTGACTAAAGACACAGAGGAAACAACTTTTTTTTAACATGTATTTAATTTGGATGATTTTAAATTCAAGTTAAACTATAAGGATAATGCAATTTTAAAATGTTCATACTTTCACTTTTTTTCACGTTCATACTTTTTTTGCTCGTATTACAATTGAGAGATTTTTGAATGAAGGGTGCATTACTTGATTTTAAAATAATTGAAGGAAACACACACTATCTGCTGTCTATGATTTTATATTGAACATCAACGTTAAACAACTGAAATTAAAACACACATTGCCTAAAACCAAGTCAAAATGAAAATTAATAACTTGCACTTTTGGAAACAAAATGAATTATTTTCAATGTAACATTTTTTATATTAAAACTATAAAATAAGAAGCTTGTCTTCTGCATAAAATAACTCTTGTATATCCTAATAATATTTGAAACAGTGCATTTCTTGAATCTTATGTAAACAAATATTTTAATGTAAATAATAATTTTATTGTAATGGAAAATATGCCGTCTCTGGTGCAGCTTCCAATCATCGTCAATGTAGTGCTTGTGACTTAACTACTATTTTTTGAGAAGTACATAGGTATGCGCATGAAGGCTTGCGAGACCATAGCCGTGCATTCAACGCAGACGTATAAAGTAGCCTTAACAGAGTGGGGTCACATGACTTCACATGCGGTAGGGAAAGTATTTGAAAAAAATGACCTGGAAAAATTTGATTGATTATAGGTTCTTAATGTCAATTTCGATTACTTTTGAATTAAATGCCCAGCCCTATGTTGTTGCAACCCAGGCTCAATGGAATTATGTTATTTGTATGTTTTGATGAACACTTTTAAGGTGGCACATTCACAATTAGGCATTGGCCGGAATTAGATTCTGACGGTATGACAGTATTTACAGTTTTACAGTATTGTGATTACTGCTCTAAAATCTGTTATTTTTAAATGTCTGGGTAAAAACTAAAACTTTTTTCCCTTTTTAACACAATTTATTTTATTGAAACATTTAAAGTATTTTGGAGCAGTAAACATGTCAGGCTAAATAATTCAAACAAATAATTAACTTTTGCTGTGTTAGTTTCAAAAACACAGATTTCTTTCGCATCTTTGGATATCTTTTCTGCTGGAGATACTGTTGTCATAAAAGAAAAAAACTAAAAAAAGCGTTAATAAAAAAATCTTACACATACCTTAGGTACGGTATTAAAGAAAATTTTGGCGGTTTTAAAACCTTGACTTTTCCAAACCGCGGCATACCTTGAAAACGGTTATCGTCCCATCCCTATTTACAATATTTTGTTCGTATTTATTTACTTATATGCACTTACAGTATATGTACCCATCGTAAAGCTAATGAATAGCGTCAGAAGCAAACATGAGATAGAACTCCATATTTTGAGACAACCATAGCATTTTACCTTGTTTTTACAAAGCTCTTTTGTTGAACCATGTTTCACAGGACTTGTGCTTTGTATGCAAGCGTATCAATTGGCTGTGGTGAGGTACAGTAGGCAAGGCGTGTGTGCTATTATTATACTTATGTCAAGTATTAAACTATTTCTCTCACCCACTTAAGCAGGGGAACACAATGCTGAACATTGACAAAATTGTATACAGTGCATCCGGAAAGTATTCATAGTGCTTAATTTTTTCCACATTTTTTATGATACAGCCTTATTTCAAAGTTAATTAAATTCATTTATTTCCTCAAAATTCTACACACAACACCCCATAATGACAATGTGAAATTTTTTTATTTGAAATTGTTGCAAATTTATTAACAATAAAAAAGCTGAAAAATCACATGTACATAAGTATTGACAGCCTTTGCCGTGAAGCTCTAAACTGAGCTCAGGTACATTCTGTTTCCACTGATCATTCTTGAGATGTTTCAGCAGCTTAATTGGAGTTCACCTGTGGCAAATTCAGTTGATTGGACATGATTTGAAAAAGCATACACCTGTCTATATAAGGTCCCTGGGCTGACAGGCTAATGGTGAGTGGTGGCAGCATCATGCTGTGGGGATGTTTTTCAGCAGTAGGAACTGGAAGACTAGTCAGGATAGAGGGAAAGATGAATGCAGCAATGTACAGAGACATCCTAAATGAAAACCTGCTTCAGAGTGCTCTTGACCTTAGACTGGTGCGACGGTTCATCTTCCAGCAGGACAGTGACCCAAAACACACTGCCAAAATATCTATGGAGTGGCTACACAACAACTCGGTGAATGTCCTTGAGTGGCCCAGCCAGGGCCCAGACTCAAATCCTATTAAACATCTCTGGAAAGATCTGAAAATGGCTATACACTGTTGCTTTTTTTTGATAGAGCTTGAGAGGTACTGCAAAGAGGAATGGTCAAAAATTCCCAAAGACAGGTGTGCCAAGCTTGTGGCATCATATTCATAAAACTTTGCCTAAGGTGCATCAACAAAGTATTGAGCAAAGGCTGTGAATACTTATCGCGGTTTCCGCTACATTCATTCTTACGTGAAGGGGTGACACACCAAAATTCACCCCGCCACAGCTACATTACAGCTTCTCATTCAAAACATTCAGTCATTTCTTTTTTTTAATAGCGGGTTATAATCACACCAAAACGTATTTAAAGGCAAGTGAATTCTAACAGCGCAAACTTGTCTGTAATCGTAGTAGTGATGTGCGTTATTTGTTTAACCCTTTAAGGTGACATGCTGACTGACGATCTGACAGACTGACTGACAGGTGCATGATGTCATCAAACATGACGTAGCTTTCAGTTAAGATCAACACAGTTTCCATAATTATACTTTATAGATAAAGCTCCTCATACAATGTCTTTATCTTGCTGGAATTTATAGCCATTTCACTTTACTTCAGGACGCATTAATGCCGTTCTGTAGGTCTATTGGAGACGTTCATAAATATTCCTAGCAAATCTAATAAATGTTGAAGTCATACTTGTTGCATAAACACACTAAATTACACTTCATTATCACTACTTTATTTGAGAGCGCACAAGAAAATCTGCACTTGAGGAGTGTAAATTTGAGGGTTTGCAAGAATATTTGTGCACGAACAGAGGAAATCGGGGCACAAGCAAAAAAATTTGCATGCTCGAATTATATAAATGCGATCTCGGCTTGTAATACTGCTCTCATGACATTTGTCATTGAAATAATGCCATAGGTAGTTGGTAGATCTGTGTAAAAGACCTGCCGCCACAGCGGGAAAAAAATCCTAGAGAAAACACTGCTTATGCACATGTGATTTTCAAGTTTTGTATTTTTTATAAATCTGCAATAATTTCAAAAAATCTTTTTTTTTCACATTGTCATTATGGGGTATTGTGTGTAGAATTTTGAGGAAATAAATCAATTGAATCCATTTTGGAATAAGGCTGCAACATAAGAAAATGTGGAAAAAGTGAAGCGCTATGAAAACTTTCTGGATGCACTCTACATGAAGTAAAACTGAAAATTGAACCAGATCAATGACATGGCAATCACTAGCCTTCACTAGCCTCCAGTGTGTTTTAGTGTTTTCTCCAAGAAACTGCATTGACACTTACAGTATGTATAACATTTTTAGGGTTTTGCAGAGAAACATATTTCCAGTAAGCTTGAGTTGCAGTTTTGGCTTGAGTTTCTATCTTTCTTACTAGAATTGCTTGCTGTTCAACTACTGCATATAGGTGATTAAAGATTTAACTGCCCTTGTAGAGACATTTTAAAGTGTCACCCCCACACGCGTTTAATGACACAAAAGGTGCTTCTCATTACTTTTATGTTTGTTTCATGAGTATAAAGGGATGCTCATGTAAAAGGGAGGTTAAATGCATCTTATAGGGCTAAAACACTTGAATTAAACACATTCACTCAAACACACAGAGCCGTTCTGCATGAATGAGATGTTTTTTAGTTCAGCATGTTTGCCGTCTGTCCTCAAGAGACTGCATGTGCTTGAACTCGGACCCTCATAATGAGGCTTTGAAATAATTTTGCTAGTGAATGGGAAAGAAAGATTGGCAAACCGTGAACATGAGGATTCAGCAGAGAGCTATTTTAGTCTTTGTTTGTTTACTTGTTTGTATGCTGTGAACTGCAACCTAATAATCGTTTGCTTCATTAATTGTTAAATCATTGCTAAATCTAATCAAATATAACAACAAAATAAATTTTTTGCAGTGAAAAGGCAAGTCAACTCATTTTAGTTCAAAACCTCCCCATAGTGTGACTTTTTGGGGAAGGGAATATATATATATATATATATATATATATATAGAGATTTTATGATGCGTGTGTATATATATATATATATATATATATATATATATATATATATATATATATATATATATATATATATATATATATATATATATATATATTCCCTTATATATATATATACACTGTACATAGTAGGGCTGTGCGATTAATTGAAATTGAGTTGCAAGAGGCTGCAATGTATTATATATTTTCCTCCACCCAGAGCAAATGCGTGACTGCCGTCTGTGTGTGACAGTCTTAGTAGCCAATTGAGTGAGCACACTTTCGTTCTGCCCAATCAGAATTGCACAACCGAACTATCCGGAAAGCCCACAATAAACAACAAACAAAAAGGAAAGCGCAGACAAGTTGGATGATGGCGCCTGCCGCTTCAGAAGCATTAATAGACAAATTCATATCAAAGAAAAGCAGCATGTCGGAAATATGGGAATATTTTGGTTTCAAAGTCACAGACATCAAACAAAAACAGGTAATTTGTAAGAGCTGTCGCAGAATTGTTGCCACAGCATGAGGAAATACAACAACCAGCACCTAAAAAATCTTCACCGGCGGCTATATGTGGAGTGTCTTGCTAAAAAGTCAACTAAAACAATTGCCAGTGACTAGCAGCTAGTGATCTAGTGATCTAGTAGCTAGCAACAGCAAAGTACAATTTCAGAGTGTTTTGCAGCTGTTACACCATATGAAAAAACATCAGAAGGCGCCAGGAGATAATAACCGTAGGCGCCATGACTCACTGCTGTTTGCTCTAGAGAAAAATAAGTGTTCAATTTCTGAATATTTATAAACGAATTTGAATAAAAGTTGGAGTTAGTTAACATCTTTTTAGTTCCTTTTTTAACTACGGCCCAATCCTAGTTCTACCCCTTAGCCTTTCCCCTTACCCCTACCCCTCCATTTGCACGTTCCCGTGAAGGGGTAGGGGTGCCCTAATTTTCTTTATCTTGAAGGTGTAGGGCTAAGGGGAAGGGGTAGATAGCCCTCGAAAAAGAGATTTTTCAGGACCACACTCAAAACCAAGGGGTAAGAAAATTTCCCAGAATGCACCAGCCACAACGGCAGGATAGCTGTACCCGGAAGTATAAGGAGATCCACAAATTAGTATTTTTTGTCATTATTACAAATTTTTACAACAAACAAACATATGTTTTAATATATTCATAACCGCATTCGTGTTTTACTGTCATGCTTAAAAAAAACTGCTAAAATAAAAACAGCTAAATTTCGCTATCTATAATCCATAATCATAACTCTTGTATAGCAGTCCCACAACATTCTGACACTCGATGACACTGGAATACCAGACTGATCTTACGAGGAAACGTAAGTAATTTACGTTTTGTCAGTTTAGTGGCTAATTCGTACGAGTTGAGTCGTACAAAAATGTACGATTTTAAAAAGGAGGCGTGGCACCCAACTCCGCCCCTAAACCCAACCGTCATTGGGTGATGAGCAAATCATACTAAATTGTACGAATTAGATTGTACAAATTCATACAAATTAGCTACTAAATCAAGAAGTTACGAATTGCCATGATATTGCGTTGGGAATACCCTTTCAGAAAAGTCTAGTGGCTGAGAATGGGCTTTTTACAGGTTCTGCTATATTGTTAATGTTGTTTTTGGTGTGTTTACATAGATGAATATGGCTACGGTGTTAATGCGCAGTATAGTTGCGATCTTATTGCCACATTATATCGTTATGATAACATAATATATGCTTACAGTGAATTCTTGAATATAAATACCAAAAAATAACACAACTGGAATAACTACAGCATTCATGATCGTCTGATCTCATATGAAGCAGGAGATCGCGATGACATACAGTATGATGACGTGTACAGGTGCTGTAGTGGTGTCCGATTTCTTAGGAGTAAATTTTGAAGCCCTTCCCCTTCACTCTCGATTTTAAGGGCCAAGGGGAAGGGGTAGGGCTACAAAAATAGAATTAGGATTGGGCCTAACACTCACTGCATTTTTGCAGTAAGAAGCTATGATACAGAATATTGAGCTGAAGCTTGACTACAAAATTAAATTGCAAATCAAATCTGTTAAAAAATTTACAATTAGTTCCCCAAATTGCACAGCCCTAGTACATAGCAATTGCACATTGCTGAACACAGTAGTATGATTTTATCAGGAAGTGGAAATGAGTTATTTTTGCATTTTACTAAGCAAAGTTTTATTTAATACCTTCTAATACCTTCTAAATCCTTATTCGACACTCCCACATCTGGAAACACCACTTTTCTAACCTTTTTCAGAATCAGTGGTAGGGCTGTTGGTGATACAACAAAAATCTCATATCACGATATAAGTCATCTCATATCTTGATAATGTTATATATCACAATATAACATTTTCTGTCAATTCAATCAACTCATAATTTACATGGAAAGACTATTTTTTATTTTCTTTTTTTACATCGTATACTAGAGGTGTGAACCTACACTGGTCTCACGGTTCGCTTCGGTTACGATTATCATGCCATCGATTCGGTTCAATTCGATATCTCGGTGCATCACGGTGCATTGACGATGCTTTCCATACACAGTTTTATATTTGGGGATGGGGGGCTATCTGTATAAACACACACACACACATAGACACACAGCACGCTCTCTCTCATTCACACACATACACGCACACACAAACAGACAGCACCAAACAAGCAACACACAGCATCACGCTCTCTCTCATCCACACACATAAACACACGCACGCACACACGCACGCACACACACACACACACACACACACACACACACACACGTGCTTTGCTCGCTCAGGAGCGATATTGTTAGACCGCCCCAAGAAATTCTAGAATAAATGTTTAGATTTTTTAAGTTGTTTTTTGTTAGCTTGCAAAAGTAGTGTTTCCTTGAGAAACCTTGCATTTAATTTCAATAGCATTGCAATAACAAATATATAATTTTAATCCTTTTTCATATTTTAACCTTTACCAGTTTTGTGGTTTCACGGTAATACAGTATTGTGGTTACTGCTTTAAAATATATTCTTTTTAAATGTTTGGGTAAAAAACTAAGCTGAGCACAATATATTTTATTTTGAGTAACACTTAAAATATTTTGAGTCAGGCTAAATAATTCAAATGAATCATTGTCTTCTGCTGTCTTCAATTGTTTAAAAATCACAGATTTTTTTAACCATTTAAAATGGCATAATTTGATATCTTTTCTGCTGGAGATACTGTTGTCTTAAAAAAAATATATATAAAAAATAAAAGTATAAATAAAAAATATTACACATACCTTAGGAACCGTATAGCAAAAATGTAGAATTTTTAAAACCTTGACTTATGGAAACCGTGGTATACCTTGAAAGCGGTTATCGTCCCATGCCTACTAGATTCTATGAATGGAATGGTTTCTGCGTCATAACCAGGGCCAAAATTTCAGCACAACTTGTAACAAAGGGGACAGAAATGTTAGATGAACATTATTAGAAATGTTGCTAACGCATTTTGGCTTAAAAGACTTTTCTAAGAAAGCACACATCACACCTAGACTTTTGGAAATACATCTCCATCTAGACCAGGGCTGCTTAATCCTGTTCCTGGAGATCTACCTTCCTGCATAGTTCAGCTCCAACCCTGATCAAACACACCTGAACCAATTAATTAGGACCTGAACAGCACTTGATAATTACAGGCAGGTGTGTATGATATGGGTTGCAACAGAAATCTGCAGGAAGGTCGATCTCCAGGAACAGGATTGAGCACCCCTGATCTAGACCTTCTATTGACATATTAGAATTAGCTGACACATCAGACTCAAGTCATCACCCTAATTATAACCAGGGCCAGACAGAACCTGCAGACAATTTTTGGTATTTCTGTATAAAAATCTGCGTGTAATGTGGAATGATTTTGAGAGTACAGTAACTAAAGTCTTAACACATTAAATAAAATATATATTTTTAAACTTTTATTTAAGGTTTACAATGCAAATCCAATTAGAACCACAGGTTTTTCATAAAACATATTTACTAAAGCATTGGAAAAATTACTTTACAAACTGTACTGTACATAAATCTTATAAATATTTGCATATTATCATATAATATTTCTGAAAATGATTAAAAACAGAATTAATATACATTTACACACACTTAAGTCGATAAATAGATTCAATGATGGGCTAAAGAAATATGCAGGCTCAGATTTTGCGTGGGCCTAGTCATAAACATTATATTAAATTGCATTACATTTAGTAAAGAGTCACAACCTCAAGCATAACCACTGTGGATTCACTGAGAAAACCCTGGTCAAACTCCATCAAGTTTTGTAACTGGCTTATTTTGACCACCTATAATGCATTGAGTAAATCCTCTCTGATGTCATTAGGCCTGGGGTAGGCTGGCTCACTTTATACAAGATGAGGTGGTTTACGTGTGCTCACTGGATTGGATTTTTCTCATCATAATTGGATATAGCCTAAGTGATTCTTTCAAAATAGACCGGTGCATTATAAAAGAGCACGTACCATTTACTTCCTCATACGTGAGTCAGCATTCAGTTGTTATTTTTATTTAGTTAACACTCTTCAGTGGAGATGCATAGAGAGCTGTATTTTTCTGGCTGCTCTCCTTTGTGTATGGTCCTCTTACAAGTATTCCACAGATTAAAAAACAAAAGAAATTCATGTTGTTGTGATTTCTTTCTTAAATGATTTGGGACTGTTTTATGACTATTTACTATACAATCAAAAGCTGTTAAATGAAATGTATTGAGATTAAGTAACTAAATTAAACGACACCATAAATTATCATATTATGTGAATGTGATATTTTAGTTATTGGTTATTTTTTAATGGCATTTTATGCTCTACAATTAATAACTTCCAGTTAAGTAGTTTTTAACTGGACTGACTGAAGTATTAAAGTATTATTATTAAGTATTATTTTCTCATAAACAAGTCACTCTGACTGGTTTGATAAAATGGATAAACAAATTAATTAACACACTGTATGTCTTGACCTGTCCCATGCCACGGACAGGGTCTGATTAACTATGGGGCAATTGGTCCAAGAGGTCCAATTAGCCCAAGAAGTGTGGATGAACATGGCCTTTACCAGACTTGCTGTCTTTGCAATTGACAACTTCTCTACATTAGAATTCTCTACACTACCTGTCAAAAGTCTTGTCGCCCATCCAAGTTTTAGGAACAACAAATAATAACTTGACTTTTAGTTGATAATGTGGTATCAGAAGTGGCTTATATGAAAGGCAAAGGCCTCTAGATAATGCCTAGATTACCTCCACCTCCATGTTCATGTCTGGTGACTGGGCTGGCCAATCCTGGAGCACCTTCTTTGCTTTCAGGAACTTTGATGTGTAGGCTGAAGTAAGAGGAGTGCTATCCTGCTAAAAAAATTGCCCTCTCCAGTGGTTTGTAATGTAATGGGCAGCACAAATGTCTTGACACCTCAGGCTGTTGATGTTGACATCCACTCTGCAGAGCTCTCGCACGCCCCCATACTGAATATAACCCCAAACCATGATTTTTCCTTCACCAAACCTGACTGAATTCTGTGAGAATCTTGGGTCCATGCGGGTTCTAATAGGTCTTCTGCAGTATTTGTAATGATTGGGATGCAGTTCAGTAGATGATTCATCAGAAAAATCTACCTTCTGCCACTTCCAAATGATCAACTAGAAGTCAAGTTATTATTTGTTGCTCTTACAACTGAGATTGACGACAAGACATTTGTCAGGTAGTGAATATTTTAACCAGGATTCTTCAATTTAAATGATTAAAAAGTGTCATACAATTTACAAATCACACGTATCTTCAGCAATAAAATGTACAACACTTTATAGTTCTATATATGAAATGTCTACGTAATTTATTTTTATTATATTAATATGTTCATTAATAATTCTCACATTTCTGGTGGCATTTTAGCAGGCATGTGAAAGCACTATATAAACACATTAATTCATTAAAATGTAAGCCTAACTGACTTGTCATATATGTTAATGATAGTTTTTAAAAATATATTTATATTAGAGCAAAAAGTAATTAAATTTGTCTCAGAACTTGTGTTTGTTGTTTCTGTCACTCATTGCAGGTTCAGAGAAACATTCACTCAAGCAAGGAGAAAGAGATTTATTTTTAAAGAAAATGCTAAAGTTTGGTACATCAAAGAAATTAGTCACGACACACATCCCTAATTTTTAGCAGCATGAGACCCTGAACATCAAGAATGGTTTGCCTGGAGTTCTGCTCAGAAGCAGTATTATAGATGTATGGATTAAGTGTGGATTAAGTCCACGTTAACTATGCTGAGACTTGACATTTTTTTTCTAATCCAGTACGTGTGCACTTGTGCTGGAATCTTGTGCTGTTACTGTTGTGTTAGGTGGATGTGCTCTCAAGTAGCTAAAGCCTAAAATATACTTAACTTTTCAAGCACGCTGCCTTTCTGTCATACTATAGATGCACAAATGATACTATTATAATGTCTTTAAGCAGTCCCTCATCTACATAGGCATCTACTGATACTGTATTTGCATAGCCTACATTATGTTCTGTTTATTAAGGTTTTCTTTAAGTACCTTGTGAATTGACTTCTTCAAGGAATTTTCTTCTTCTGGATAAACTAAACTTTTGTTGTTCACCCAGTGAATATTCTTTTATTAATTACTCACCCTCATGTTGTTCCAGTCCCCTGAGACCATTCATTTTTGGAACACAAAGTAAGGTATTTTAGATTAAATCTGAGATCTGCCTTATCCTGCATAGACAGCAACAGTCTCGAGTAGGGATGCTCCGATCAGAATTTTTGCGGCCAATCCCGAGTACCGATTCCTTGACATGGGGATCGGCCGATACTGAGTACCGATTCTGATGCTTTAAGCTTTATAATGCATTAAGCACATTTTCCCTTTAAGTATTAAACATAAGGGAAGATCTTGCTTTACCTAAGAGAATAAATTAAGGATGCTGCATATAATACCTTAAATGCATCTCTTATAACCATTTAGGTGTGACCATGTCATGGCCAGAAGCAGCGTTACAGAAAACAATTCATTCATTGGTTTTACTTCAGCTTAGGCTATATATATATATATATATATATATATATATATATATATATATATATATATATATATATATATATATATATATATATATATATATATATATATATATAATATATGGGAGCACTTATCCGTCTTCCTCTGCTTGTAAACTCATAAACAAACACCTGCGATTGGTCCATGAGATTGGCCAGATTGGCGAGTACCGATCAAATCATGAAATGTGAATATCGACCGATAACGATCTTCGGCCAATCGATTGAAGCATCCCTAGTCTCGAGACATTCAAAGTCAGAAAAGATTTCATCTGACTTCAATGGTTCAACTATAACCATACAAAGCTCCGAGAACAAATTTGTGCACCCAAAAAAAAAAAACGTAAAAACGACTTTGTTTGCCAATGTCTTTTCTTCCTAGTCAGATCATGAGGGTGCATGTTTACTTCAGGCAGTACCACATATTGCCATTAGTGTCAGACTCTATTGTGCTGTATTGCAAACAAGTGCTGTATTGCATGCAGTAAACATACAAACTGATGAGGAAGACAATACAGCCGTCGGATTTCTTCTAAAATATCTTAATTTGTGTTTACAGAATAAACCTCAGGGGATTGGAAAGACATGAAAATTATTAAATAATAACTGAACTTTAATTTTTGAGTGAACAAAACCTTTAAGATTATTAGTTAGTCAATTTGTATGCAGTCAGCAATTATAAAAGGATCTATGCAGAAGTATGCAGAATAACTTTTAATTTCTTAGTAATCTTGGTCAAACGCTTCCGGTGAACTGTATGCCATTACAAAGCGTGTTTAGGCAACGCAAGGCAAGTTTATTTATATAGCACATTTCATACACACTGGCAATTCAAAGTGCTTTATATAAACAGGAATGAAAGATACAAATAAAAAATAAAAGTGATTAAAACAGAAAAAAACTGATTAAAATGTGTTAAAACTGGTTCTAAAAGAATGAAAAAGAAAAAGACACAATCTGTCGGACGTAGCTCAGTGCTCATTCAGTAAAGTCACAGCTAAACAGATGTGTTTTAAGTATTGATTTGAATGTGCCTAATGTTGGAGCACATCTGATCATTTCTGGAAGCTGATTCCAGCAGCGGGGGGCGTAGTAGCTAAAGGCCGATTCACCCTGCTTTGACTGAACTCTTGGAATTTCTAGTTTATATGATCCTAAAGATCTGACTGATGTGTTAGGTTTGTAATCAGTTATCATATCTGTAATGTTTAAGGTCTATTTTCTTTAAAAATCAACAGTCTTTACTGCCTGATTGACATACGATATAAAGTGGGTCTTCGAATGTACAAGAAGCACTGCATTAAATGAAATTTTTCCGCACCATGTCTTATATTAATTTGAACATTTATTTTACCCCAGTATTTTCAATGGAGTTTCTGCGCTAACTGGCTGATCCTGACGGCGCGTGCCTGTAAATGGCTTTTCATCTCGTTTTACGCTTAAACAACTAAATGAATGCTGTAAAAAAAAAACGTATAAAACTGAAAAAAGTCACATTAACCTTTCACCGTAAGTTTATCGCTATGGGAAGAAACACTAGCTGCACAAATACCCTATAAATCACTGCAACATACCTATTTGACATTAACTAAATCTTCTCCTCCTACAGTATCTGCCATGACGACAGACGAGGCGGAGAGCGTTCATAAGAAGCAAGTGTGTGAGCAGCAGCAGGAAGAGGAGGACCCCGCTGCACAGGAGCCAGCCCCCACTGACACCACTCAGGAAAGCCCCTCCGCCACCTCACTGCCCCCTGGGGGCTCGGAGGAGGAACAGCAGCTCAAGCCCCGTCAGCGCACCTCCGCTGGCCGTGGCCTCTCCCGCCTCTTCTCCTCCTTCCTGAAGCGCCGCTCGCAGTGCTCGGAAGGCGAGGGGGTGGAAACGGAGAGGGCCCGGGAGAAGGACAACCAGGACGAACCCAAAGCTCCTATAGCAGACCCTGAGCCAGAATTGCGCATAGAGGGCGATGTTGCTCTAGACCAGCATTCAATCAGCAGTGCTGAAAACCAGGTGAGAAAGAGATGTAGATGTTCAATTCAATTCATCTTTATTTGTATAGCACTTTTACAATGTAGATTGTGTCAAAGCAGCTTCACATAGAAGATTACAGTATAGTGAATTGAAACAGTGTAGTTCAGTTTTCAGAGTTTAAGTTCAGTTTAGTTTAGTTCAGTTCAGTGTGGTTTAATATTCACTGCTGAGAGTCCAAACACTGAAGAGTAATCCATCGATGCGCAGCTCTACAAGTCCCAAACTATGCAAGCCAGTATGTGTTCAAGCCATATGTGTTCAGACCAGGGCTGCATTCCGGTCAACTTTAAGACATGAAGCACCTGCAAACTTCCCTTCTCTTGTTCCCTCAGCAGAATCCCCAACGCCATCAAGTGAACATTCCTATGTCTACTCCAGCACCTGTATGTCCCAGAATGCATTGCGATTGTGACGTCACAACAGTGTAGTTACCAAGTGCTCGAGGGTTTAGGGAATTCCATTTACATCACTTGTGTGATGTAATCAATGAAGTACAACCAAGGGAACAAGATGAAGGGAAGTTAGTGAGTGTAGGGCACAGGTATCAAACTCAGTTTCTGGAGGACTGCAGCTCTGTACAGTTTAATTCCGACCCTAATTAAACACACCTAACTAATTGAGCCTTCAGGCTTGTTTGAAACCTACAGGTAAGTGTGTTGGAGCAGTGTTGGAACTAAACTGTGCAGAGCTGCGGCCCTCCAGGAACTGAGCTGACACCGATGCCCTAATCTCTTAGAAAGTTTTAGCCTCCAGAGTGACGGCTTCGAAGGGATTAGAGCATAGGGATCACAACTCAACTTTCATGAACAATAGATTATGGGCCCAGAATTGTTCATTAGTAGAATTCTTTACTTTCCAAAGTGGCCAGTTTTGAGCATTTTGTTTTGAAATGACACTTCAGTATGGCATACATGACTGTTTTCACACTGAAGTGCCCTTCTGGGGCTGATATATACCATTTGGAACACACAGCAAGTAAGGGATAACAGTGTTTCCTCTAGGATTTTTTCCAGCTGTGGCGACAGGCCTTTTGATCTACCAACTACCTTTGGCGTTATTTCAATGACAAATGTGACGCAGTACTACAAGTCGATATCAGATATGTGTAATACGAGCATGCAGATCTTTTTGCTTACGCTAGGATTTCCTCTGTTCGTGCACAAAACTTCTTGCACGCCCTCAAATATACGCTGCTCAAGTGAAATTTAGCGAGTTTACGTAGTGAATTTGTCTCCAACCTTTATTAGATTTGCTAGGAATATTTCTGAATGTCTCCAATAGACCGACAGAGCGGCATTAATGCGTCCTGAGGTAAAGTGAAACGGCTATAAACTCCAGCAAGATAAAGTCTTTGTTTGTTGTATGCAGAGCCATAGACCTTTATCTATAAATAAAGTATAATTATGGAAACTGTTTTCATCCTAACTGAAAGCTATACGTCGTGTTTGCTGGCCTCACGCATCACGCACCTGTCAGTCAGTCAGTCAGTCAGCATGTCACCTTAAAGGGTTAAACAAATAACGCACAGCACTAGTACGGTTACAGAAAAGTTTGCGCTGTTATAATTCACTTACCTTTTAATAAGTTTTGGTGCGATTATAACCCGCTATTTTTAAAAAACAACAATGTTTTAAATGAAAAGCTGTAATGTGGCCGTAACGGGATGAATTTTGGAGTGGCGCCCCGCTATGGTAGAATGAATGTAGCGGAAACCTTGGATAATCAATAGTGTGCATTAAAGAATTTTAAATGGACTGTGTGGAAGCAAAGAACCACTTGACATGAAATGGCCCTTATGAATAAAATCCAGGAAAATCATATTGTGCCATATACTTTTATATTAAATTATCGGCTTGTTAAGTCATGACGTATGAAATACTGTTTCCTGGTCCAAGCCATAACTCGTTTGAATTGAGAAAATGTTCGTTTATTAATCATATCGAACATTAAAATGAACATCATATAAAAGCATGGTGTGCACAACAGTCTCTGGACCTGCTGCATCACAAACACCAATATTTTAACAATTTATAAAAAAAAACAATAATTTTTTGGTCATCTGATATTAGGCATAAATATATACAGTTGAAGTGAGAAATTTTAGCCCCCCTGTTAATTTTTTTCCTCAATTTCTGTTTAACGGAGAGAAGATTTTCTCAACACATTTCTAATCATAATAGTTTTAATAACTCATTTCTAATAACTGATTTATTTTATCTTTGCCATGATGACAGTAAATAATATTTTACTAGATATTATTTAAGACACTTGTATACAGCTTAAAGTGACATTTAAAGGCTTAACTAGGTTAATTAGGTTAACTAGGTAGGTTAGGGTAATTAGGCAAGTTATTGTATAACAATGGTTTGTTCTGTAGACTATCGAAAATATATATAGCTTAAAGGGGCTAATGATATTGATCTTAAAATGTTTTTAAAAAAATTTAAAAACTGCTTTTATTCTAGCCAAAATAAAACAAATAAGACTTTCTCCAGGAGAAAAAAAATATTATCAGACATACTGTGAAAATTTCCTTGCTCTGTTAAACATCATTTATTATTATCATTTGTTGAGTCTCCCCATACAGTTTGATATAGAGTTTGGACCCGGAAGCTGCTTCACGTGACGTCTCACTTAACAAGCGGATATAGACCAAGGGGTCCCAAACTTTTTAGCCCCTGACCCCCAAAATAACAATACCAGTGATTTTTAGGACTGCCAGTGCGAGATCATCTTCCACATTCAGTCGTGACCTGTATTTATTTTTAATGTACGTGACTGCCAAAAAGATATCAGAAATGGTGCTGCAAAATTGATCTGCTGCAATTGCTGCTATTGGTTTGTCCTTAAATTATGGTAATTACCCCAGCAATCGCAACTTTTGTAGGTTATGGATAACATAGCAAAATAAATTTGGGAACCACTGATTTAGACCAACAAGTGACTACTGGATTTATGATTGATAGTCTAGTATAGTATAGTGTTTGTATAAAACATAATTTAATTTTGTTTTTCTGTAAACTACCAATAACATTCCTACCAAATTTCAAATATAAATGACATTTAGTAGATTTTTAAATTTTATCAGTACAATAACAAAAAGAGGCCATTTTTTCAGACATGTTTATATTAATTGTTAAGAAACACAGTGTCTGGATTTTAACTTCAGAAATCTGTATTTAGTGGAATAACTCAAATTGTCATTCACAACAGATGAAATGTTATTATTATTACCTTATAGAATAAAATTAATATTAAAAACGTTCTCAACCCATGCCTAATAAGTGCAGGAAATCACGAATAATAATTTATTGTTTCTATAGCTGTATGATAATAATAAATAATAAAATATCTTTGTCATTTTGTATCTTGACAACACAATTTTTTTATGCTTAAATTGTTTGTTTGTGGCATATTTTTGGGTAAAACTGTCTCCAAGACTTTTTAAAAGTGAGTAACACTCATCTTACTGGTGTGTGGGCTTACAGACAGATATGACCTAAAGGTGACAACTGCATGTTCACACTGTGTTCCATGTAGCAAAGGATGTCTGTCTAACTGCTAACTGGACTGTGGAGTTTCACGCATCTCACATTCACACGGTTGCGTTCCGGTCAGAGGTTGCGTGTTAAAATCACCTTTGTGGAGCTCTCAACTGTTTCAGCAGCACAGTGCACTAAAAGCTTTCTGAGAGGCTGTTCATACTGAATGCCTGGTATTTTAAGCTTTGCTAACTGCTGTCAAAATGCTTCAGCTTTTTCCCTGCTGCTACCTTTTCATTATTTATTCTTTTCTCCTAGAGTGAGGAATCCGGGAGCGTTTCTTTTTTAAATTTGGTGGCATTTTTAATGCCACATTTGTTGGGCTTGTATTGAAGAGAAGAGCACATCTGAATTTTTTACTTGATTTATAGAACTTTGATTAAACATTATGAAGTCCAATTTGAAAATGAAATCATCATATTCAGTGATAAGATGCATTTGTAAAGTAGATTTTCTAAACTTTGCCAAAGTCAACATTAAGAAAACCATAATATCAGTGTATGATAATGTACAAAAGTGGATTCACGGCAGACTGTGAAGTAGTATAGGCTAAACATCATGTCATGAAAATATATAAACAATGTATTTGGATATTGAAGAGGAGGTGTCTCTCTGAATATGTATTTGACAGGTACTTCTTATCATTATTGGTATACATTTTAATATTTCATGCATTCCATGTGAAGTGAACCAATCTCCTTGGCATTGAATGCACCATTCTCCACTGTTTAAGCTACAGAAATGTAGTTCATCAAGGAGCATGACACCATAAAAACATTTCCCAGTGCAATAAATGTAACAGTAACAGATATAAGAAGGTTAGTATCACCCTCAGAAAACACACTCTCATGAAAACAGCTTATACAACATCACCAAATTGTGATTTTGTACAAATAGGGTTCATGTGAAATGTTACAGTTTTTAAAATTTCTTATGATTTCTACAAATGATTATTTTGCGTTCTCATCTCCTGAAACATGTTTGAAGCATGTTCTGTAAGCTATACATCTCAATTTGACTCTTAAGAGATCTTGGCATTTCCGAGGTGCTTTATAGTTTTCTTACTGGTATTAATTAATGGATTCAAAAGTGTCTTGTGTGACTGGATTTTATAAAAATCATTGATTTATGTTTTATTTAAAATGGTTATTTTTTAATTAAGTCAACTCTGTTTACAGCTGTATTGAACATTATGTAATTTTGGATTTGGATCAGAAAACTTATTACCTATTATGCAAAAATCTTTTTTATAATAAGTTTGAACACAGTTGTGTGGCAGCAGTTTGTGAATATAACCAGCTTCTAATGGTAATAGTGTATTATTTTTATTTTTTATAATCACACTTCATAAAAGCACTTTGATTGACATTCTCCTTTGTAAATGTCATCAGAGGGGAAAAGTCCTGCCCATTAGTGATGATCTCTCCCTCATTAGCATAGGATGTTAGCCTTGTTTTTTAATCTGCCACTATGCTGACACACAGGCATTTGTAGCTCCTGAAAATTCATCTAATTTGAATTTAAAGCACAGAATTAGGATCAAAGCCTAAATGGGGCAAGGAATTCATTCATTTATTTTCTTTTCGGCTTAGTCCCTTTATCAATCCGGGGCCACCACAGGGGAATGAACCGACAACTTATCCAGCATATGTTTTGGCTTGAGAAAGCCAACATACTGTTATACTACTCTGTTCTCAAAAACATACGTATCTCCTCCTAGGCCGTTCATGCTACAAGGCCCAAATTTGGTCAAAATGTGCCTCCTGCATTCAAGATTTATGCTACATCTCCTCATGCCAATCAGACTTATCGTTTTTTTTTTTTTTTTTTAAGTTAAATATTACATTTTAATAATTCGGGCATATAAAAAAAAATTATACAAGCCTCAAATTTGGCCAAAAGCTGTTCTGCATTAGATTTTGTTGCTCTATATTTTTAGGTTTATCAGACTTACAGTTTTCCAATAAATCATTTTAAGCATTATTTTTCTCAAAATATGGCTAGCCATTTTTATTTAAACTCCATACTTTTTACTGTTATGGCAAGCATTTTTTTTTCAAAAAGTCCTTTTTTTTTACTGATAAGCCATTTTTGCATGTATGCCTTTCACACTTATTAATCATTATATTTTCAATAAAATATGGCAAGCCATTTTCACATAAAGTCCAAGTCCAGTTTTTGACTGTCATAGAGACTGTCTTAGAGACATCGGGGTTGATTTCTATCACTCATATTGACAAGAAGCTTTGATGTATCATCACTAAGCTGTCAATTGTCCCCATAGCAATAAAACATGCCAACCTAGCAACCATTTAAAAACAGCAATATCTCTACATCAGAACATTGTAGAGACTTGTTTGACTCATGCTAGCAAAATGGGACTTCCTGTTTAATATGCATGTAACAATGATAAGCCAAGTGCTAATAACGATTAGCTACATGCTATTAATGATTATCTAAATGTAATAACATATGCTAGAAATGCCTACTAAGTATTAGCATTTGATCAAACATGTACACGAGCGTTGTCATTTAGCAACTGCCTATCAACCGCTGTGCTTCCAGCCTGATCTCACCAGGAAGCGTAAGTATTTTACGTTTTGTCAGTATAGTGGCTAGTTCAGTCATACAAAAATGTACGAAAATTTTAAACCTAACCCCACCCCTAACCCCAACCGTCATTGGGTGATGAGCAAATCGTACTAATTTGTACGAATTAGATTGTACAAATTCATACGAATTAGCCACTAAATCAAAAAGTTACGAATTGCCGTAAGATTGCGTTGGTGCTTCCTGTCAACTGCCATTCCCAGTCCTAATGCAGTCACGTTGGCTTTCTCAAGCCAACATCAAAGTTCGTCAACAAACTTTAGGCTCTAGTTTTACCTTTATTATCTTGTAAAAAATAGGTCCCCTTTAAATCGTCAATTTATCCAAAAATGAATCTTATGCCTTCATGTCCTTTCATTCCCCTCAGGCCTCTTCATAACACAAGTTTAAGTATTTTAGATTAACCAAGCAATCTCTCATCCTCCATATACTGGATGATTTTAGACCCGATTTTGACTCGCCGACAGGTTTTGAGAAATCGGCGACAAATGGCTGAAATAACAGGCAAATCGGTGCCCGCTCACGTGAGTGACAATCACACAGCGTGAACTATCAAGGACGCGATATGAGAGAATCGCTGATGAGTCGCCGACACTCGTGTGATATTTGGCGATTCAAATCATGCCGTGTGAAATGTGCTCTGATTGAAAGTAACATCCACGATCTCCTACAGCCAATGAGAGAGCACCATTCACTAGTACGGGTACCTGCAGGCCAGCGGGAGGCTGGGGGAGAAGTTAAAAGCGCTCATTTTCAGTTTATTTGGACCCAAAAAATGGAGGAAAAACTAGTGTAAATTTGGCAGGAGCACTGTGTCTGTTTGACATGTCATCTGATCAATATCACAATCAGGTCGAAAAGTAAAAAAAAAAATAAGGAGAGATTGTTAATTCTCTTCAAAAGCCAGGGGAAGAACACATGTTTCTAAAGCTAAAGCCTTCTTTTTCTATTATGTAGTTAATAACGAAAGATATATTACATGACCTTGCGTTGTTTCCATGTCACTTCTCGTGTTTGTTTGGTTGTGAGACGTGGTGTGTACAAAGTTGTCTGTGATTCTTCCTATTTTAAAGTCATGCAGTGTGAACTCTCCTGTCGCTGATCCATCCTACGGTGTAAACCAGGGGTGCCCAAACTCGGTCCTGGAGGGCCGGAGTCCTGCATATTTTAGTTCCAACCCCAATTAAACACACCTGAACCAGCTAATCAAGCTCTTTCTAGGTATACTAGAAACATCCAGGCAGGTGTGTTGAAGGAAGTTGGAGCTAAACTATGCAGGACACCCGCCCTACAGGACCGAGTTTGGACATCCCTGGTGTAAACACAGCACCGACAGAACGCTTACCCAGATAGTCATGCAGTGTGAAAACATCCGTGACACGACTACTTTGAAAATCATGCAGTCTGAACTCGACATTATGTGCGCCAAAACGGTATGTATTGAACAACAAATCAGGGTGTACAATTACTATGGACAATATGACACTCCTTTCATGCTGCTGACCTTATTGGCTAAACATTGTATTGCCAAGATTCAGATCTCTGGGTTTAAGATCCATGATGGTACATACCTTTGTCAATTCAAAAACTCTGAAATAATGGTTCTTTTAAAAGCCCTGGTTATTTAGATGTTATTAATTGTGTATTAATCTATCTAAACATTTTTTTTTTTTTAACATGTTTGATTTTGTCTTCCTTCAGCAAATCGTAGCAGATCAGAAAGAAGACGCCGAGCTGGAGCCAGGCAAGGGAGAAAAGGGGGAGAAGGGGGAGAAGGGAGAGAAGAAGGAGAAAAAGGAAAAGAAAGAAAAGAAGGAGAAGAAGGAGAAAGCAGATAAGGAGAAGCTAGAGAAGAAGGAAAAGCCTGAGAAAAAAGAGAAAGCTGAGAAGAAAGAGAAGAAGGAAAAAAAAGAAAAGAAGGAGAAGAAAAACGAGGATAAGGCCAAAGGAGAAGAGGATAAGGAAAAAGAGAAAGACAAGGAAAAAGAGAAGGAGAAGGAACAAGAGAAGGTGGAGGAAGCCCCCAAGCCAGAAGACGCAGGTGCAGCAGAAACAGAAGTAAAGGAGGAAGAAGAGGAAAAAGAGGAAGAGAAAGAGGAGAAGAACACGGTGGAGGAGGAGGAGGAGGAGGGGAAGAAGCAGAAAGCAGCTCGCCGGCCCAGGATCATGCACTGCAAAGTCAAGCTGCTGGATGATACTCTGTTCGAGTGTGAGCTGGAAGTAAGCGACACACACACACACGCACGCAAATACAGCACACAACTGCCGCTTTTGTTTCTTATCAAGTGCAGCGTTTCGTTGTCTACTCCTCAGGGAGCAACTCTGAAACTCAAGCGTTAGCTCAAGGGCTTTTACTTCCTTTGCTAATTAACTCTCAGACTACGGAGAGACTCTTTCTGCTGATTTGACACTTTGGCCTGTTTTTGTTGCCATCGTTCTCTGTGGCTCTTGTCTGAAAACTGACTGAGCTGACTTGATGTGTGCCGGCTACAGAAACAGCATCCTAATCGAAAAAATTAGCAACCTTGCTCGCAGCAGCTTGACTCTTCACAACTTTTTTCTGATATTAGCATGTACTGAGCTAAAACTAATTATACTGTTTCATGTTACAAACAGGAGTCTATGTTTAGACATTTTATACTTAAAAAATAGTAAGTAAGGCAGCACGGTCGCTCAGTGGTTAGCACTGAAGGTTGCTGGTTTGAGTCCCAGCTAGGCCAGTTGGCATTTCTGTGTGGAGTTTGCATGTTCTCCCCATGTTCGTGTGGGTTTCCTCCGGGTGCTCTGGTTTCTCCCACTGTCCAAAGACATGCAGTGTAGGTGAATTGGATAAACTAAATTGGCAATAGTGTGTGTGTGAATCTGAGAGTGTATGGGTGTTTCCCAGTACTGGGTTGCGCCTGGAAGGGTATCCGCTGTGTAAAACATATATTGGAATAATTGGTAGTTCATTCCGCTGTAGCGACCACTGATAAACCAGAGACTAAGCTGAAGGAAAATGAATGAATAGTAAGTGAAACACTCTGCATATTCCAATGTTTCACACAGAAGTAGGCTACATAGACGTCACATGACCTTTTCACTTTGCATGTGAACTGGTCAATATTTTAAACACTGGAAGTTCCATAATAGTGCTCAATATAAAGATATATTCCTAATAATAATAGTAGACTTTCTACAGTGATTTGTTATATATTATAGAAGTATTGTAATTGCAGTACATAGAGTATTATAAAAAGCTTATTTTCACCACATATAAAGATTTTTTATAAATGATAATAATGTCACAAAAAGTTATAATTATAACAGTAAGGTGAAAGAAAATGTCAAAATGTAGATTTTTTGTAGTAATCCTGAGTTTTTAATCTTTTAAAATTTGATATTTCTATATTAATCATGACTAGTTAGTGCCATAAATTATAAGTCATCATGAGTCAAGTTAAAATCATGATCTAAAAACACTTCACTGTAATGTTTTTATAACAATTTTTATAATATCAAGATTTTGTCACTACAGTTTCTACGTCTTATTCATTTATTCATTCATTTTCTTTTCAGCTTAGTCCCTTTATTAATCTGGGGTCGCCACAGTGGAATGAACTGCCAACTTATCCAGCATATGTTTTACGCAGCGGATGCCCTTCCAGCTGCAACCCATCACTGGGAAACATCCATACACACTTATTCACACACATACACTACGGAAAATGTTAGCCTACCCAATTCACCTGTACCACATGTCTTTGGACTTGCGGGGTAAACCTGAGCACCCAGAGGAAACCCAAGCAAACACGAGGAGAACATGCAAACTCCACACAGAAATGCCAACTGACCCAGCCAAGGCTCGTACCAGTGGCCCTCTACGTCTTATAGCAACTGATTTTGTTATTGTTTGAAAAAAAGTGACCTTTTGACCTAATTTTGACATCGGTTTTAGTTTATGTATGACGTAATTCGGTTAGTTGTAATCTCATACTGTATGTATATATATATATATATATATATATATATATATATATATATATATATATATATATATATATATATATATATATGAACAATATCACATGAGCAGCAGTGGGATATGGCTGTATATCGGCACTGGTCGGAGGCATGCATTGGCTCGAGGTTGCAGGCCGATATACAGTCATATTGCACTGCTATTTGTGTGATATTGTGTTTATACAACAGTTTGACAGCATAATCGTGTGTATAAAAAAGAAAATCAAACACGAAGAGTCTTAAAAACCCTTTTGTACGAGGAACTATTTTCTTCCGCCATTCATTCACATCTGCAGCTTACATCAGAACAGCAGAAACGTCACTTTAGAGCTAGTATTTGAATGATTCTCTAGCGTAATGTGTAAAATGATGACAAAACAGGTGATTTTGCTCACATTTTAAGATTATAAGACTGAACGGCATGAAATGCCATTAGTCTAAAGAGATTTCTCAGTTGCAATCAGGATTTCACAATAATTAACCACCGAAAAAGCCAGAGCAAAGCAAACACTACCAGTTTCTGTGGAATAAATACAGCACTACAAAATACAAAAGAGAGAGAGATCAACTTAGAATGTAACTTACCTGATATATAATGATTTGTTCAGCTGTATTTTGAAACTTAAGTTGAGAAAATGCTGAGTTTTCTCCCCTAAGGACTTATTATGCGGTCTCTGTCGCCATTTTGTGGTGGAACGTTTCTTTGGTCTGCTCAGAAAGGCTGATGGCGGCCGATAAACTGGATAGTTGCAATCTAAACAACTACATCATTGACAAAAAAGCCAAACTGTAGAGCGTAAACTGCAAAGTAGAACTGTAAAGATGTCAAACTGTAGAGCGCCCTCTGCTTGTCGATGTATTTGGGCGGAGTAATACACAAGGGTGAACGGTGAAGAGGCTGTAGGAGTGCTGTTATTTGCAGAATATCGCACGGCTTTCAGCCAATCAGATTTAAGAACCAGACAGAACTGTTGTATAAACAAATATAAATATATAACAACAGCTGTTATTTGCTAAAAATACGAAATGACAGTTTAAATGCATATTTAACTTCATGCTTTTGTTTTCAGAAACACGCTAAAGGCCAAGATCTGTTTGCAAAGGTTTGTGACCACCTGAACCTGTTAGAGAAAGACTATTACGGTCTGGCCATATGGGAGACACCAACCATAAAGGTACATCAGTTTGATAGCACTCACAGTCACTCTTAATATGAACTGTAGACTGCTTTTTTATTTAAAAAAACATGTTTTCTTCAGGTTTACAGAGTAGAATTATAGTCCTACAGTCACAAACAAAAGAGATGGATATTTTTGAATTATGGCCTTTTGTATTTAATATCTTTTTGCTTTCTCTACTTGTATCAGAAGGTTCGATATTGAAGATGATCAATTACAATAACATATTAAGATTATTATAATAACTATTAGGTTTTAATACCGGTTATAATTTCATGACCTTAGTGAAGTTCTGCATAGTGTAGATTCAGTTACAGTTATTTTATGGTATTTGATGTAGTCTTGCTTAATTAACTCTCTTTTGTCTTTCAGACATGGTTGGACTTTACCAAGGAGATCAGACGGCAAGTACAAGGTGAGTGTCTTCATACCGTACAGCTCTTTGGCATGTAATATCACATAAGCTATGTTTCCATCCAAATATGCGAATGAACTTTATGCGCAAAACTGGATTATCGCATAAAAGACGTGCGAATAAAGCAACGTTTCCATCCAACGAGTCAAAGCGAACAAAATCGTCACTTCCTGATTAACTGGCGCCAAATATCAACAGTAAAAACTGAATTTGCTGCAGTAGGAGAAACTGCGTCAATCTTTTCTTCATCTAATAAATGACTTGCGCCTCAGAAAGCAATCCTGACACGCAGTGAACGCGTGGTGGCGTTTGAAGGTGTCAGACGCGGAGCACAGACACTCTTGATTCTGGATGTCATTAATAATATGATAACACTAATCCTTAAACGGTAAAGGCGTTTTAGAATGACAAAAACAACATTTCAGATGGGTTTATGTGCTCAGCTTGCTGGTTTGTCTATTTACACACATTTTTATCATCACATTACACATTATTACAAAATCACATGACCTTTTTTTAATGCGCACACTGGAATTTGTGGGGTAAAAGTGTTTCCATTGTAGTTTATGCGCATCTTTTCTTATCGAATAAAAAGTTTATCCTACTCAGTTACGCGCATGTGTTTTTTTATGCGCATTTTCAAAATGTATGCGCATCATGGCGTTTCCATCAACCTTTTTTTATGCGCATATCTAAAATACGCATGAAAATAGGTGGATGCAAGGTTTCCGCTACATTCATTCTACCATGGCGGGGCGCCACGCCAAAATTAATCCCGCCACAGCTACATTACAGCTTCAAAACATTGTTGTTTTTTAAAAATAGCGGGTTATAATCGCACCAAAACGTATTAAAAGGTAAGTGAATTATAACAGCGCAAACTTTTTTGTAACCGTAGTTGTGCTGCGCATTATTTGTTTAACCCTTTAAGGTGACATGCTGACTGACTGACTGACTGACTGACAGGTGCGTGATGCGCGAGGCCAGCAAACACGTCGTATAGCTTTCAGTTAGGATGAACACAGTTTCCATAATTATACTTTATTTATAGATAAAGGTCTATGGCTCTGCATACAACAAACAAAGACTTTATCTTGTTTATAGCCGTTTCACTTTACCTCAGGACGCATTAATGCCGCTCTGTAGGTCTATTGGAGACGTTCATAAATATTCCTTGCAAATATAATAAAGGTTGGAGACATATTCACTATGTAAACGTGCTAAATTGCACTTGAGCAGCGTATATTTGAGGGCGTGAAAGAAGTTTTGTGCACGAACAGAGGAAATCCTAGCGCAAGCAAAAAGATCTGCATGCTCGTATTACACAAATCCGATCTCGACTTGAAGTACTGCGTCACATTTGTCATTGAAATAACGCCAAAGGTAGTTGGTAGATCAAAAGACCTGCCGCCACAGCTGGAAAAAATCCTAGAGGGAACACTAGGATGGAAACATAGCTATAGTCACTTTCTAATTTTCCGTCATTTTGTTTTCAATCATGTTCACATTGATCTAGGCACCGACTATGATTTCACATTCAATGTGAAGTTCTACCCACCTGATCCTGCTCAGCTATCAGAAGACATCACCAGGTCAGCAGCAATTTCTTGATTCTGTACTCTATCTATTGTGAAGTCTATCAGCTCATGAGTCAATTTCACTTTGGCCAGACGATTTGACCTCCATCCGTCCATCCATTTCTTGTCCCTGATGTCTAGGATTGTAGTGATAAAGAACAAAAATCAATCAGTCGGTGTTCAGTCACTGTTGTTTTGCTTTCTATAGAAATGTAAACTTTTTAGTTAAGTTATACAGGTTATGCTACCATTCTAAACAGAAAATGCCTGCTTTGCTCTTTGTCACATCAGACCCATCATTGGCAGATATAAGTTCAGACTCTGAGCATCATTGACAAGTATAATTTCTTTTTTATAATGTTTACTCAGTAGAGCCACTCTTAGGAATGCAAACAATTTATTTGCGATCAGTAATTCTCAATAACCCTTTTAATCAATAAAAGTTTTCAGTTGTCAATTAAGAATGGTCATCATTAAAGGATTAGTTCTGCTAGACGCTGTGATATGCATCCACAACTTCCAAGCCATGAAGTCAAATCTGGACAGTTTGTGTTCCTTTATCAAGTCAGTCCCTCATTATGCCCTTTACCTGCATAAAAATACACTGTGTGGAAAAAAGCTGCCGGTCCCAAATTATTAGGCTAGTTCACCCAATAATGTAAATTCTGTCATCATTTTCCCCTTACTTGTTTCAAACCTTAATGAGTTTCAGTCTTTTGCTCAATGCAAAGAAGATATTTTGAAGAAAACTGGAAACCTGTAACCGCTGACTTTCATAGTATTTGTTTATTCTACCGTGGAAGTCAATGGTTACAGGTTTTTATCTTTTTTCAAACATCTTGTGTACAGCAGAAGAAAGAAACTCATAAAGATTTGGAATGACTTGAGGTTAAATAAATGGTGAGGACATTTTCATTTTGGGTTAACTATCCCTTTAATCAGAGCCAAAGCAGTAGTGGGTAAAAGCATATTGCCTGCCTTATGTTACTGGAACAAGTTGTAAAACTTAAGCCGCTTTTAAACTATCAGGCTGAACAGTTCTCTTTGCTTAACTGTTTCTATATTCCTATTCTGTGCCAATTCGAGCCAGTCAGCACGGATACAGTTTCATTTACCTCAGTGATGCTGATAACAGGGCTCTCTGGAATGTAATACAAATGCATCAGTTGTTGGTAATGCAAGTGTAATGTAAATAGCCGTATGGAAGATGATCACATATTTCTGTTATTGGGGACTCATTTTTTCTGATATTAACTTTATTGAATTACAAAGAATAAATGAATGAATGAATAAATAAATAAATAAATAAGTAAATAAATAAATAAATAAATAAATAAATAAATTCATTCATTCATTCATTCATTTTCTTTTCTGCTCAGTCCCTTTATTAATCTGGGGTCACCACAGCGGAATGAACCGCCAACTTATCCAGCATATGTTTTACGCAGCGCATGCCCTTCCAGCTGCAACCCATCTCTGGGAAACATCCAACTCATTCACACTCATACATTACGGACAATTTAGCCTACCCAATTCACCTGTACCACATGTCTTTGGACTGTGGGGGAAACCGGAGCACCCGGAGGAAACCCACGCGAACACGGGGAGAACATGCAACCTCCACACAGAAATGCTAACTGACCCAGCTGGGCCTCAAACCAGTGACCTTCTTGCTGTGAGGCGATCGTCCTACCCACTGCGCCACCGTGACGACTTGGTTCTTAAAAATGTTATACCCAAATTTTTCCAAGTTTTACCCAAATTGTTCAGTCATGAAGAGATGTTTTACACTTAAAAAGAACAAAGCAAAACAAAAATGTCAACATCGATAGCCTTTTGGTCAGTGTGCCGATATAAAATGCAACTGAGCTGTAAGCTTTCTGAGTTTGAGTCTTGATTTTTGCCCTACAAAAATAATCCAGAATACCCAAACAGATTGTGTGTGACTTTTAGCATTTCTTCTCTTCATATAGCAGTATACATCAAAGAAAAACTAAATATTGCAGTGCCCGTGCATTTATAGTGAATTGACAATTAGAATTAAAACCAAAATAGTTAAATTCCCCACAATTCCCAAACCCATGCAATTCCATTCTCATAAAAGAGTAGTTTGTTAGATTGTATCTCTCTCTCTCTTGCTCACTCACTAATTTTAAAACTAATCTCTGATACTTGCCAGATTAAATCATTAATAAAATGGAGAGCCTCCTGCTGTTTCCCACCAAGTGAGCATTCAATTTTGCAGCCAGTTTCATTATCACACTCGTAAATTACAAAAGCCCTTTCACCCTGAATAATCACAGCACCACACTGACGTCATTTTACTGCTGTTGTCATGGCAGCAGTTTCACTCTCGTGTATTTCATATCGCAACAGAAAAACTTGTCTCAACTTGTGACGTGTCCCATAGTGTATAATACAAATCGAGCCTAAATGATGTTATTTTGCACTCTGCAGGTACTTCTTGTGTTTGCAGCTGCGGAAGGACATCAAGAATGGCCGTTTGCCCTGCTCTTTCGTGACCTTGGCACTCCTGGGCTCTTATGCCCTGCAGTCTGAGCTGGGGGAGTATGACCCCGAGGTTCATGCCAGTGATTATGCCAAGGAGCTCCAGCTGATCCCAGGACAGACCAAAGAACTGGAGGATAAAGTCATGGAGCTTCATCGCACATACAGGTGATTATGACTGCTTATTAATGGCAGGGGGATGATTATAATTTATTTATGTGCATTTTACACTAATACTAAATAATTATATGTGGGAATATGTGTAGTAAGGGGAAATGATAGCACATTTAGGAGAGATTGAGTTTAAGATACAGTATGTGTATTTTCACTTTGTAATCAAATTTAAACATAAATTTAGTGTGTTAATGATAAACTACTTGCTTGTGTCCTGTTCTGGGGTATTTTCTACAGGTCTATGAGTCCAGCTCAGGCTGATATGATGTTCCTGGAAAATGCCAAAAAATTGGCCATGTATGGGGTCGATCTCCATCAGGCAAAGGTACATCTGATTGACAGAAAACACTTTCAGTAAATAGGATTTGAGAATGATTAAATATGTTGTTTTATGGTTTTTAAATGTTCATACAAGGTTGCAATGTTTGCAAGCAAATTGCAAAATCTGTGAGAATTCCAAAATACAGGTTAGAATTTTCTATCAGTTTTCTATTAATAAAAGTCTATATACTTTGCTGGGCAAAAATTAATCATAATTATTCATTCATTCATTCATTCAGTTTCTTTTGGGCTTCCTTGGGGTTCCTTTATTAATCTGAGTTCGCCACAGCGAAATGAACTGCCAACATAGCCAGCATATGTTTTACGCAGCGGATGCCCTTCCAGCAGCAACCGCAAGTTCATTCACACACATACACTATACGGACAATTTAGCCTTCCCAATTCACCTGTAACGCATGTCTTTAGACTGTGGGGGAAACCGGAGCACCCGGAGGAAACCCACGCGAACGCAGGAAGAACATGCAAACTTCACACAGAAACGCCAACTGCCCCAGCCGAGGCTTGAACCAGCGACCTTCTTGCTGTGACCTTCTTGCTGTTCTCCCCATGTTCGTGTGGGTTTCCTCCAGGTGCTCCGGTTTTCCCCACAGTTCACAGTTTTCCCCCACAGTTGGCGGCTCATTCCGCTGTGGCGACCCCTGATTAATAAAGGGACTAAGCTGAAAAGAAAATGAATGAATGAATAATACACACACATGTATTGTGTCATAACAATCTTTATTTTGGATGTGATTAACCACAATTAATCTTTGGCTAGTACTAAACATCAATTAAATGCTAACAAAATAAATTAAAAAGTAAAAGAATACAGCTAAAAATGTTATATAGTTATAGAACAATATTGACAATACTGTTTGTCTAATTTTCTGGCAACTTAAAGAAATAAATATATAATAATACACTGTGAAACAAAGCAGTTTTTTTAAAATTAAATTGTATTTTTTTACTTTTGGTTGTTGATCATGCTCTATTATTGCTCCACATTAACATTCATCATTATCTGATGTTAACAAACCACCATTTGCTTAAAATACATTCTATTAGATGTCTCAGTTGGACAATGTGACTGTCCCCTGCGTTTGTTAAACCATCTGCTTTGAGTGAAATCAGCAATCTTAACTTTCAGAAAATCATCAGTTGTCCCAAAATGTCCTTCATATCACAGAAGTGCTTGTGATAAAAGCATTGCATGTCCTGCCGCTGCTCAGATTTGGTCGCAGAAACCAGGTCAATCTGTTTGCATCAAGCCATGGATTTAAATAAATTATGGAATTCACTATTTTTAAAGAGAAGCAAGGACGCCCTCTAGTGGTAGACATTTGTGATTGCAAGTTTTAGGTCGATACACTATAATACTACAATGTCTATAATTATTGCCCCCTTTTATTTTCTCTCTTTCTGTCAGGATCTGGATGGAGTGGATATAATGTTGGGCGTTTGCTCCAGTGGCCTGATGGTCTATAAAGACAAGCTGAGGATTAATCGATTCCCCTGGCCAAAAGTTCTCAAAGTCTCCTACAAACGCAGCAGTTTCTTCATAAAGATTCGGCCATCTGATGTATGTGTGAATGCTGAATTTATTATAGAATGTTATGGAATATGCAAGCTTTTCCATGAATCACAAAGAAAGAAATATAATATTACATGCGTTACTATTTTTATTAATATTCTTCTTATTGTTCATATTTTAAAAATGTGCATAAGTGATAAAATAAGTTAATAATAATAATAATAATAATTAAAGCAATTGACCATCTAGTAATTAAGTGTGTTGACATTGCTCAACCTCATCTTCCATTCCTATGTAATTAAATAATTAAGTATAAATTTAATATGGCTACATTTAATATGCTGTGCCGGAAGTCTAATCTCACAAAATCAATTAACATTGGCATCATATTGCTCAGACGTGGCATTTTTTAGATCCATTTCTATGTTATTATTCTAAATAAAACACAAGCTAAAAATACCATTACTGATAAGAGAAGTAGAAAACAGGTCATTCTATAATAATAATAATAACAATAATAATAATACACAAATATTATTGTTTCAATTTTAAACTTTTTTATTTTATTATATAGATTTATAATAATAAAAACATTATTTTAAAAAATTTACTTTACAGTTAAGGTCTTTGCACACTGCAGGCTGACAATTTCATAAGTGTGTTTTTTTTTTTTGTATTTTTATCCAAAAAAAAAAAAAGAAATATTAAATATTTTGTCCATGCAGTCCATGACATAGAGATGGAGAGTTCACCACCTTATTAAAGAGCTGCATGGGATTTTCCCAAAATTCTAAGTATATTTCATGAAATCAGTGGCATTTTGATGCATCGCTAGCGATACTGCTGCCACATACAGTAACACACATTTCTGTGAACTAATTAATCCTGAACACTAGCACTCAAAGGTATCGACACACACACACCCTGGCCAAACAGCTGCATGGAAAAGGTGCACGGCAGGCATTGAAACCAGCATACATTAGTCTACAGCAGTGGTCACATTCCACCTTAATATTACACACTTTGTTTTTTATACAGTGCTTCGAGTGACATTCTGGTTTTATACTTTTTTGTACTGGCTCCAACTTATAAAAAAACACTTCTCAAAATGTTTTTTTTTTTGATGCGATAAATTGAAAAAAATCGAACCTGATCTGATTTATTTATTGTTAATGATAGATGAAAGTTTTCCACACAGTGTGTAAATGTGATTGACACAACATGAGGCTGAAATTTCGGATTCAATGTGCAATGACCCTAATACTCCTTTTCATTAGTTTACTACATTTAGTTAACAATTAGTTAATAAAATGTCATTATAGCATTTATTAATTTCAGTTACTGCAAATCTGAATGTTTAATAACACATTATTAAAATCAAATAAAAAAAAATTGAGAATTGTTATTCTGATTTGAGAAATATACCAAGTGACTTAATGGAACTGTAACTAATGTTAACATACTGTAGATTAATAAATATGTGTGGTAATGAAAGTCCTGTTTTATTCATAATGTATTCAGTGTTCTGTTTTTCACTCATTATAGTTGATTGTAAAATATTTCAACCTAAAGTTAAATACTTCTTCCGTTTTTGGGATCTCTATGTGCACAAAAGTGTATACACATATACTCTCTCTATCTGTTTCTATCTGTTCTGAAGTATACATAACTTCTGGGTTTTGGTGGGACTTTGTTCGAAATGGCTTGATTTTCGTTTAAAGCCTTTATGTGAAGTGGGCTTCTGTTTTCTTTTTAATTTTTTTTTCAACTTAATTTTTTTTAGTTGGAACATTACGAAAGCGCCATTGGCTTTAAACTGCCTAACTACAAGGCCGCCAAGAAACTGTGGAAAGTCTGCGTGGAGCATCACACTTTCTTCAGGTATGAATATTAAGCAATGCATCATAACACGTACAGTACACTGAAAAAAAATATTTCTGCAAAACTGTTATAAGAAATTTATATGGGTTGAATTTAAACTAACAAAATAAATTTTGTAATCTTCAACCTAATTTGTTTGTTTAAATTTAGCCCAAATAAATTGTTTACAACCACTTAACGTAAAAAAAAAAAGTGTAAATCCAGGGAATCATCTTTGAATAATTTTATTCAGTGAGATAGCTGCGTCTTTGTGACTTTTTGTTTTTAACATTTTATTTGAGTCCATGTACATTCTCAAAATGTTTTTTGATTTGGTCTCAGGTTGACATCAACAGAAGCGGCCACTACTCCCAGGAAGTTCCTGGCTCTGGGATCAAAGTTCCGCTACAGCGGCCGCACTCAAGCCCAGACCCGTCAGGCCAGCTCTATGATCGACAGACCTGCTCCTCATTTCCAGCGCTCCACCAGTAAGAGGGCATCCCGCAGCTTAGATGGAGGTGTGTTCGCATCTGTCAAACTCCTCTACTCTTTTCTTTTCCATTTGCGTATTAGTTCTGAATGACTATAGATTGCAGTTTGATTTGTAGATGATAAAACTGTGTTCATGTCACTGAATTCCTTTTAACAGTAACTTATAAACCATTAAAAGCACAATACTGTATGTCTTTAAGATTTTTTTCCATTAAAATATCCAAAAACCACTAGAATACTGATTAGCAAAGTGTACCAAGATGTACTAAAGTTCATATGAATTAGATATTAAATCAAAAAGGTACGGATTGCGGTGAGATTGTTTTGGTTAATCAGGTAACAAATATTTACCATATGGCATGTTTATTCGGCTCTCAACCAATAATGCGCTGAAGCTACTTTAAGACTGCCTCTCTCATTTCCATATTACCAACTGAAAAGTAAAAAAAAAAAATTAAGCAAAAATGAATGAATATTGAAATAAATTGTTTAAATGCAGTAATAAATGAATATAAAAATAAATAAACGCAAATAAATAAATAACAGGGTGTCCACAGGGCCTTACAAGTATTAAAAGTTAATAAATCAGTTATGAGAAATTTAAGGCCCTTAAAATGTATTAAAAAGTCTTAATCCCGTTTTAACGAGGTCATAAATTTTGTTCAAGCGTTGTCCAAAGTGTTTGACTCCAAATAAGCATAAATAAATTTATTTTCCTCGATTGGTTCGGGCCGGGTGTGTCCGGCCAAGCTCCTCTGTCCGGGTGATGTCATGTAATTTGCAACAAACGTGGGAAGATGATGTAACGCTCTTCACATGAAGCGAAACCATAGAGCAGGGCTATTCAATTGGCGGCCCGAAGGCCGAATTTGACCCGCGAGGCAATTTGTTCCGGCCCTCATCAAAAATAAGTTTAGTTCAATCAAAAAATGGCCACTATAGTGATGAAGTGACTTGCGTCTGTTCAATACAGGACAAGCTGCAGTTGAAGGCTGCGCAGAGCACGAGTCACCTGACATTAACAGAGTGGTGCAAGCAGCTGAAAACGCTGCGTTTCTGTTGCACGGAATGAAACTGTTGCAACTAAACAAAGTTATGCCACCTGTGCGCTAGTTTAAAGTTCCGAGTTGATAGCTGCACCAAGGCTAAGACGCACACCCACTGGATTAACTATAGCAGCAGGCCATTCACATACTGCGTCTTTTCCGCGAGCAAGTTCGTTATTTCCAATATTAGCATATATGCCAATATGCGTGCGCAAGCGGAGCAATGCGCTCGCACCTTCCATACGCACCGAGTAGAAAATGTCTCAAGCAGTAGCGCTGAGAGTTGTGCGTGGCTTTCAGTGCAATGTAAACAAAATATATGTTAGATGAATTATTACAAATTATTAAAATGATTATGTATGTATGAACGCAGATAATAACAACAGTTCATTTAAATACTTACCTAATATATAGCTTAAATTTACATTAGCTGTGATAACCATGAAACCATGATTATTCTTCAGTACTCCTGGTTAGAGAAAGATGAGTTTAAACAGTGGCTGAAATCTGTCGCTGAAAACAACCACGTAATTTATTCTTTCAAGGTTTGTTTCTTTCGAGCTTATCTGACTTCTGTTGCACGGTCGTGCTCCATTCATTTATTTAACTACAACTGTTTATTAGCAACTGTTTATTAAGTTAAAGGTTTGATACTGATTAGATCTTGAAGTGGCGACGAGGTCTTAAAATATTCTGAGAAGGTTTTTAAAGTCTTAAAAAGGTATTAAATTTTTCTTTAGGATTCCTGCATATAACCTTATAAATAAATAAATAAAGACTTCTTTAAATATTTAAAGAATGAATATGCCTCATTTCCATGTTTGTTACAGACTGAAAAGTAAAAATAAATAAATAAATAAATATGGAAATAAATAAATAAATGTAATAATAAATAAAGAAATAAATAAAGAAATAAAGAAATGGAAAAACAAATGAATTAATTAAAGCTTAAAATAATAAGTGAAGTTTCACAAACCAATTTCGAGAGGAGCGCGCAATATGATTGACCGCAGCTGGTCCCTACCGCTAATCATTAGCTAGCCAATCGGATTTTTCCAAATTTAACATACATATCCAGCCTAACTTCATTCCCTATCTTCGTTTTAGAAGACCCCTCCATCCATCCCTTCTCCCTTCCCTCAATTCTAGGATTGGGCGACACGGCGGCTCAGTGGCTAGCACTGCTGCCTCACAGCAAGAAGGTTGCTGGTTCAAGTCCTAGCTGAGCCAGTCTGCACTTTCTGTGCGGAGTTTACATGTTCTCCCTGTGTTTGCATGGGTTTTCTCCAGGTACTCCGGTTTACTCCCACAGTCTAAAGACATGTGACACAAGTGAATTAAATAATAGTAACAGTCACAAGCACTTAATGTGTACACACTGGTTTGGTTGGCGGTCTATTCCCATAGAGCCGTCTTATTAATCAAGGTATAGGCTAAACGAATCAGGGGAGCTCTCGAGAACTACCTGATCTTGTATCTCTTCTAATGGTCATTGACCAGGCGGGAGCCTTGGGCTCATCTTTCTCTGAGCTCAGGGTTCTCTTCCGGGACAGCATGCCAAACCTGCTAACATAGTCAAGCATTATCTATGTGTGAACTCTTGAAATAAAAATTAAAATGCATGCAGAAAATAATGAATAAAATGAATAAATAAATCAATTTAGAATTAAATAATAAAACAAATATATTGAATTAAATTTTTAAGTGATATTCCTATATATTGATTAATTGATTATTTGTTTTTAATTCACAATGCTTGTACTTCCTGTACCTAGTCTCCCAATTTTCATAAACACTGCTCTAAATCAAAGTTTGTTGTTCATGGCTTATAATGCTACAACAAAGAATGTTCTCAGCCCCCTATGGGAAAAACTAATAGAGAAAAACCTTATAGTGGGTGGCCACTAATGCTCTTTATAGGTATGGCTGGTTAGACTGAACATGGAGGCAGACGATTGGTCCATTTTGTTGGATTTTGGCCAATCACTGCCAGTCACCTCAGGGAGTTTGATATCACTAGTCCAACACACTCTGTTGCTCTGCTTGGGATCTCATTTGCTCTTTCAATTTCTGTTTTTCGGCCTCTCTCCAGTTCTCTAATGCGCTTCCCTTGGGGAGGTTCAGACACTTTATGTAAGTTGTTCTGCAAGCATCTGTTTTTATTCGAGCTGTGAGCAGAAGTCATTTGTCTTTGCTGAAGGATAGATAAAGTCAACCTTCAGACTGCTCTCTCTGTGCACAGAAACACAATAACAACCTTATGTTGGACTGCTTTCTTAATCCTGGAGTGTTTTGAGACCTGCTGGCCAGAAATGTTGAGGATTGCATATCTGAAATATGTTTGTATGACTCTTGATACTTGTGTGTCAAGTATTTCACACGCATACTACTCAATATGTTGCCTCCATTTAGAAACCAACATGTCATATTATTTCATGGAACAGCACAATCCCAGAATGCAAAGTAAACATTATGATACGTTTTAAAAGAGTGCTAAAAATACTTTAAATGAATATTTAAGTGTAAACTGAATTTAATGCTTTCATACAAATCTTTATTTTGTTTTCAATGCAGTTAGCTTAACTGTTTTCTCATTTAGGTATAGGACTTAAAGGGGTGGTCCACTACGATATCATATTTTAAACTTTAGTTGATGTGTAATGTAGCTGTGTGAACAAAAACAACATCTCTGAATGTAATGCTCAAAATGTTCAATGCAAAGGGAGACATTGGCTTTTACATAGTTAGGCTAGCAAAGTCTACAGCAAACGAAGTTTGGGGACTACAAAAAAATACATCCGGGCTAGTGAGATCACAAACACTTCAGGTTACATGCATTCACCATGCTCCTACACCCCGTGCAGCAAAGGGGCGTGGCCAGAGGCGCTGTAATGTTATAGGAGAGAAAGCTAAAATGCTGTCCTAACTCTGCTATTTCCACAGAGCTTTTTTGTTTCTGTATTTGGGCTTCCAAAAGACATGACACAAAGAGAGAAGTGCTTAAAGTTTAACTTTATTTATGTTCCAGAGAATTATAAAAAAAATATATAGCTAGCATTTGACAAAGAAGAACGTCCAGAATCTCTCCCAGTTTAGTGCTGGATTCGGCTAAAAACTCCTTTAAAGAAGGAGCAGCTCATCGGCGCCAATAGCCTAGTGGTTAGTGCGTAGACATATAGCACCCAGGTGCTTGCGGTGACCCGAGTTCGTTTCCTGGCTTGAGGTCCTTTGCCGATCCTTCCCCTCTCTCTGCTCCCCATACTTTCCTGTCTGTAAATCTCTTCTATTTGTTAAAATTGTTCAACTACATTCTTAGTTTCTAGCGTTAACGGTATGCTGTCGCAAGAATGTAAACAAGGATATTAACAAAGAGAAATGCTGTTTGGCACCGCTAACAATTTAGCTACAAATTCATGTTTATCCATCAAACCCCTGTAAACACCCAAATTCTTTACCAGCGCTGCAGTGTCTCTCTATGCAGCCGCTTTCCCTGCATTCTACATATCAAATAACGAACTCGCAAAAGATATGTGAACGTTTCATATTACTTTCACATGCTTATAACCCAAATATATATACAAGACACTTGCTAGATTTTATTTTAGAGAGCAGGCATGAGGTTCATCTTTGTCCTCTGTGTCATTTTCTGTCTGACTCAGGCTCAAACTGATACGGCTAACAGCTACTCTGACTGACATTTCTGTTGAAACATGTATTTAAAATGACACATTTGTAATAATAAAATTGTACTTTAATACATTTATGATAAAATTGCATTTAAAAATAGATTATCTCAAAGTAATATTTACCAACACACTTCAGTTGGGTTAAGAATTCTCCAATAAAGTATTTTACATGCACTGTCGCAATACAGTATATTCAAGATGAAAAGTGTTTATTGTCATATGCACAGTATGGAACAGGTTCCCTGTACAATGAAATTTCTATTTATTTATTAATTATTTTAAATGGCATTATGGGACTTTGATTTCTGTTGTATCATATATAGTATATATACTATAAGCATTGCATTAGCCAAAAAAAGTTCTTTTTAACATCAAATGAGGTGGCACGGTGGCTCAGTGGTTAGCACTGTTGCCTTACAGCAAGAAGGTCACTGGTTTGAGTCCCATCTGGGCCAGTTGGCGTTTCTGTGTGGAGTTTGCATGTTCTTCTCATGTTCGTGTGGGTTTCCTCCAGGTGCTCCGGTTTCCCTCACAGTTCAAAGAAATGCGCTATAAGTTAACTGAATAAACTAAATGTGTGCATGTGTGAATGCGAGAGTGTATAGGGGTTTCCCAGTGCTGAGTTGCAGCTGGAAGGGCATCCGCTGCGTAAAACATATGCCGGAATAGTTGGCGGTTCATTCCGCTGTGGTGACATTTGATAAATCAAAGACTAAGACGAAGGAAAATGAATTTATGAATGAATGAATGAATGAATGAATGAACGAATGAATGAATGAACATCAAATGAAAAGGGATCATAATGCAATTTAAAAGCATAAATAATCAGAACACACTTATGGATCACAAGTTGCATTAAGAAACAATCATGCTTTTATTTTAAATAATCTTAAATTATTTACTTACAGTATTTTAAAATTACTTACTGTATATACTTACAGTATAGTTTAAATATAATTGAAATGCCCTTATATTTCTGTTTTTGTAAAAAATATTTGATTTATTGCTACAAAATATTTATAGGTATTTTTTTCCATCTAATGTAGTTTCACCTGATATTTATTCATTTTTATTTTATAATAGTCAATTCAACAACATCTTTAAATTCTGGTTGCTAGAATCAATAGAGATTTCCCAATGGAGAGTTGCTACCAGTGGAGGTTGTATTTTGATTAAGAAAGCTGCCTGTATAGACAGTGACAGTTCATAGAGTTTGGAACAGAGTCACAGTGTCTCTGAGGTAAAGTGGAGGTGATATCTTGTGATATAAATAAACTGTGGATGCTTCAGGCGATGGAGTTGAACTCACTGCGGGGGGAAAACTCACAGCAGGGGTGTGATCCGGAAAAGCAGCACTGGTTAACCTACGGCTAATTTAACCAGTCAGCCCTCAAGTATAACAGACACAGATTTAATTACTCTCCGCATTCATCAGAGATTCACATTCGGTTATCTACATTGACACGCAATAGTTAGATTTGCTTGTCACTGCGACTTTTAATGCTAAATCCAATTCTGTACACACTAGAGTACAGTAATACAGATTGCTCACAGCTCGGTTTTTGGTTTTAGGGAACTGCATAATGTAATCAAATATTATAACACTGCATAGTGTACATATAATCTTCACTGTGTAAATTAAATAAAGTGTAAACATTATTAGGCTACAGAGGGTTGTACCAATTTAGTGTTGGAGGTTTCATGGCTAAATTTAACCAGCCTAGTGACCAATCTTCATTAATTGCACATTCCACCTGTAAGAATACAGTGTAAAGGTTTAATTAGCAGAGTAATAGCACAGTTTTGCCTAAAATATTGCAATGCACACATTATGGCTGACATATCAGAGTTCAAAAGAGGACAAATTGTTGGTTCACATCTCAATTTTCCATCTGTTACCAAGACAGCAAGTCTTTGTGGTGTATCAAGAGCCACAGTATCCAGGGTAATGTCAGCAAACCACCAAGAAGGATGACCCAGACTGTTGCATGTCCAGAGTGAAGCATGGGGGTGGATCAGAGATGGTTTGGGCTTTCAATATCATGGCATTTCCTAGACCAGGGATGGGCAAACTTGATCCTGGAGGGCCGGTGTCCCTGCAGACGTTTGCTCCAACCCTAATCAAACACACCTGCCTGCAGCTTTCTAGTGATCTTGAAGACACTGATTATTGTGTTCAGGTGTGTTTGACTAGTGTTGGAGCAAAAATCTGCAGGGATACCGGCCCTCCAGGATCAAGTTTGCCCATACCTGCCCTAGGCCCAATACTTGTGAACAAGATCTACCGAACCATTCTGGAGGACGATGATCACCCAATAGTTCAAACAGTGTAGGCAAAAGTTGAAACAGCGTACACTGAAGTCTGTGCCATGTATCAGGATGATAATGCACCAATACACACAGCATGACTGGTGACAGAGTGCTTTGATTATACACATACACGCTTTATTTATCAATCATTAGCCACATCCTGGGACAGCATGCCAAACACACTTGATTTATCAATCATTAGCTAAGTGTGAACTCTTGAAACAACAAATATAACCATTGTCATGCCAAATTGCTATTGTAAACGGAAGCTTGCAATGCTTGTCCCGCCTTCAAGTTCTTCTGATTGGTCCCTTGCTTTGGAACTGTCATTGATGAGCAGTGCTGCATCTGATGCTGTGTTCACACCAGACGCGGAAGAAGCATCAAGCGTGAGTGATTTACATGTTTTGTCAATGCAAAGACGCGAATAGACATCCTGCGGCGAGATACGCATGAATAAGGCGGCGCAAATGACGCGATTCGTGCGAATGAAGCAGCACGAGTTGAGCGTTTTGTGCGATTGACGCGCTTAATGCCCGTATTGAATCGCTGGAATTGGAAAATCTGAACTTCAGCGGACAATCGCGCCGCATTAACCAATCATGAGCTTTCTCTTGTGAGGCGTGATTATGACGTAGCGCCTGTTGTTGGTGTCCCGAGGGAAAATCCTCCTGCCGGCACCGTCAGCAGTTCATCAAACTGGGCTCGGCTCAGTCAGAAGCACAGCTGAAAGATTCCATCATCCAGGTTAAGTTTCTGGAGGAGTTTATGAGCTCACAGAGCTGGGTGCACCTTTAAAAGGGTCTAGTGGACTCAGACACTGCTCCAAACGAATTTTCGCTGTTTTTCAGCCTTCATAAAGCACATAAAAACAGCTATTCTCTCAATAAAATCCATGTTAGCCATTTAGCAACGAAGCTATAGTCACCGGGCAGACAGAAGCCCTGCCCATCAAGCAAATCTGCGTCTGTTGTGAAGTGGATTTGACGCGCGAATGAAGCGAGTAAACTCAAAATGTTAAAATGCGATTTATCTGCGTTTGCCGCGTCTGGTGTGAACACAACATAAAAGTTGACATTCTTCTTCCTTGACATGTTATAGGTTATAATATGTATAAAGTAGAATGTTCATTTAGAAGAATCCGTGTATCATTTGTTCAATCCTTTTTTCAAATTTAAACCAAAAATCAAAAAGCAAAAAAAACAACTCGTTTTTCCATTATTTGTTTCCTGAAAGGAAAGGAAAACATGAATAATGAGTCTTTATCCGATTTTCTGATCTTGCTTTCAGATCAAAAAAAGAAAAAACAAATAACAAGATTAGACTGATTTTGATTTGATCTCTTTAATGAGAAGGGGTGTGGTCTAATGACATCAACACCCTATATCAGGTGTGCATAATTATTAGGCAACCTTTGGCAAAATGGGTCAAAAGAAGGACTTGACAGGCTCCGAAGAGTCAAAAATAGTGAGATATCTTGCAGAGGTATGCAGCACTCTTAAAATTGGCAAGCTTCTGAAGCATGATCATCGAACAATTAAGTGTTTTATTCAAAATAGTCCACAGGGTCGCAAGAAGCATGTGGAAAAACCAAGGTCCAAAATAACTGCCCATGAACTGAGAAAAGTCAAGCGTGCAGCTGCCAAGATGCCACTTGTCACCAGTTTTGCCATATTTCAGAGCTGCAACATCACTGGAGTGCCCAAAAGCAAAAGGTGTGCAATACTCAGAGACATGGCCAAGGTAAGAAAGGCTGAAAAACGACTGGTATCTGGTATCCGTGGGCTGGTATCATCAAAGATGAGCTTGTGGGGCCTTTTTGGGTTGAGGATGGAGTCAAGCTCAATCCCAGTCCTACTGCCAGTTTCTGGAAGACACCTTCAAGCAGTGGTACAGGAAAAAGTCTGCATCCTTCAAGAAAAACATGATTTTCATGCAGGACAATGCTCCATCACATGCGTCCAAGTACTCCACAGTGTGGCTGGCAAGAAAGGGTTTAAAAGAAGAAAAACTTATGACATGGCATCCTTGTTCACCTGATCTGAACCCCATAGAGAACCTGTGGTCCATCATCAAATGTGAGATTTACAAGAAGGGAAAACAGTACACCTCTCTGAACAGTGTCTAGGAGGCTGTGGTTGCTGCTGCAGGCAATGTTGACGGTGAACAGATCAAAACACTGACAGAATCCATGGATGGCAGGCTTTTGAGTGTCCTTGCAAAGAAAGGTGGCTATATTGGTCACTGATTTGTTTTTGCTTTGTATTTGAATGTCAGAAATGTATATTTGTGAATGTTGAGATGTTATATTGGTTTCACTGGTGAAAATAAATAATTGAAATGGGTTTATAATTGTTTTTTGTTAAGTTGCCTAATAATTATGCACAGTAATAGTCACCTGCACACACAGATATCCTCCTAAAATAGCTAAAACCGAAAACAGTTTTAATACTTTTTTTTGCACAGTATGAAAATTGAGCTAGCTTTTGCAGTATTGGATCGAAAGATCAGAGAAAGTCAGCACCCACTCTCTCATCAGAGAAGTCTTGTAATGTTATTTAAATGCCAGTTGTGAAAGGTAATGTGACTCTGTTGTCTACTTGTAATCGAATTGACAAAAATGCATCTTAACCAAGTGTGAACAGGACCTTGTCTTTTAAACATTTCAGAGAGAACAAACAACCCTCTCTGAAATGCATGCAACATAAAAGGTGAAACAGATTACTCTTGTTATTAACAGTTTGATTGACAAGTTGCATCCTTAGACTTATTATCCCTTATTAAAGGGATAGTTCACCCCAAAATGTCAATTATATCATAATTTACTCATCTTTCCCTTGTTCAAAGCCTATTTGAGTTACTTTCTGCTGTTGTTGAACACAAAAGAAGATATTTATATAGATATAGCAATCAGCATTCTCTAAAATATCTTTAAAATATCTGTGTTCAGAAGAAGAAACTCACAAAGGTTTAAAACCACAAAAGGAGAAGTAAATGATGAGGTAATTTTCAGTTGAACCGTCCCTTTTAGTTATGCTTGGTATTGTTGAATCACAAATCCCAGCATGCACCTTTGAAGTTATTGAAGTCTACCTGAATGATATCCTGCAGCAGTTGTTTTTGTGTTTTGCTGGAGTTATCTGATTGGAAGGTTACACTTACTTTAAAGTATCTGCAACAGTCTGACAGCAGCTTGATCAATTCAAGAAGGAAAAAAGTCCTTCATTGCTAAAGTGAAGAAAAAAAAAAAAAAGTATTTATGAAAGGAAACTTTGCGGAGTGATTTGTTTGTGCTCCTGGGTGCACTCTTTCAGAAACCATTCAGTTCTGAGGAGGAGATTTGCGCCCTCAGCTTTCTTAAACAACTTATATTCTTACAAAATAATAATAAAAATGCCTCTCTAAAGGCAGTTTTATGTTATAGATAACTTCTGCCTTGTGAAAATAAGGGTGCTTAATTTTGTTGAAAGTGCACTTGCAGTATATATTTCCAATTAGGCATGGGCCGGTAAGATTTTGACGGTATGATAACCTTGGATAAAAATATCAGGGTTTCACTGTATTACGGTATTGTGATTACTCTGAAATAAGTTATTTTTAAATGTCTGGGTAAAAAAAAAAAGTCTTCCAATCTTCCAAAATAACATAATAAGCTCAACTGTATTTGAAGTGAGTACTTTTGTGAAGGGGATACTTTTAAAAGTTAATTTAGTAATAATGTTATAATAAAGTTCTTAAATCTTTTGTCACATTTTGGGGAAGTCCATTTGTTTGATGTGTTGACAAACTAAAACTGTCACAATGATATACACATTAGACCCAAATGCAAGTGAATGCAAGATAAGTTATTAAAAGGAATAACAAGAGTCACAACTGGTATGATCTCACCAGATATAGTGTGGAGCAAGGGTGCTCACACTAGGAATTAAACACGCTAAACAGCGGTAAAAGTTAATCCGAGAACGGATGCGAAGTGAAGTCTCTCACTGATATCACACCAGATATCGAGGGAAGGGGAGGTTATCGCTATGGAGCAACTCTCAAGGAAATCGACACGCTTACCAGCGGTAATAGTTCATCAGAGTAGCGGATTCGGGATGAAGTCTCTCACTGATATAGTTGTCATCAGTACAGGCAGTTGAAACAACATCAATGAAACGGAGACGTGCATCAGGTCCAAATATAACAGACTTATGGCGAAACACCACCAACAGATCGAGCGAGAGCGCCTAACAGGAAGCAGACACAGGAGTGAACAAACAACGGACTGATAACGCTATCTACAAACACTGAACATATATAGGCGCGCGGTAAAGCACAACACCTGTGGCTGATAGAAAACAGCTGAGTGATATGATTGGTAACAAGACACGTGACAACCCAGCTGATGAATGTAAACACACACACCACGAGGTGAAGATAATCCCAAACAAACACACCCACTTCCCACACACACACATGCAAGAAGAACAGATAGATCCACAACCGTGACAAAAACACTACTGTATAGGGGATTTGATTACATTTGAAGGTAATATATTAAAGTTACAACTCATTATTACAAACTGCAATTTAAAAAAAAATGTACAATTATATTATATTATATTATATTATATTATATTATATTATATTATATTATATTATATTATATCATATTATATACAAGTTTCAATAGAAAACCATAAAATTAATTATAGTTTACTGTAAATGGTTCATGGAATAAAACTCAATGTAGATGGATCTATACAGTTTATAGTTTAAAATATACTCTATGATAAATGAATCATAACAAATTACTATTTGTCGACATGAAGATGGTTAGTTTCGGAATTGAATTACTGTGTATATATATATATATATATATATATATATATATATATATATATATATATATATATATATATATATATATATATATATATATATATATATATATATATATATACAGTCTTATGCAAAAGTTTGAAAGTTTGGCCACCCCTGAAAATGTACATATTTGCTAGCCATAACCTGCTGGCCTTTCAAATCAGCAAATTCATTTGGATATATTTTATACCCTAGGGAAAAGCAACATTTCATTTCTGACATAACATTTATTTAATCAAAAGGTGCAATGCAATTTAAGTCTTAAGTCAAAAATTTGGGCACCCAAACAGAATAATGACACCAATCTTTAGTACAATCTTGCGATGTGAGACTGTACTATGGCTCGGGAAATCCGTCTATATGCTTTCATAGACAACCTAGGAAGTCAAGGAAGGCCTTGTTCTCCACTTTTCTTTTGAAAATAGGCTCATATTACAACTCTCTTAGAGTTTAACAGTTGAGTTTTACCATTTTTGTAGGGCTGATATGCAATGTTGAGCTGGGATTATAGATGATCAGAAACCACAGGTCAAAACACACAAGATTTGTGGAGACACTGCAGAACTGAACTATAATAGAGTAAAAGTCTGCACGTTTTTTTTAAGGCATGTGACTGTGTGAGCATTTGAAGAGAGTTTAAATCATTTTAGTACTGCATAAGGAAGTTTGATAAAGATTGTTTTTATTATTATCTATGTGGTGAAGACTACACAGTGCTATTTTACATTTGATTAGTCAATTTCTGTGCCTGAATACTGTTGCTCTCTCCAGAAAACCATAAAGCACGGTTTATTTCACTTTAATATTTGCTCCATTGTGGTTATTTATGACTGTAGTTTGTTTATTATAATGCATATAATAAATTACATAGCAATATATTTATATTTCACTCCCCTACAAAACCATCCCAGGTAATGACTTCGCAAATAGAGCTATTTAAGTCATCTGGTGAAATTATATCGCAATACGTATCGCAGAGAAAAAAATATTGCAATGTAACATTTTTTCAATATCATGCAGCCCAATTACAGTGTATTTTAATTTACCATAAGTGTTTTGTGACTTAAGGGTAACACTTTCTTAATCTCTCTCTGACAGCCATGGTCTCGACCCCGGATAAGAACGCCCGTCCCGTCAGCGCTCCCATCATGTCTCCCATCTCCCCAGGTGATGTGGCTCCTTCCCCTGTAGCATCTGGCACCCGCACTGACCGCAAAGAGACGTCCACGCCAACGGGCCGCCTGCGCTCCACTGACAGGAAGAGTGAGGTGAGGGCAGAGGCCCATGTGACAGATGGCTCCAAAACACTCAGCACCAAAGCAGAGGGCACACATGAAATCAAGGTATGACACACATAAGGATACTGTATCTACTAACTACTAACTATCTACAATACACTTATGATTATGAAATAAATAAAAAAAATCAATTCATAATTTGTACTGTTATTTAAACCTTTGTGGTTTTAACAAAATAATGTCATGTTTTAGAAAAATTTACTGCCCGTTTCTTTATTTGATGTTAGCACAACTGAAAGCCCCAAAAACAAACACAAGTCAAATGCAAATGATCCTTGCTTTTTCATTACCCACTGGACTAAATGATCAGAAAGCATCATCACCCACAGGAAACCTTAAAAATACCTGTTTGAAGACTTAAAGGGGCTATATGCTGAATTCAGAATGCCCTGTGATTAGTGACACTGGTTATTAAGTGACACTGGCTATTAAGTGAACTATATGTTTTTACAGACAACCTAGGAAGTCAAGGAAGGTCTTGTTTTCCACAATTCTTTTTTTTTTAGAAAATAGGCTCATTTTACAACTCCTAGAATTTAACAGTTGAGTTTTACCATTTTTGATTCCATTCAGCTGATAACTTAGCTTAACATAGATCATTGAATTGGATTAGACCATTAGCCATACCTGCCAACATTTGTCCCTGAAATTCCGGAGAACGGGCTGGGGGAGTGGGGGTGTTTGAATAACACAGTTGAGAACCGAGTTAGTAACTTTACTGTGGTGTTAGTAACTGTCCTATGGAACGGGTGGAATAGATTTTATCCTACCCATCAGATTATGCTACCAACACTGTATTTAAATGGTTCTGAGGTTGGGGTTAGGGATTAGGTAGGTTAGGGTGATATTACAGCTTGATATCACACTACTCCACATTAAAATTAACACTGTTAGCAAAATCTGATGGGTAGCATATTGCGTCCTCAAAATGTTCTACCTACTTTTTGAATGGGAGGTAGGACAGTCTGGCCAGGCAGCCGCTGCGATGGTATACTATATGAAGTTGGGGACCCGGGGGTGTTACAGACTGTAACAAAAAGCGGGGGTGAAATTATGGGAGTTTTTCGGGAGAAATAACAAAACAGGAGGGTGTTGGGAGATGGGTCTGAAATACGGGAGACTCCCAGGAAAAACAGGAGTGTTGGCAGGTATGCCATTAGCATCAAGCATTAGCACTATTCTGAAATTACATCATGCACTAGGCCTAGGAAAATAAAAAGTTGATATTTTCTTGGCAGATATGATTAGAAACTATATTCTGGTGTAATAATCAAGGGACTCTGCTGCTGTACCATGGCTGCAGCAGGCGCAACTACTCTTTGGTAATTTTTGAGCAAGTGCCAGTGGTCAAATCAGATTTAATGATCTATGCTAAGCTAAGCTATGCTAAAAGTGCTCCTGCCAGACCTGGAGATCGACTGAATGGATTTAGAAATTGTAAAACTCAACTGTTTAACTCTATTGGAGATGTAAGAAGTTGTAAAAAGTAATTGATACATAAAACTTCTAAACAAAAATCCTCTTTAAGCTTAACAAATATTTAACAAGAATTAAAACAGTGGAATGAAAAGCATGTAGTGACCACATATGCAAGCTTGACCGTGATATTTAGGTAATTGTGAGAAGGCAAGAGTATGTATATTGTCTCTGTGCTGCTGCAGACGGTAGCACGGCGAGAACGGCGGCACCGTGATGCCCCGGTGGTGACGGCCACCAATGGGGAGAGAAAGAGCCAGGTTTGTGCTCACGATTTCAACCAGTCACATAAAAGCATGCACAACATTGGTTCACCCTAATCGGCACCTTCACGAAGGCTACTGTTATATAAAGCATCTAAAAAATTGAATCTTCACTAAACTCCACCCCTTCTGATTACAAGATTCATTGCCCATTACTACAGCCTGTATCATGTTAATGAGGTATGTTAAATTATTAGTGTGAATGTTTCTTCAGGAAAATGTTAGAACCTTATAATAGGGATTCTTTAAAGTAAATAGCAGACAGTAAGCAAGTAAGTAAATAAATACATAAATAATATAGATTTTGTGTTGAGAATACAGGCTCAGGCAAGTATAAATAATCACGGGGACATGAAAAATAAGCTTGAGAAGACACAGATCACTAACAATCTAGCACGATGAACACTTTAATAAAATAATGTAACAATAGTTACTATTAATATTGAAGTCTTTTGGTTTCATTTCACAATAGATGCAGCCGATAACTTAGGTGCAGGATTAATAATTTGAGATATGTACAATTTTACTGAAGTTTACTTTAGGTTTTATTTTTGTTTGTTTGTTTGTTTTATTAAAGAACCAAATATGACTGTAATAATAGCAATTGCAAATAGCAGCAGTCAATAAAGTTAATGTGGAGCTTAGTGAAGGATCAATTGCAAACAAATCAGCAGATGCTTGTCTTAAAATATATATTAGTGCATGCTTACAATTTAATAGTAATATACTGTTAACATAAATGAACATCTTAAAAGAAATCACAGCTCTCATGAATCTTATTGCCATGAGTATCAATGAGATACTTTGTTTCATAGACACTTACATGCTCTCTTCCTTCCCCTCTGGGGTTTGTACAGTCGCCACGGGTGGACACAGAGATGGTGCGCATGAGGAAGGTCAGAGCTTGTTCCGTACGATTGTCACAGCATGAGGAAGATGCCATTGTACTCATCATCTCCTCACTGCCCATGAAAAAAAAAGAAAAAAAATCATTTTATTATTTTCTCTCATCTGCTTTGGCTGTATCTTGCTTGCACTTGTATGAGTTTGCCTGTACCAGACAGCGCTGAAGCTGTCAGACAGTGTATGCAACTTAATGAGTCAGCACAAACTGAAGTTTGGAATGAGAAATATGTTGACTATGTCTTGTTCACCTTTTAAGGGGAGAAATACATATGAACCTATGGCATTTGTATTGTTAACATGTCATTGCTGTCTTTTTCGCAGCAGAGCAAAACAGTGTTCAACTGCTGTATACCTGGAGTTACTCCGTATTTAAAGCCAGCTAAAATTGTAACATCATTCAAAATCCTGCTTTCAATTCTAAAACCTTTTTAAAGGTTGAAATTATTTTGAGTCATCATATTTAGGAAGTCAAAGTAAGATCTACTGACAAAATCACGCTGATAAGGCATAACATACTCTAAACATAGAACAAAAATAATAAGATGTTTACCATTTTTACACACTTCCAGTCAGAGATTTGGACATTCCTGTTTTCCTGAAGAAAAAAAATATCTTGAATGAGCCCACAAGAATATATTGAAAAAGAGAAAGGGTCTGAGCACCGAACCCTGATGTACCCCATCTGTTATTTGATACCACGAGATCCCCTCTAGAATCTACCTGTAAAAGTTCAGAATTTAATGTCAAGTTCAGACTGCATGATTTTAGCTCCGATTTTGACGCGCCGACAGGTTTTGAGAAATCGCCGACAAATGCCTGAAATCACAGGCAAATCAGTGCTCGTTCATGTGAGTAAAAATCACACAGCGTGAATTATCAAAGACACGATCTGAGAGAATCGTCAATGAGTCGTCAACACCCATGAGATATTTGGCATGCTAAATATCTGGAGCTGTCTGCGATTCTAAATCATGCCGTGTGAAATGTGTTCTGATTGAAAATAACATCGGCGATCACTTACAGCCAATAAGAGAGCGGCATCAACTAGTATGGGTATCTGCAGGCCAGCGGGAGGTTGGGTGAGAAGTTAAAAGTGCTTATTTTCAGTCTATTTGGACCCAAGAAAAGGAGGATAAACTAGTGGAAATTTGTCAGGAGCACCTGTGTTTGTTTGAACAATACCACAACCGGGTTGAAAAAGAAAAAAGTCGTAAAAAAAAGAGAAATTGCTAATTCCCTTCAAAGCCAGGTGAGCAAAATCAGTTCATTTTCTTCTCCACTAAAGGCTTCTTTTTCATTATTAATAACAAAAGATATACTACATGACCTCACGTTGTTTTTATGTCACTTCTCGCGTGTGTTTGGTTGTGAGACGTAGTTTGCGGACCAAGATAAAGTTGTCGGCGACTCTTCCTATTACAAAGTCATGCAGTGTAAAACCCCCTGTCACCGATCCATCTTGCGATGAAACGCTACCCCAGATGTTCATACAGTGTGAAAACATCTGTGACACAACTATTTTGAAAATCGTGCAGTCTGAACTCGGCATAAAAGTGGAGAGTGGTTAATGTGATGTCCAAGTTGAGATAGAAAAGAGAAAGTAGCTGAGGAGGTTAAAGACTACAGATAAGTCCAAAAGAATCAGGAGGGATTATCTTGAAGTTCTTCTATTCACCCACAAGACTTCAGTCTGTTTGTTAAGTCAAGTCAAAGGGTTTTTAGTATGAATGGAAGAAGAGAGATTTGTCTGTTGGTGGTCTGGTACTTTCTGGTAATTTGAGCCTTCTTGAATGCAGTGTTAAAAGTCCCAGTGCATAGTGATACATTTTTATGATGGATGTGAGAATTGCTTAAAGTGTAGGAGATGTGCTGTGCGAAAGTCAAGATAGGAGGGAATAGGATCAATGGGGCAGGTGGTTGGATGGTTGAAGAGGAGAGGTTTAGAGACCTCTGCCTCCATACGAGGGTAGTAGAGCTTTGCATTAGTCGTGGGTGTAATTTTGAGAGAATTGGCTGTTTTATGCTTTACTTTATCTGCAAAAAATTGGCAAAGTTGTAACTGTCAACCATTTGGAAGCTTGTAGGAGAGAGAGGTAAATGCCTCTTCGGTTTTTGTGTGTTTGATGTACTGTTGATCTTATTGTGTGGAGGCTTTTGCAGTGGCAACATTGGCAGAAAAAGAAGTAAAAAAAAAAGCAAATGGGTCTCTAAGGGTGTACTCTCACTTGACAGCTCATGCAGTGTGTCATTTTCAGTTGCAATATCTTAGGCCTAAATACAGTACTATGATTAGGTTAGTTAAACTTAGAACCTACCCTAAATAAATCTATAGCATCAGTGCTTCCCACACATAGACTTTACTTGGGCAGGCTGCCTATGTATATTAATGGCTGCCCAAGTACATTTAGGCCCAGTTTCACAAACAGCGCTTAGATTAAGCCAGGACTAGGCCTTAGATAAATTAGGCTATTTAAGCCACACTTATAAAATAGCCTTAGAAAAATATACAGTATTACTGGTATGCACCTGGAGACAAAAAAATGACACTGACGTATTTTAAGACATCTCACTGCAAGTTTTTTTGAGTTGAGACAGCTCAAACATGCAATTTAATCTTGACTAGCCTTAAACCTTGTTTGTGAAACGGGGGGTTAGTGACATGTTTTTTAACTATTATTATCATCCTTTTACACTATTTTGTATCCGCCTAATATAACCAAACATCCATGATCGATTAAGTAGCGGAAAATCCTCTCTCCTTTGCCCGTTTCGTTCTGTGTGCGGGAGACCTGTCAACACTCCCAGGCAGTCTCACGTACTCTGCAGACACACAGAGACGCTCCTTTTTGGCACTTAGAAAAATCGTCCAGTCGGGCCTTCTAAATCTCCTGAAATGTCAGGGATTCGGTTTTTGCTTTCTAAAGCTGTGATTAATTGCATTTTTGCATTACCTTTTTAATTAAACCTACTTTCGTTTGGCTTTGCAGCTGACTGTGCACACACAGTCGCAAGAGCGAGAGAAACATTCAATAATTCATTCTTAAATCTAAACGACTAAGACAAACTGTACTACTGTATATACTTGTAGAGGACGAAATGACTGGTCTAAACTGGCTGCAAAATATATGTACCCCATTAGTTGATCAACACATTTGCCTTATTTAAATAATCTACACATTTTAATCTTGTAATTCTTATACTTTTTTTTAGAGATATTGTCATTTATTTCTCATTTGCTGTATATTTTATTAATTTGATGATGCCATTAGGCTATATTACATAGGCTATTTTATATACATATCTAAAATGCTTTGGCATTCAAGTTGGCTTTGAACTTGAAAGAGAGGAGATTTTACCTGTCAGTGGGTGCACATGGCTCCTGAATTCCATAGAATTAAGAGAAATAGTGGATTTCTTCTTTTATTTCAACAGGCTTTTTTTTACTTTAACCCATTGAAAAGAAACAGTGTGCAGTGTCATAATAAATCAAATTATTGTTAAAAATTTAATTATGTTTTGTTTGTGGCATATAGTTAACTATCTATGTGATGTGGGTCAATGGTGTGTTTCAATTCGGCTACCACCGTAAGTATATTTTAAACCTATGGGAAGCACTGAACGTACTATATAAATTTCATATTTCTATGACCAACAGCACTTGGCGTGTGTGTCTTGAGTTCTAAATTATACCCTAATCATTTATAAATTATGTTTTCTGTGTAAAAGCTTTCACACAAAAATGTATAGACTATACACTGTTAGTAAATGTGACCCTCTGACCTTTTTACTTTTCTGCCATGAATTGCGAACTGGGCTAAGAGTGGAGGAATATATCTACAATATATGGTATAGAGAGGTTGTTAAAGGGGATTGTAGATTATCATTTCCATTATTTTAATAAATCCTATTATTGTAAACATATATGTCCATATGTCCAAAACTTTGACTGGCAGTGTGCTTACACATGCTTAGTTATTCCAGTCTTTCTCAACCACGTTCCTGGAGGACCTTCAGCTCTGCACATTTCCATTGCTGCGTCCCAATTCACATACTTATACTGCGCTCTAAAAGTATGTACTTTTTTTGTGAAGGAAAAGTAGATACTATTGAGTATGTAACAGAACAGTATGCAAGCTTTGGGACGTACTATTCCATGTTACCAGATCGTTGTATTGGTTTGTTACATCACCTGTCAATCATCTCGACACATCATCCACATTTCTTTCATGTTTAATTACCTACCTTATTGAAGAAGCAGCAGCAGGATAACCTGCCATTTGCGTGTCTTTCATGCAGGGAAATCTCCTCAGGTCTTTGGGTAGTTATGCATTCAGAAGATAATGTCCAAACATATCTTGATATAAGTTCACATTGTTGTTGCAGATGAAATATAGCATGGAAAACTCGGTTCAAATATGTTCTAGTTAGATAGATTATCAGTCATTCAAACAACTTTACCAAAGCCTCTTTATTTGTCAGGGTCTCACGTCTCCGCCATTTTTGTAGTTTGTTTACACTTTTTACCCGAGTTTGTAGTTCTAATCAAATTTACGTCCAACGTACAATGTATATTGTGGGCAAAATTAGCGGTTAGAGTATGGACGCTTCTACACTTCGATTTTTTTTTTACGGAAATAGTAAACCTTCCGGGAATCTTTGGCATACTCTTTTCAACATACTATGGTTTGGCACATACTAATTCTACCTTCGAATACTATTTAGGATGGATAGTACAGTTGAAGTCAGAAATATTAGCCCCCCTTTTAATTTTTTTTTCTTTTTAAAATATTTCCCAAATGATGTTTAACAGAGCAAGGACATTTTCACAGTATGTCTGATAATATTTTTTCTTCTGGAGAAAGTCTTATTTGTTTTATTTTGGCTAGAATAAAAGCAGTTTTTAATTTTTTATGAACCATTTTAAGGATAAATTTATTAGCCCCTTGAAGCTCATTTTTTTTCGACTGTCTACAGAACAAACCATCATTATACAATAACTTGCCTAATTACGCTATCCTGCCTAGTTAACTTAATTAACCTAGTTAAGCCTTTAAATGTCACTTTAAGCTGTATAGACGTGTCTTGAAAAACATCTAGTAAAATATTATTTACTGTTGTCATGGCCAAGATAAAATAAATCAGTTAGTAGAGATGAGTTATTAAAACTATTATATTTAGAAATGTGTTGAAAAAATCTTCTCTCCATTAAACAGAAATTGGAGGAAAAAATAAACAGGGGGGCTAATAATTCAGGTGGGCTAATAATTCTGACTTCAACTGTATGTGAAGTGGGATTCAGCACATGTCTCTTTAACCAAACACACCTAAATCAGATCATCAGCTTGTTAGCAGAGACTGAAAGACATGTAATGGGTGCATGTGACAGACAAAGGAGACATCCAAAACATGCAGTATTGCTGGTCCTCCAGGAACGTGGTTGAGAAACATTGAGTTATTCTATATGCTATAGAATTCATACATTATTATTATTATTATTATTATTATTATTATTATTATTATTATTATTCATTTAGTTTTATAATACTATATTTGCATTCATCAGATTTACATTGGTTGATTCATGGTTGCTTGGTTATGTTGGTCAGGATGCTCAAACTAATGGATCAGTGTTTAATAACACCAGTGAGTGACCCATGCAGCAAGGAGGAACTTATTTTGAACTGATTTCATTACACTTTCATAACTTTACCCATCGCACAATTACCCCTCACCTCTGACCTTCGACCTCTGCCCTCTGTCTAGCTGCAGCTGTTGTTGTTCATCCATATTTGAGTTGTCTTCATCCCTTCACTTCCCTACACAAAGAATGCAACTGAAGATCAAACCTTAAAAATAAGCCAAGAAACATTTCACAACTTTATCTACATTCAAACACTGCCAACTCCTTTTTGTCCTCTGTTCTTCACAGAAAAGAGCAAAGAAAATTGAGGGCGAAACTATTTATATCAGACATAGCAATTTAATGTTGGAGGTTTGTATGGAAACTTTGGAAATGTCTTGTTTTTGCTGCTGCACGTCTCACTGCATGAGATTCTGTTTCATCTTGTTTCTTTCTTCATTCTTCTCACCACGCACTCTTTTTTGTGTTTTGTTTTGTAGCTTAACCCTAAAGGCTTGGCATGCACTATTTACCTCACTAACTGTAATGCAAGTACTCACTTCTATTTATCATTTGCTTCTGTAGCACAGTTTATTTAAATATATGATTGGGATTTTTACTTTATTTTATTTTTGGTTCATACAAAATCAGTTCAATCCAAAAATGCGGTAGTGTCAGTAGTTGGATTGGATTTTGTTGGATGTTTTTAAAGTATTATTTTATTGAAGCACTGGCACATTTATAGCATGTTAGGCTCTTAGCATGAATGCTTTGATTTACTTTTTAACTCTATGGCTACTCTTTTCTAGGATTTCTAATGGGCTTTTTACACTTATTTATTATTGTTAGAGTTATTTGGCTCTTATTTATTTGGTCATACTTTATCCATGATTATTAAATGCAAGAATGGTCACCATTAGCCTTCTTGGTTGGCCTGCAAATTGACATCATGTTAAACAGATCAGTACTATTGACTAGACAACTGCAGGACTGTCAGAAGACTTAACACATTCATCTGCTAATGTACTTAAAAAGCAATAATACTGTCTCTTGTTTTCTTTGTAGCATCCCTTAGTCACTAAAATTATTTACAATTGGTTTTCACCCAGCTCTGAACCAGTTAAAAAGTGGCCTTTAATCTATTTTTTTTTTTTTAAGTTGTTGACCCAGGGGATGTGCGATATTCTAAAAAATTATATCTCAGAATATTTGGAGATTGTTTTTCCATATGATATTTAAACAATAGTGATTTTGGCCTGTGACAAATAACTACATGTTACACTAAAACCTGAAGTAGGGCTTAATGAGAAAATAAAGCTAGTGTTAAAATGCACCAGTCATGCACAAATGTTCTGCACCAGCTTTGTGTTCATAATTTTATTTGCAAATCTGACAAAAAACAATAACTCATAACTTTGTTAATATTAATTTGTAGTAACATATTGGACCCTATCATACACTTGGTGCAGTGCAGCGCCAGGTGCGAAGCAAGAGTTTTTTTCTAGTTTCAGCCCAGAAAAGGTATCACATTGTTTAAATAGTAAATGCATTTGTGCACATTTGTGTGCCCATGGGCATGCTGGTCTGGAGGTGTGTTAAGGCACATTATTGATGTGTTGCTATTTTAAGTCAACTGAAATAGATCGCAACATTGACCAACTAAAATCTAGTCTAAAATCAAATATATATATTTTTTGTTATTTAAAAAGTGTGTTAGGAAGGTCTAGAACCTATATCCACATTGCTTATTACATACATAGGGATGCAGAGCAGCACACAAATTTCTTTTAAATACAAATAAAAAAAAAAACATTTTATTGTTTGCATAATATAAAAACAGCTACTTCCTCGCAAGCTTTCATTTCAGTGGGCATTTGGGGCCTTTTTGGTCTGCTTGAACAGAAAGATAAATCCATTTCCTCTATAGTGAAGCATCAGTTTTTACACTTAAAAAGTTTCCTATATAAATAGCAAATGCGTCGCCATAGGGCGACTGTAACTCACTCCTTAAAGGAATGGGAGATGAGAGATTGTTTAAATGCACATTATAGCCTAAACACACCTATAATTCAATAAGAGAATAAGTACAATGCTTTATGACCATGTGCCGGGTGCACAGACTGTTTTTCTCATCCTTAAAATTGCAATAGTGAATTCAGACACACCCTAAAGTCCGTGGTATGCTTCAACAAGTTTTATTTTATTCTATGTTTGAGGTCAAAAAGACTTTCAAAAATTATGAGAGGTGGTATGCTGCTTTATAAACACTGCAACTCCTCGCTCTGCAATCTTTTCAAGCTTGTTTAGTCCTTAAATTAAAAATTAAATATGACTTGCTTGAAGTGTACTGGGTCCTTAAATGCACCTGTGATCATGTGCTTAGATTATTAAAATAGAGTCCAAAAACTAGTTTGTTGTATCTTTACAATTATCTATAAAAACTATTCCTGCTTGTGTGATTAGTGTTTAACAATTATACATCATATCTTATGAAAACAAAAACCCATGCAGACATTTTTTTTTTCTTTTACATGTTGTTAGCTAACATTGGCAATAAATGTTTCACACCCCTGGGCTAAACACAGTGTGACAAGCCCATATATTGTGTATACTCAAATCTGCTGATTAGCTATATATATATATATATATATATATATATATATATATATATATATATATATATATATATATATATATATATATATATATATATATATATATATATATATATATATATATATATTCATGGACTGTACATATAGATATTAATGCATGTTTTTACCAATTTATTTGTTATAATATCACATGACTATGATATTACGGATTTGCAGTGTTACATAATACAGATTGTGCAGCCTGTCCCAGTCATATATTTACATTATTACTATAAAGACTGTTTCCACTGTTGTGACTGTTGTTTTTGTGAGGTCTGATGAGTTTTAAAATAAGTCTAACACCAGATGGATTCTGTGACAATAAGCTCTTCATCCACCCATGACCTCTTCTTTAACCCTGTGACCTCTGTATCTAATTGATCAACATATTGTCTCCATCACATATACCATTCTTGTGTAAAGTGTTTAAAATTGCTGTTTGAGCTAAGCAATGTTTCATGTTATGCTATTGTTGAATAACAGACATGTGTCAAATATTGAATTATGATGTCATGAGGTTATTTAGTAGATTAGATGTAGACTAAAATAGACCAGTTTGTTGTACAGTATGTTTATAAATCAGAACGATGTCATTTGATTCATGTCTGAAGCTTTGTTCACACTGGAGCTTAAACAGTTTGTCTAATCTGGTAAAATGCTCACATGACAACCACCCCATCTACCTCACCTTTTTTAAACAATAGATATAAGAACAGAAGTTTATAATATATCAACAGATAGATGCACAGTGTCAGCATAAATGAGTACACCACAACAAACTTCTCAGAAAATTCTCCCACCTTCTCTTAAATTAATACTCTCTATCACTGTGTAACAATGCGAAAAAACTGAAGTGACAAACAATTTGTTTGTCCACACCAGAAGCGACACAATACAATTATTTAAATACCAGCCCTAAAATTTAAATACCAGAATAATGCACTGCACTCCCAATGTAATGGACAGATTTATAATCTAAGTAATGTATAGAAAATCTCTTAAGCATTGTTAAAAGTACATGCTGAGTGACTGATGTTGTTGGTTTACACAGTTCTAACGTTTAAATTGAAAGTGAACGTTTAAACTGAACAGTCAGTTTGCTACTTATTTTATTTTCAAAATCTCAGGTAAACTATCTGCTGCTGCATTCAGTATGGCAATAAATGTCATGTAAAATAGTATGCAAACTCATACTGGTAACATTTAACAGTGAACAAAGCACATATCAGCACCTGATCATTGTCATAATATTTTAGGCTGTTTCAGCTGCAATGCTACAGAAATAGAAACTTTTATAAAATAGACAATTAGTTTATTGCCATCACAGATAGTTAGTCTAAAAAGTTCTTTTAACATAGAAAAGATACATTTTATCGCATTGTGTCGTGTGTAGTGCATGGACATGGTGTAACCAGTGCTTCCCACACATAGACTTTACTTGGGTCGGCCGTCCAGTTATAATAACGGCCGCCCAAGTACATTTGGTGAGATCTGTTTTTTACTATTATCATCCTTTTACACTTTTTTTTGTATTAGCCCAATAGCCAAACATCGATTAACCAGTATAAAATTCTGAGCTTAAAATGTCTTGAATTCGACTTTTGGTTTTGCTTTTGGTTGTCAATAAATGTATGCGTTTTTGCCATAGACTGTAAAAGATATGGACGTAGTATCCGTGACGTCACCCATAGGTTTATGAACACTGCAAAAGAAGCTACAAGTAGGCGAGGCCAATCGTTGCCATTTTGTCTGCGCGTCATCGCACTAATCACGAGATACCAAACAAGGGCAAAGCGGCGGAGAGTGAGCGGAGCTACAGACGCATGCTGGATTCTCAGCATTTTGCTCAGACCTGGCTTAAAACAGACTTTTTACTTTGAGAGAACGCTTAATACTTCATTACCTGTGACTCGTTTGTGTTCTGACCACATGTGCTTGGTTGTACACTATATCAATAAAGTGTTTAGACTTTTAAAAACACTGTTGTAACACATTGAGCCACTAAACATTGTTCCTATGATGTTTTTCTACAGGAGAAATACCCGAATTACTTCCAAACACTTCAAATATAGTCTGTGTTACTACATGCAAGGCTATTTATAAAATCCAGGCATAACACTGAATGACAACACTTCAGATGACTGTTTTATAGCCTACAGCTAATCAATCTGTCAGATTCTGGAGTGCATTCAGGTTCTAGAGAACATTATAAATGATAAATGATCTTAAATAAAACAAATACATTTATAGAGCTGGAATATTAGTATATAATTTCACTCACCTGGGAAATGGAGGCAACTTGAATGAATAAAAGTAAAACAAATAGTGGATTTCTTTTTTTATTTCAACCCATTGAAAAGAAACAGTGTATAACAGTGTCATAATAAATAAATATATTGTTAAAAATCACTTTTTTGTCACATGTAGGTAACCATGTGCTGTGGGTAAAAGATGTGTTTCAATCCGGCTACCACCGCAAGTATATTTCAAACCTGTGGGTTTTTTTTAACAAGTATTTGTGCAAATCTGGTGTATTTGTTTTACATTAAATTAGTACCACAGCCAAAACATGAAATAATTGAATAAAATTATTTAAGGTCAAGGTGAAATAAAGCTGGTCCCAATTGATAGACACACACACACACACGCACGCACGCACGCACGCACGCACGCACGCACGCACGCACGCACGCACGCACACACACACACACACACACACACACACACACACACACACACACACACACACACACACACACACATAGTAGGTTGTAATTTAAATATAATATTTTTCTTATCCTAAAGGTGTTAGTTGACCAAACTCTTGTTTTAAAGGATATAACTGTTAAATAAAATGGTTTTGTCCATATTTACTGAGAAATGGAGAAAAACATATATCTTCAAAGTGGGTGTACCCGTTTATGCTGGGCACAGTATATATTCAAATGCATCTGCAGCATAAAACAAGTTTACCTTACATACAAAAAGCATACTTTATGTACTATAACTGTTAACGATATAACTATAACTTATTTAAAGAAACTTCTAGATAACTTTATCAGTTATAACTCATGAAAAAAAAAATCACAGACACTGGACAAAGAAGATGCCTCATTAAACTTAAATGTCAAATGAATTTGTTTACATGCTATACTGTATATACACATATGTAAGGATTTAATTAAAGGATTTTAAATTTGCATGTGTTCACTAGTGAATTGAATTGAATCCCATTGAACACTTACAGTATATGAAAAGACTATCTAGGTGTCAAGCTCTCTAGATTTCAATACAAAGTAATTATTTAGAATTATTTCAAACTAGAAAATATAACACATTTCAATGCACGTACTGTACTGTAGCTTGTGAAAGTCAAACATATTGCCTCTTTAGTTTCAAGTGGCATCTGTCTGTCTGAAGTCAGGGAAAGTAGACTATGAAGGCTGGTTTCTCATGAGAGCATTTCATCCTTGCAGATGTTCTTGGGCACAAAGACACAAATCTGTTCCAAAGTCTCACCTGTCTGCTGCAGTTATATGAATAAAGATCAGCTGAGATTCTAGACTGTCTGTCTATCTCGATTTCATTAATCACAATCTGTCTGTACGCTCAAGCACTGTTTGTTTTTGGGGAATCACAAAGTGTTCTCTATGACATGAATATTCATAGTGTCATACTGTCTGAGCATAGCTGATTACCCGATGCTCCTAAGATAGATGATGGCAGACAAATCAGACTGTGAGTGATGAGAAAGAGGAGATAATACCGTTAGAAGACAGTGAAAGTTGAAAAGAGATATGTGTCTTGGTGGCTCATGGGTGATCTGCAAATTTGCTTTGTTGATGTGACTAGGGATGGGAATCATAATGTAATGATTTTGGTTCTTAATGGTTTCATTAACTATGTAAACAAATTCTTCTGTGAATCGTATATATTGAGTTCAAACTAGTTTTAAACTGGCGATGGAATAATTCAAGAAGTATTTTGAAGCAATGATTACAAATCCTACCAATGCATACGCATTAATTTAGTGAACTTTTGGTTTTGGTCAAGAATGTGAATAAATATTGATTCAGTAAAGATTTATTTTGTATTCCAAGCTTTAAAGGGTTAGTTTACCCAAAAATGAAAATGATAAATTACTCACCCTCGTGTTATTCCACCCATGTCTTCCACATCAGGTCAGGGTGCATGTTTTCTATGGGCAATATGATGCTTGTGTGTTGTTGTTCTAATTGCAGATATATTGTACTGCCCATATAAACATGCACCTTGAACTGATGTAAAAAAGTAGGCTTTGCCGAATATTTTTGGCACCTGTTCTTGGGGCTTTGTATGATTTCAGTTGAATCACGGAAGTCACATGGAATGTTCCGACAAAGTTGTTTCTTACTTTACTGGACATTAAGCTGATTAACTGGTCAGAGAGCTCTCGGATTTCATCTAAAATATATTCATTTGTGTTCTGAAGATAAACAAAGGTATATGGGGATTGAAACAACATGAAGGTGAGTAACTAATAACAGAATTTTCCTTTTGGATGAACTAACCGTTTAAATGACACAAAAAAACAATTGAACAAAAACTGAAGTAAATCAAATGAATTGTTCATTAATCTGGCTGAATTGTTTTGAATTGTCAAAACTCACAGTAAATTGAATCTGTCAATCTAAATTAATTATTCAGTATTTGCAAAAATGGTAATCAAATTGATTAATCTACCCAAATTTTAATACCTCTTTAATATACCCACGAGTTCATGTTTAAGTTCATGTTGCATGCAATAAGTGACAGCAATATAAAGCGTTGCATTTTTTTGTCATTTTATTCAGATGACAAACATCTTGGAATTATCCAGCTCCATTGCATTTTGTTTAATTAACTTGATTCCCAACCCTAGATTTAAAATAGTGATTCATGTCTGATAATCAAACTGATGATATGTCTTCATTGGGCTTTCTCTTCATCTGTCTTTCATCTTCCTGTTTTTATCTCAATTTTGCTATCGGTTTCCAAATTTTTCCTCCACTATCCTCTTGTGTTTTTTTGTTTTTGTTTTGACCTTCTTGGTATACTCTCTCTCCTCCTGGATCTCTCTTTCTCTCTCAGGACGTGGATAAGACACAGACAGAAATCATGCGTCATCACACCAGTATCAGTGAGCTCAAGCGAAGCTTCATGGAGTCGGTGCCTGAACCCCGGCCCAGTGAGTGGGACAAGCGCCTGTCCACCCACTCGCCCTTCCGCACAGCCAGCATCAATGGCCAGATGCAGCCAGACGTGAGTACCAGAGTTGAAGTTCTAAATGTTGGATTTTAGTATGTTTTGTATGTATTTTGCTTGAAGAAATATACTGAAAATTGCTTGGCTTGTACAGTAGATTCATGCTGATTTGCAGGCACAAGTGTGCTGAAATTATGTTGTTGGCTAGATAAAAGGATGACACTATAGACTATTTTGAGGGATGTAAAAAATAACAATGGTCTGAATGTATTTCCTGTTTTACATTTTTAATTTCTTTAGCTTCTGAGAATCCAAAAAGAGACACATATTGATGAATAATGTTATGATAGCTGGTTTAACATTGAGTTATGATTGAATTGCCTCTTGTTGCAGTTATGAGTTAGTTTGATAATAAGCAGGAAATGTTTATGGGTCAATGACATCACCACATTGAAATGGTCTATAAGCACTTTTGAGGTACTGTAGTACTTCATAGGGTTTTCCAAAGTCTGGCTGCTTAAACGTTTTTTTGACAGAAAGGTTTTCAACCATTTTTTCATTTAGTTGATTAGTTTTGGAGACTGTTGCACCATTATTTGCATTTTCTTTATAATTTAAATTTACTAATTATTTACTAATTAATTGTTTCTATTACTGTACTGTCATCTGATTCAGATATTTGTAAATAAAAAGCAAACAAATAAAAAGGTCACTTTATATGTAAGCTCGTCTATCCCTGGAACAGTAAGTTTGTAATGTTTTATAAAATGTTTGTTTAGTTCAATAAATGAAATGTAAAATTTAAAATTAAGTTAAAGGTGCCATAGAATTCATTGATACAATATATGAAATTGTTCTATGATATCTTCATAGAAAGTATGAGACTTAGGTAAGTGAAAAAAATCTCCAGAAATGCTTTTACAAGTCAATTTTGAACCATAGGAATTACCCCTAATATGGGAAAATAATCATACTTCAGTTATCCAAAATTATTTGAACAAATAGTACATTCCTTGTTAAATGACTGTAGCTTTTCAACTGTAGTGATAGAGAGGTTTATTTTAGTTATAAGGAGTGAGTGAGCTATCTTCAAGCCCCCAAAGTGACCTAGTTTGCCCCTGAGTTGTGCTGTGTATGAAATATAGGGTAAATGATAGTTAAACTTGACAAAAGGACCAACAGAGATCTATTTAGAGTTGTATGTTGTGGGTTTAACACAGGGGTGTCCAAACTTGATCCTGAAGGGCTGGTGTCCTGGAGAGTTTTTGCTCCGACCCTAATCAAACACAATAGATATACTAGAAACTTCCTGGCAGGTGTGTTGAAGCAAGTGGGAGCTAAACTCAGTAGGACATCGGCCCTCCAGGATCGAGTTTGGACAAGCCTGGTTTACCATATCTGAAAACAGAGGAAGGTAATAATATTCTACATAAACAGATGAGTTTTATAAAGTTTATTGCCGTCATTTCATTCCAGAAAATTAACAGTAAGAGCTAGGGATACTCAAAATAACTGATTAACTGTTAACCAAAAGGGTGCGTTTAACCGATAATGGTATCAGTTAAACGATTAAAAAATACTATTTAATATATTTTGAAAGTTTGGCTGCATAAGGGGCCAATCACAGCGAACACGCTTTTTGCGTTGAGAGGCGCATCCTTTGAATGGTTTACTAACGGCTGCGAGGATTTTGCACCCTGCGCGCCTCACATTTTTGCTGTTGCGCGCTGTGTGCTCGCAATTGAAATAAGTAAACTCTGAGCTGAAAAAGAGCGTTACGTCAGTCGCTCGTCTTTTTCATTCTTCAATCAAATGAAAGCAGAGGCAGGGTTTCTGTTGAGGTGACAGCAGTGTTTTAATGATGGAGGAGAGACTTGTGGTCGCTGTTTCAAGTTATCCAGAACTGTATGACTTTACAAACACTCGTGCATAATACGGGTCAGCTGATTCAGTCGTTTCCTAATGACATACAAGACTTTTTTTCTTGTATTGCATTGTAGAAATGTATAATTCTTATATCCTGCATTTTACATCCTGACGAGTTGTGAACTCTCTGTGAATTATTGCCTGCTTCACAAAACTACTCCTCTACTCTTCTTTAAAACCTGTCCCATTTTAAAATATGCATATTAATGATCCCGTGTGGATGGTCACAGTCTTTGTTTTGTTCAGATTGACCTATTTACATGAGAAGAAGGAAACAATGGTGTTTGAGGCCTCACAGTATGTCATTTTCATGTACTGAATTATTATTATTTAGCTATGCCTATAACTATTACGACTTTCATTCTATGGCACCTTCAAAAATAAAAAAAAATAGACTGAACTGCAGTCGACATTAGTTTGTTAAAACAGAGGTCTACTGAAGACTAGCCATATGTGTTGTAAGAGGCTCAGTATGTTGTTACAAAGTTTGATGTAGTTGCTAGTCACTGTCTGTTTGATGTGACAGGCAGTAAAAAAAAAATCAGGAATTGATCTCTGGATCTGAATGCTTCTGACAGCCTGTTAAAATCACTCTGAGTTATGGGAAACTCTCATGACAGTCAAACTTCCTTTCTTCTATGGAACACTATTTCATTCAATTAGTCTCTGTGGGAAATTGCAGAAAGGTTGGGAAATACATCGATATGACCCATGCAGTATTCCAAAGTCATACAGTTAACAAAATAATTCTCATTTTCTGTTTCACAGAAGAAAGGAAGTCATGTAGGTTTAGAAAGTAAATGAATGACAATTTAAAGGAGCCATATAGTGCATATATATGGTCATTTATAGCCACAGAAAAGACCCATAGAATCAGAAGCTCAGGACTGGTCATATTTAGAACATTCATTTATTCATTCATTCATTCATTCATTCATTTTCCTTCGGCTTAATGTCTTATTTATCAGGGGTCTTCATAACGGAATGAACCACCAACTATTCCAGCATATGTCTTATACAGCGGATGTCAAATCAATTTAAAGCTCTATTGTCAGAAGTGGGCTATGAATCCACACCTCCAGTTGGAGACCAGACGTCTCATTATTTGAGAAGGCTAGAACATCTTGAGTCTGATGCCTTAGACCACTCGGCCATTCTGACAGACATATTGAGAACAGTTGTGAATATTAATGAGCTTTGCTATGATGCTCCACAGCCCGTTGCTCCTCTCTCTTTCTCTCTCTCTCTCTCTCTCTCTCTCTCTCTCTCTCTCTCTCTCTCTCTCTCTCTCTCTCTCTCTCTCTCTCTCTCTCTCTCTCACACACACACACACACAACATGATGTACTCTGACATGCTAGTACACATGTAAAATAATCATACATCATTTGTCAAAAAATCTTTTAATGAACTGAGTATACAGTATATCTTGTTAAATCTTTTTAACTAGCCAACATTTTGCTTACTCAACAAAAGGGACAGACAGAGATGTGTTCAGAGTTGTATTTAGAAATTGTAACATACATGAAAACACCAGCCCGATCACACGAGAAAACGTAAGTATTTTATGTTTTGTCAGTTTAGTGTCTAATTCGTACAAATTCGCACGAGTTTAGTCATATGAAATTGTTCGATTTTTAAAAAGGAGGCGTGGCACCCAACCCTCATTGGGTGATAAGCAAATCGTACTAAATTGTATGAATTAGATCGTACGAATTCATACAAATTAGTCACTAAATCAAAAAGTTACAAATTGCTGTGAGATTGCGTTGAAAACACAGGCAGGAATTAAAATTAACTTCTGCATAAACATGCATTTTTTAAATTTTGACTGACATCCTTTAACGCAAGAAAAATTACAGTAAAAGCTGAGTGATATGACACAATGCATAAATGTGCATTGAACACTCAGCAGTTTACATGTGTTTGTTGCCTCATTACAAACATACTCGACAAATTTCACAATATACACCTTAAACTAGCTAAATGTACAGTTGAACAGACCTTTTGTCTATGTATATCCCACATTTTGTGCATTCTGATGGCTGATAGAGAAGAACTTCTCTTTATACTGGTGCCACCATTTGTCTTTTTAATGCCGCTTAGCAACATAAAGAAAGATTGTAAAGTCCCATGATTCAGTATTCTTTGGCTTTAGTCTTCCTGCTGCTCCCATTCTTAAAATAAGATTCCCACATAGCAAGTAAGTTTAGTAAGTTTAACATTAGCTTTGAAAAACTTAAAAAAAAAAAAAAAAGGAATCTGTAAAATGTATTGTTGTAATCTCAATTGGAAACGTGTGGCTAATCAAGCAGTTCCATTTGTAGTGTATTGAAGTTTGTATTTTGTTTTAAATTGGACTGATTTTACACTCAAGAGATTTACATGACAATCAGGAAACAATGTTCAATACATTCAGATTTTCATTTTATGGCACCTTTAAATTAATATTTTTAATCGTTGCATTTGGTCAGGGACTTGTAATTATGATTACATTTACAAGCTTTACAGACAATTTGTCATTCCACTGCTACATCTCTTTGCTCACTGACGAAGTGGTATGTCAACTGAATGGACAGTGTGTGTTTGTGTGTGTGTGTGGGCACGTTTGTGCACAGGTGAAGACGCCTCCTCTCCTACCCGTACACAGAGTAACGGGGGGTATATCGGAGGTAAACGTACTTTCATTTGATCATTATTGCCAGGGCTGTGAAGCAACTGCATCCAAAAAGACTTGACGTGTCTTTATGTAGATAAAGAACGTCACAAGCAGAAGCACAAATGGCCGCTGGATGCTATGGCCATGGCCCACTCAGAGTAGGAGATCTCCTCTCTCTCTGAATCTGCTCACTGCCCACGGCTTTTATAGACCCCCTGTCCACACCCTCTCCCAAAGCCACGCCCCTTTACAACTGCTGCTGCTCTCTGAATGGCTACCGCCCGCTTACAGTACGTCTGCTTTGATCTGCCAATCGCATGGCTGGATTACACTGCATAATGAAGCTGCATGAGTTTGTTAGCTAACTGACAGCCAAAGTAACTGTGAAAGAAAAATAAAAGCAAATAGTAAAAGCAAACAATAAGAAACTGACGCCTCCTCCTCTTCATTTCATTGTCTTTCTCCCTTTTTTTCATTCTTGTTCCTTCTGTTCAATGGTTGTTCATCCTTCCCTTCCCCTTGTTTACTCTCCTCCATAAGTCTTGTCCTGGATCACAGTCCTGTCCTCCTCCACTTTCATCCATAGCTCTGTCTCCACCTCGATCTTCCTCCTCTCCACAAGCAGGAGTAACTAGAAAAACCCAGAGAGGGATACATCCGCTCACCCCACGGCCCTCCTCAGCTGAAGCCTATTACGTCATGTACCAGTCTCAGACCTGAACACTCTAAACTGCCACTTGACAAACTTCAATTCTGTCATTTTAATCGATTAATTGTCTCACTACACTAAAGCTATTAAGGCTCTTTTATGTTCATCCAAAGTTTTAGAAAGCACATTCCTTTCACACTAAGCGTAATTAAGTAAAGCAAATTTATGACACACTTCAATAAAAACCTTTGGATTTATTTACACTGGCTGCAACAAGCCCTTGCACTGCAAAGTAAGGTTGTAATTGTTGTATTTTTTGGTTTAGATCATTGTTCAGTTTGTCATTTTTTTCCCTCGTCGCCCAATGGACCATCTAATTATATTTCAGTTTTAGATCATAGCTGTTCATGGCTGTCTTGCAAAAGTGCAAGATTGCTTTTACAATGTTACATAATTTTATTATTTAGTGCATTATTATGTGAAATAATATAGTTTATATAAATGCACTGACACAGCTCTGCGATTTTACATGACCTACCACTTCATGGCTAAGTTGCTGTTGTTCTCAATTGTTTTCACTTTGTTAAAAAGCCACTAACAGTTAAACTTGCAATATTCAGTAGTGAGGAAATATCACTAATAGCTTGAATTTGCTGAGGTCCTAAGAGTGATCCATTCTTTCACAACTGCTTGTAGAAGCAGCCAGCATGGCTAGGTGCTTGATTTTATACACATGAAAGTGATTGGAGCATCTGAATTCTATGATTTTGAGGGGAGTCCTAAAACCTTTCCCAATATAGTGTAGTTTACAGATCTTTCATCATAATTGTTTCAAACCACCAACATTCAACTAAAACAGTTTTTGTGACTGTGGTGCTACAGATTCAGTGGCACACAAACAACTTTTTAGTATTTACATGTATAAACTGGAGTTGACAAAATGTTAAAGGATCATGAAACATTAAAATACATTCTCAGATGCAGATTACAGATTTTACCAGAGGTGTTTGTGTTGCACATCACAGAAACCAATCTTAGCATTTGTTTTTGCTGTTTTTTTTTTTACTTACTTTTTTTTTAGATAACTGGTCATTTTTTTGTTTTTGAAACTCTGGTTTCAAGAGTTCACACTTAGCTGATGATTGATTAGAAGCTCGTTTGGCATGCTGGAGAGAGTCCTGAGCTCAAATGATCCTCGAGCCCCGGGCTCCCTCCTGTTTTTAGGGCGAGAGGGGAGTCTGAGCTCAGGTAGATCTCAAGAACTCCCCCGCTTATTTGTGGCTGAAAAATACTGTTGGCTAGGAACTTGACTATGGTGCCAATTTGGTTTGGTCAGTTTACTTATGACTTATTTCTTTGGATGGTGGCAGGAAACTGGGGAACCCATGCGAACACGGGGAGAACATGCAAACTCCACACAGAAACACCGACATGCCCAGCAATGACCGGAACCAGTGACGTTCTTGCTGTGCGGCAACAGTGTTAAGCACTGGGCTGCCGTGTTGCCCAATCTCAGAAAAAAAGGGGGAGGAATAGGGGAGGACGAGGGTATTCTTCAAGACGAAGATGACTGTGGTATGAAGACTATGGTTATTTATAGTGACTTAATCGTCTGATAGGAGAATCGTGTATAAGCTAATGCGGGTCCAGTCGTGATCAATCATAAGCATGTGATCCTCTCGAAATTAGTTTATAAATAAACTACATTTCAAATCTACATTGAGTTGACATCTCCATTTATGACATGTCAAAGGACGACTGTAACACAGATCATTGACTTTTTGAGTGGTAATTCTGAAACATATCTAGAGTATGTTTCAGTTACACAAGTGTCTACAAACAAAGCAACTCATGTACTGTACATGAGTATATCGATATTTTACATGCAGACTTTCAGAGTAAAAATATAAACAGTGTTTCATGAGCCTTTAACAGAAATAATAATGAAAATCAATTTAAATTGAACCAGTTCTTGAATCCCAATCTTAGTAAAAAACAAAACAAAAAAAGCCTATTATTCACGGATTTAGCCAACTCTGATCTAGTTTTGTGACAGACATGCCCACTGATCTGATCCTATTAGGATTTCGCCAAACCCTGCTGGTTTTTATGGTGTTTCCCTGTCAGTGATGGATATTTGCACTGCCAAAACAATATCAGCTGCCAATTTTAATGCCAATCAGGTGTCTGCCATGCCACCAATGCCATAAAAACCCTCAAGGCCTTTGCTTCAATCCATCTGGCCTGCTTCAGCCACTTTGGGGTCTGCTCAGATCCAGAGTGCGGAACTTTCAAACCTACCCCTAAATCTTCTCCACCCCTCATCAATCTCTCCCCATGTCTCTCCCCACTCCACATGTCTGTTCATTATTCTGTGTCTCTCTTGGTGTCCCGCTGCCCTGCGCAGAGATGGAAGCGTGCAAGGCGACAGCAGGTAAGGGTCAGGTGGGCACCCACCCCAGGATGCCCACCACTGCTGCAACATATGGAGGAGGATGAAGATGATAATGATTGTAATGAAGAAAAAGATGTTGAGGATCAGGGACGTGCCGCTCAAGTCTCCATAACCGTGTCACCAGAGGAAGAAAGCCGTGCCACCCATGTCTGCCAGCTGTACCCAGTGGTACGGCATCACCCCCGCGTCTCCTTCCTGTTGAGCAGCCTGCTGGTTGTGATGTTGATGCTGTGGTGGCTTATCTTCATTTGAGGGACAGTAGAAGAAGTGAAATAAATATAAGCGAGACAGCAGCTGCTCTCAGACTAACTTATGTGGATTATGATATAATATCGAAGAAGAGAAGATGGAGACCTTCCTGTTTTTCTGTTTTTTTTCTTCTTCATGGCTTCTTAATTACTTCACTATTTCTCAGTGGATGATGACTGAGGGCTGATTTTAAGCTATTTATGAACCATGTCTTAAAAACCCCTGGAGACAAGATCACTATATTATCATAATAGGACGTAAAGGTTTACTTATCACAGCCAATCATTCTGTTTCATGGAAATGGCTTGGTTTTTGGTTTATTGCAGTGTTTGCAAGGCAAGTTTGAATTGAAATTAAATAATTCCTTTTTTTGTTTTTCTAAGTGCAAAATCAGTGAGCCAATTACTAACTTAGACTTATGGATATTTTGAGGTTTGAGTGTTGTATTTGTAAGATTTTTATTTCAAAAGTTACCTTTTTATTAAATGTCCCACTTACTTCTGCAGACAGACTTTGGGCATAACTACTTTTTTATTATTATCATTTAACAAAAATGCTTTAAATTGACCAAAAGTGACAGTAAAGTATGGAAGGATATTCCAGACAATTTTCAAATGCAATTGCAAATCGTATTTTTAATTGCATTTTCCACAAGACCACCAAAATGAAACTTTCCAATACAAATCCAGCCAATAAAAGTAGTCCCTCCCATGTCTTTTGATTGACAGGTTTTCTTGTAGAGGTTGGAAATTCCAATTCCAAAGAATTTGTAATTCTATTCGCTGGTTATATGCACAACGCAGAGAAAAAGAAAAAGCAAATGTGGTAAATAATATTGCTATTTAGATGATAGGCTCATGTGGCAGTCACTGCACGTTCGCAGAATTGCAGCGTAATTGCAAACATGGAATTTGGAATTGCATTTGGATTATGTCACAGTTTATTCATATTGAAATGCAATCGGAAAAACAATTTGCAATTGGATTTGAAAATTGTCTGGAATATCCTTTCATAGTGCATTAGTATCTCCAAAAATATTAACATATAATTATTAGTGGTTTTCATCACTGATAATATTAAAATAGATACGTAATTAAAATTGATGAAACTCATGTGAATTCATGTGAAACTAAAGACTGCAGTATTGGTTATTTCAACATATTACAGTGGAAAGCAATTATTTTAAAGAGCCCCTATTATGGGTTTTTGGAAATTACCTTCAATGCAGTGTCTAACACAGCTCTAAGTGAATGAACAAATCCAGCTGAGGTATAAATCTGAAAGTGCACTGTGTTTAAAGGAATTGTCTCTTGAAAAAGCATGAAATTTAAACAGTTTGCCATTATTTGGAATCTTTAGCCATTTTGTCATGACGTCTGAACAAAACATTGCCCCTCCCACTTGCTCCTGTTGCATTTGTGGTTGCTAGGCCACCATCAGCTGTCCTTTCACACCAGACCCAGAAAGCACCGCAATACGTATGAACCCATTTACTTTCATTTCGATGGCTTGAGCCACAGCAACCAGAATGCACCACCAGTGACAACAGACTGGGTCAGACCAATCACAGCAGAATAGCATTCCACAAAGGAGAGGCTTGGAAAAATGAATCACTGAACAAATCATGTTATTATGACACACATTATACCAATGTGTGTCATTGGGATAATTAGGTAAAAGCTATAACCTTTTGTAATGCATATTAGGGGCACTTTAAATAAAAATAATAATAATCATGCTATTGCTACATTTGCAGTACTGCATTTTAGGTCAAGACCATAAGCATAAGACTTTTTTTGTAATTTTTTTAACAGTAAAACTATCTTACGGAGCCCAAAATTTTGAATGATTGTTTTCGGTATATTGCTAACATGTTTGTGAGTAGATTTATCTGCAAACTGATTGGTCATTCCCCATCAGGAGGGGAACTTCAATGCTATGTGGAAACTTCCACTATGGGGATTCAATCATCTCCAATCATCTGAAAGAGTACAAAAATGAGTTGGCAGCGTCAGTGTGCACAGCTGGCATCACTTACATTAATCTTGTATAAAACGCTGCACGTGCCAAGCTGAGGCATCCTTTTCGCTTTCAGATCCTTTCACGAAGCTTCTGAGAGAGTCATAAGAGGGTTTCTCAGACTGTTACGACAGAGAGGGTGAGAGAGAACGAGAAAGCGGGCTGCTGATTGGCTAGCTGGGTTTCTCTCTTGCCTGGCGTTCTTTGGGTCCGGTCCTCCAGAGCGGTTTGTACTGTTGCGAATTTTCTAAAAAAGCAACACAGTTGTGCAGTGCGTCTTCTTCAAGATGTCACGTCGACTGTGCGTTTCTGGATGCAGTGGTTTCCTGTACCTGAATGATGGGCACGAGCACTGCGTTTCATGTCTGGGGCTCCAGCATGTTGATCCTGTGATCACGGGCAGTGCATGCCATCACTGCGGTGGCATGTCTGTTGCGCAGTTAAGATCGCGGCTCGCTCTTGCAAAAGGTTGACCAACCCCAGTTGTCTCCCGCTCAACCGTTGGCACTCGGACAAATCTGAGGGTCACAGTGGAAGTAAATCTGCCGCCCTCGGGCTCGCGGACCTCTCACTCCTCCACGGGCTCTATCAATGCTTCGAGTGAGAGAAGCACTCTGTCCTCGTATGGTCGCCCTCTCATTTGATGACATCGAGCATCAGATGTCCATCGCTGCATCAGAGGACGGGATGTCATTGTATGATGAGGATTTGAACCCGCTCCGCACAGTAGGCTCACGCAGTCTTGGAGGGCACCTTTCTCTGCCTGATCTGCGTGCGCCTCCGCACTCACCACCCTTGATGACGAAGCGGCCAGGGTGTACGAGGTGATTCCCTAAATTGAGTGTGCCATTGCGGGCCCACATGGTGCCTCTTCCTGGCAAGGTCAGCCTTATCTCCCGTCCAAGGCGTGTAGGTTATCTGCCTCCCTCGGAGCCAGAGCCCACACAGCCGCGGGGCAGTCTGCTTCCGTCCTGCACACTATGGCTACCTACCAAGTGCAGGCGCTGGCCCAGCTGCATGAGGGTGGTTCCGACCCAGGCGTGTTACACGAGCTCCGCACCGCAACCGAATATGCTCTACGGACCAAGTCTGCTGCGTGTGCCTTGGGAAGAATGATGGCCACATTAGTGGTCCAGGAGCGCCACCTCTGGCTAAAACTCGCCGAGCACCCCACAGGCAGGCAGCCCCCTCACCCCAGGGCGCCGTTAAGTCCGGTAAACAGACTGCGAAGCATCCCTGAGACGGGCCATCTGGAGAAGAGGGAACTTGCTCTTTCACCGGTGGGGGGCCGGGCTCCACAGTGTCATATGACAATGGCATTTTCTAACGCCACCAAAATTTAATGAAAGAGCATTTTCCCCCTTCCCTGGATGTGACAGCCCGAACACTGTCAGTGGCCAATCCTATATCTGCGCATTTTGAACTGCTGTCTTCACAAGCTGCAGTTCAAAATGCTTACGCAGAAGCACATCATCCGATGCGTTCGTCCGTGGGATTGGTTTTCAGCGATAAACCTGAAGGACTCGTACATTCATGTCTTCATTCTTTCACACCACAGTCAGGGACAGGGTGCTCCGGCACCTCGACCTATTGGGGTTTCAGATAAACTGAGAAAAGAGCAAACTCGCCCCCATGCAGAGCATCTCTTTTCTCAGGTTGGAGCTGGACTCGGTCACCATGACGTGATCTGGAGCTGATGTTGAACTGTCTGACAGAGTTCGACAGGAAAATAGTGGTTCCCCTGAAATCTTTTCAGAGACTCCTAACCTCTCACCAGAGACATGGTAAGGTTCAATCATTTTGGCATTTTCCATAGATTTCCCCACAGTGGAAGTTTCCACATAGCATTGAGGTTCCCCTCCCGATGGGGAATGCAAGTTACTAAAGTAACCCTCGTTCCCCGGGGGGGGGGGGAACAGAAATGCTATGTTCCTTCGCCACAATGATTTCCCCTTAGCTGCTCTTTCAGCTAGAAAAGGATGCCTCAGCTTGGCCCGTGCAGCGTTTTATACAAGATTATTTGTAAGTGACCCCAGCTGTGCACACTGACACTGCCAACTCATTGGCATTTCATTGGCCCGTTTTTGTACTCTTTCAGAGGATTGGATTTTGACGAAATCCCCATTCTGGAAGTTTCCACATAGCATTTCCGTTTCCCCCCTCGGGGAATGAGGGTTACTTTAGTAATCGTTGCATTCTTTGAGCCAAGCAAACACTGCAAATTCCTTTGATTAATGCAAATGTAGTTGTAGTTTGTTAAGGTGGGCGTGTGTATGAGTGTGTGGGTGTGTGTGTGTTCTTCAATACATCTTTATCCTGTGACCAGTGGATTTCTCTGGACATCTTTTAAGCACACAGTGCACTTTGCTTCTCTTTTCAGATATAAATCTCTTCTCTATTGACAACCAATGCATAACAAAAGGGACATTTCTATATAACACCACCAAAAAAAACTTTGTGAAGTATATTTATGTTGTTTAAATCCTTAGTACATCAGCCTATCAGGCTTAAATTACATGCCTCCTGAATGTTATCCAATATTTCTATCACTGGAACTCCTGCATGCATCATAAACATCAGTAAAATGTCATCTTTTAATTGATCTTACTGTAACAATTACATCATTTTTCACAGTAAAGCATCTGATACACAGCAGGAATGTCTAGTGATAAAGAGAGATTTTTGTTGTTTCATTTTTATATTTTATATGCATTTAAGTATTCAAGTAGCATCCAAAATGTTATACACTTTTGCACTTCTGTGGACTTCAGTCAGAGTAGATGCTATATTTAATTTGACGCAAGTTTTGGTGTCTCAATCACAATGTTCAGTACATATATACTGTGTTCATTCTGTTAACTAATTAGCATTATTTAATTAGTGAATCAGGTGTATGTAAATCCCTCTGTCTGTGGGTGCAGTCCATTCTTGTTCAGTAGGTTATCTTGAATCATCAATTTTTTTCTGGCCTTTTTTGTTTGTTTGTTTATTTACTTATTTTCATGTATAACTACTGAAATTTTTATTTGCTTTAAATTACATATGGGATGTTCTCTGACTTCCATGATAAAGACAATCCAAGCTACAATCAATAAAATAAAAACAAACAAAAAAAAAATGCTTTCTGAAGTCATTTTCACATCTTGGGCAATTTTGAAAACTAGTTAAATAGTTTTCAGGGATATTAAAGTCAGTTTGTTAAATTACATTTTTGTGCATTTTTCTGTAATCTCCATCAATCTGCACGCAACTAAAATTAAAACTGATGCTGCGTTCACATCTGACGCGGAAGCGTCAATCGCGAGTGATTTACATGTTAAGTCAATGCAAAGGCACGAATAGACATCTTGCGGCGTGATATGTGCGAATGAGGTGGCGCAAATGACGCGTTTTGCGCGAGTTGATCATTTTGCGCAATTGACGCGCTTAACGCGCATATCGCTTGTTTCGCGTGAAACGCTTGAGTTTGAAAATCTTCAACGGACATTCGCGCCGCGTTAACCAATCAGGAGCTTGCTCTTGTGGGGCGTGATTATGACGTAGCACCTGCTGTTAGTGTCCCAGGGGAAAATCCTCCTGCCTACACTGACAACAGTTCATCAAACTGGGCTCGGTTCAGTCAGAAGCATCGCTGAATGCTTCCATCATCCAGGTTAAGTTTCTGGAGGAGTTTATGAGCTCACAGAGCTGCTGCACCTCTGAAAGGATCTAGTGGACTCAGACACTGCTCCAAACAAATTTACGCTGTTTTTCAGCCTTCATAAAGCACATAAACACAGTTATTTTCTCAATAAAACCCATGTTAGCCATTTAGCAACGAAGCTACAGTCAACGGGCAGACAGAAGCCCTACCCTCGAATCCGTGTCTATTGCTCAGTGAATTTGACACGCGAATGAAGCGAGTAAACTCAAAATGTTCATGTGTCTATTTAGTATAAAATATATATATATATATATATATATATATATATATATATATATATATATATATATATATATATATATTATTTATTTATATATAAAAATACCGTAATATGTTAAGAAGCATGCTAAGTGAACATTCTTGTTTATCTGAAAAACAATGCTTTGAAAATGTGTGTTATGTGCCGGAACATCTGTTTTTGTTTTGGTTCTTTTAACCTGCCCAAAGCCAGTTTAGCTAATAATATTTCAGCACCCTGGGTTACCTTGGTGAAAAACAGCGTATTTCATTCATTCAGTTATGAAGGCTCTTAGAGTATGCGGTAGTGACCGAAATGCAACCTCCAGTGGAGAGCAGCATCTTCCGAAATGAGACGCAGATTCTGAGTTCCACATGAGGTTATTAATTAGCAAAAAACATTATTAATTTTATGAACAAAACATTAGGTAACAACACGCTACATGACAAGATTTGCAGTGATAAGCATTTTGGCTGTTTGCAACAGACGCAACATGACAGAAATTTAAATACAGCCATTCAGAAGCACAGAATAGTGCACTTACTGCATTCCAACGAAATGGTTAGGTTTATAATCTAATTATTACATTTTAAACCTCTTTAACATTTTTAAATGTTAATGCTGAATCACTGATATGTGTTGGCTTGCACTAAGTCACAGTTCTAAAGTTATTTATTTATTTTCAAGATCTGAGGTGAACTATCTGCTGCTGCTTTCAGTATATGGCAGTAAATCATGTAATATGAGGTAATACAACAAGTCATGTAAAATGGCTTTCAAACTCACATTGATAGCATTTAACACTGAATAAAGCACATGAGGTGTACCTGAGGTGATCCTTGTCAGTTTATCCTGTTGTTCAGCTGCAAGAAACAGAAGAAATGTAAATTTCAGGTGTTGGTTAGAACAAAACTCATTTTAATATGGACAATATTCTTTGTATTGTGTGCCGTTGCTTTTATTTAAAACATGATTTAAATCAGCCTTAAAACACCCTTTATCAGCCTAGTCGGACTCGCTCCTGTTGGTCCTCAATCTAGCAACCTGCGCTTGTGTGTGTTTTGAACCAGGAACGCAATACCTAGTTCAACCACTAGGTGTTTATTTCCAGAAAAAACTCAACCTCTTTACTGTATATCATTCTCTGAAAATAAAAGAACATGCTTTTACTATTCAAAATATTCAGTATTTATTTATCGTATTTATTTATCCATTGTTCTTGGGTTTATCTAAGAGCATGTAATACATTTATTATGAAAACAGCTTATGAAGATATCGTCGTTTTTGTGGATTTTTGAATGTCAAATAAATAATCAGAAACATTTTGTTTTTCAAAAGAAAGAAAGATTGATTGATTTTCTCCATTATTGTATCAGGGAATGCTCATGGATGCTTATTTTAATCTGATAATAGTTAGAAGTGTGCTTGGTAATGTAGCTCTCCACAGTGTTGATCTACTGTAGTTTCACACTTAATTCACTTTACATACAAGTGTGCACTTCAGAGTTATTCATTTTGACATTAACGCAAGTCTGGAAACTATTCCGTGGGTTTGGCACCTGGTGCACTTCTGGCTCCACATGATAGCTTTATGTACCTTTATTTTTTAATGTAAATTGAACTAAACTCTAAATGTAAAGTGACTTTTGCTCATCCTCTTTTAAATACACTAATAACTGTGTGAAAGGATACTTTCAGACTTAATGCAAGTTGTCACACCGAGCTGTTCTGTTGAAAGAGCCACATGGTGAGCTTATGATTTGGCTTGAATTTGACATTGCGTTCATTTCCTGTTGACATCCATCAACCCGATGCCACCTTTATTGGATGAATAAAAACATTCGACTTACGATGTGCCAAATATTCCTAAATCAAAAGCTTTTTTGGCAGATTGCCTGAAGATAAAAGATTAAAACTCCAAACTAAAGTCATTTGTGATGGTTTTGCAATTCATAATCTGCATATCTGAGCTGAGCGGTATGCGTAATAGAAGTGGTGGACTCCTAAGAGTGATGAAGGCTTAGATGTATGGAGTTTGGGAATAAACTCTCCTCAGCTAGTGTTTGTGAGCCTCTCTGATGGATTTTGCTGTCCCGAGGCTCTTCTCCACTGGGACACACTTCTGTTCAGCATAATTTCATTCCAGCAGAGAGTGATTATGACAGAAATCATCATTTCCAATAATTTCCCTTGATAGAATGCAATAGAATGCCATCGTAGGCTATACATCCAAAATGAGCTACATTACTGCTGTTGAAGTCAATATCGTAAGTATGAAATTTTAGATTAGTTGTAGTCAATATCATCATTTTAATGTGTTTGAATAATCGTGCAGTTCTAATTTCAAAATGCATTTCTCTGCATGAATATTAACTGCTGGAAGGCAATTTTCATACCACTTACATTTAAGAAATCCAATTAGTGTGCCATTGAATGTTTTCAAATTGTTTTATGCCTCTGCTTAATGTAGAAGTAAATGATTTGATTGTAGAGGTTGATAAAGTACATATGAAATCACAAAAGTTATGTTTTGTGACGTTTCTAGCCTTGTTGTTTTTTTGTTTTTTTTGCCAGCCATCCAGAGTCTCACCAGAGTAATAATTTTTTGTGTGTGTGTGTCTAGTAGTTTTCTTCCAGAGAAAGTCAGTACAAAATTCAATCTTACAATAAAAAAAAAAAATTGGAACAGAGGTTCCAGATGGTGTTTAATAATGGTTGATGTTTGGAGGTAAAGTTAATGTAGCGAAAAAAAAAGCAATTTTCCACTCACTTTATACTCTGTCTTGACCCCTCTCACAGTCTCCTGTGGTGAAGACAAAAACTATCACCATTTCTGATGTCACCAACTCCCTTCGCAGCGAAATCGCCACCAAGGACATCCCGATAGTGCACACAGAGACCAAGACCATCACCTATGAGTCTGCACAGGTAAGCAAGCTGATTTTTTGTTTATACTGAGTTTGGCTAGTATTGTTGTATGATAATTTGTCTAAGTTAGGGCTGTCGATTTAATGTGTTAATTATGGATTTTAATGCAGTTAAAAGGGATAGTTCACCCAAAATAAAAATGTTGTCACCATTTACCCTTCACTTGTTTTAAACCTGTTTAAGTTTCTTTTTTCTGTTGGACACAGAATAAGCTATTTTGACAAATGTTGTAAACTGGTAAACATTGACTCCCATAGTATTTGTTTTTTTTTTACTATGGATGTCAGTGGTTACTCGTTTTTAGCATTCTTCAGAATATCTTCTTTTGTGTTCAACAAGAAAAATAAACTTCTAAACTTTTGGAACAATTTGAGTGTCATGTTTAGGGAATCTTCATTTCTGGGAGAACTTTTTCTTTAATTCACCTGCCCTGTTTTCATACCTGTGTACATCTTACATTTCATACTGTTGATCGGAGACTAACATGATGCAGAACATCTCACTACACAATGAAGCTTATTAAATTCAGTTATATGCTCCCAAAATCAATATACTAGAGCAATAATGTATCGTATGAGATTTTTGTATCATGTAATTGAGTTAAGCAATATCACATCAGTAATGAATGCAATCTCAGAAAAGGGTTGTTTTGCAAATCTGATATTGATTCTGTACATTTAGTCTATTTTTGATATTTAAAAAATATATATTATTTTTATCAATTTGTCCAAATGTACAATTGTAAAAATTAAGCAACAGAAAGACTGCATGAGGGTCTAAGACAACTTTGTGTAGAGACTTTTGTGTAGACACTCTACTTTGTCAACACACAGCAGTGGTTCATTTCTGAACCAATCCACTTTTTTTAATGAATTGATTGAACTGATTCAGTTGCCAAGAGTCATACATTTAATTCCTGAATAAATAAGGATTTAAATAGATCAAATGAATAAACGACTTAGTGACTCACTCATCTGACATTTACAGCCACCTACTGCTATCTGCTTATTTGGAGTAATATTTCATCAATTACATAAAGAAATAAAAATTTTTGTTATCATTTACTAACCTTCACATTGTTTCAAATGTATGAATGTCTTTAAAGATAAAAGATATTGTAATGAATGTTAGTAACTAAACCTTTTATAGACATGCAGTAAACATTCTGTAAATAAATATTTACAGATATCTAAGATCTAATTAATAGTAGTTCATTTTATTTTATTTAATCGATTGACAGCACTACCCTGAATATGTCAAACATGGAATGAAAAATGAACTAGGATGCAATATTTATCAACATTAAAGGTTTCGTTCACCTCATAGTGGACAATCGGTTATCATTAGCTCATTCTCAAGGTGAATATAAATGAGGATGTTTTAGATCAAATCTGCAATTTCTGTTCCTCTAGTAAAATTATATTCACCAAAAACACTTTTAAAAAGATTCTAATTTAAATCCATATAAATTCAGTGGTTTAGTTTAAGCCCTCTAAAGGGATGCGGGTGCTTTATCAGATGAACAGATGTACAGTGGAAACAAGGGAAACATAAGGACGATCTTAAGCAAAAAAAAAAAAGACCCTTAGTCTATAAGGTGTCTTATAGAATATCTTAAACTGACCAGTAGCTATGTTTTTTCTTTCTCTTATATTTATTTATTTTAACTATGGAACTTGCGACCTTCGATGGCTAACGATGGTGTTCGGAAACGCACACCTGGGCGGGTTATTTGATTTGGGGGGGCATTCACTCGCGCTGGCCCGACAATGGAAAAGTGGTTGTTCCTTGCGCCACCTGGTGGATATTGTGTAAAGCACAAAAATGTTTTTTTTTTTTTAAATGAAAAGGCGGCCTTTGCTGCTGCGGTACAGCGCGTGACAAATTGCAGCACTACGCATGAAGAAACGTTCTCAGTGGCCACGTCTGTAATTTAAGCTTTCATTCACATATAAACATTGATTAGTGAATAATGTTTACCTTGTTTGAATTTAGCCATAGAAGATTGAGCATGTGTATTACCTGTATGACAACCAGCAAGAATTGTTCTTGCATGTCACGCCAGCATGTTTCAGCTGACATAAGAATCAATGAGTTTTTCAATCATCCATTCATTCATTAATTCATTCATTCATTCAATCATTCATTCATAAATTCAGTCATTCATTCATTCGTTGTTGCACTGAGAAACTAAACTCTATTTACAGCACTTTTATTTATATGAAAAGTCTGCATTCTTTTACAAAACTTGCTTTCTTTCTCTTGATGGAAATGATGTGAGTTAGGTGAAATATAAAACTATATTTCAGTGCATTTGCAAGAAAATGAAAGACATTTTTAAGAGAGAAAAAAAAGATTTGCAAGCAAATGCAAAGGTTCTCAAAAGAACACAACAATTTGTGACAGATGGTTTTGCAAGCAAACGTGCTGAAATGTAATTGTTTCTCCCATCTCATGTTTTCTCGATCACCAGGTCCCCTTAGTATCCACTGGAAATAGCTCTGGGAGTAAGTGATACATGAAAGCTGTAATGGTTGAAGAATATTCTAACCGCATGTTTGTTTGTTTGAAAATAGCCTAATGCACTGGCAGAAAAGGAGTCTGGGATGCTGTTGAGTGCTCAGACCATCACCTCAGAGACTGTGAGCACCACCACCACAACCCAGATCACCAAGGTATCAGGTTCACACATCAAATTACGCCAACATCTGCAGTGACATGAAAGATCCTGCATCGTCTGCTGCTTATAGAACTGATTGCAGTTAAATGACTGTATCACATTTAAATAAGCAAAATGATTTGATTAGCAATTTTCACAAAACAATTCGAGAAATATCCAACATACATCTGATTTGCAATTGCTGCATAGAGTACTAAAGTTTGGGCCTATTGCTGCCAGGAGGCTGGGTACATGAGATAAAGGAATTTGTTAATTACAATTTATATCACCATTCTACAGTATCTTTCCATTTTGCAAGTTAGCCAAGAATCGCCGTACTGCACAGATGAGATATTCACTTCACTGTGTTGCTGGCTCTCTCTCATTCTCTCGTTCTCTTCCCTTTCTCTGCTCAAGACGGTGAAAGGCGGGATCTCAGAGACCCGTATCGAGAAGAGAATCGTGATCACTGGAGACACTGAGATTGACCATGACAAGGTGAAATGCACCTACAGATAATAACCACATCGGCAAAAGTTGATGTAGGCTGTTTTTAAAGACCTCAAAAGATCAATACTGGTCCAGTTGAAGGAAAGATAAATAAAACTAGGGCTGTCAAAGATAACACATAAATGTATGCAATTATTTCCAAACTAATTTAATGCAAATAAATGACTTTCTGTCATGACCACTCTCTGCATTTAGTATGGTAATGAATATGCATATGGCAATGTTGATGTGTTTGGATTTGGCGGCATAGATGTGCTACACTGCTGCTGCTGCTGCTGCTGCTGGTAATATACTGTATGTAAGCCCGTAGTAGATCAAAACACCCTGTAGCATAACAGCATAGAACAACGCTGAGTATTTAAAAACTATGAGAAGCTTGACCATTGGCTGCCGAGGCGATAGCAGCCAATCTACTGCGCCATGTAGTTAATAATGTAGGAGCAGATTAGGTGACCTATCAGGCAAACCTGCATAGAATTTCATGGCAAAAAAATTGTATTGAGCATGCAAAAATTATGTTATGTCACATATATTAATTAACGTCTGTTTCTTGGCTGGATAAAGCAAACCAGTGTCTCACAAACCAGTGTCTAGTAAAGTTTTGATTTACAGTATTAAAGGTATACAAGTATTTAAGGATTGTGTTCTTGTATGTTTAGTAATTAAATGGATCTGTGTACTGTTGCAGGGATAATTATATGTACAGTAGAACTGTCCTGTCAGCATGTCATTTGTTTTTCCAGTGAGCATGTGTGGTTCATAAATAGTACAGGTATACAAATATACCAGTTTCATGAATGGAATATCCACAGAGCAGAAAACTGAGCTATTTTGAATGTGTCCTCCATTGCTCATGCACTTTGGTGGAATCAGCAAAAAAAAAAAAACAGCCTTTACATGGTGTAATGAAATTAATTGATTTCATAGCGCAGTGCTTTTTGCATCCAATGTGAAAGCCACTTCACTGTGCAATTACTATGGCTGGCAGTAGAGGGCAGTGTGGCGCAGCATGACCTATTTTCGGCTCATATTTTAGGGCATTTTGTCTCCGCTGAAAATTATCAGCCAAAAATGGCATTTTAAGTTCTCTGCCAAAAATTTTCTGAGGCCGAAAATTCAGTGCAGGCCTAGTTGTGATCATTTTTATGGGTGCTTTGGTGTGCATCAATGTATAACATAAACTATATGGACTGTATTATTTGGTCATTAAGTGTCCTTTTGGTTGTGTTGTTTAAATTAACCTTGAACAATTCTTGTAAGATGATAATTGTTTATAGTAAACGATGACAAAATAAACCCATTAAACAAGATGAGTGCTGTAAGCTTATGTAATTTCACAAGCGTGCAGTTTATTGTGATTTGTTGCATAAAACGGCAATAAAAAATCACAATTAAATGTTTTTATGTTGTGACAGCCCTAAATATAACTAAATGCTAAATGTTTTGATTACCTCAAAGCCATCGCACATAAATTTTAAGCCACACGTTTTCAGTAATCATTCTGTGGAGACATTGTATTACTGGAACTACTGGTTTCTACATCTTCTGTAGCCTAGCGGTCTGGTTTAAATACTGTCCACTCTGGTCTCCAGGCTCTTGCTCAGGCTATAAAGGAGGCGAAGGAGCAGCACCCCGACATGTCTGTCACTAAAGTGGTGGTGCATCAGGAAACAGAGATTACCCCTGAGTAACTCCTATATGAGACACAGGTTAGTATTCATGATTATAATACAGTATTGGCAACCACTGACATATGAGCAACTACAGTGAAATATTAATATTTTATACACTTAATTTTTTTTTTTTTTAATATTGAAGTGATCTCCATGCCCCTTGCAGTAATGTGTCCTTGTCGTTAGCAAGCATGTTTTATTCAGATATGATCCTTATAGGAAGCCAAAAAAAAATGTAGTGAGCAGAGTGAAAGTGATGTATGTAGAATAAAAAAAATATATATTATTTTAATTCTATTATGAATACAATTTTGAAGACTATGAAGCATTTTTATAATGGTATTCTTATGAAGAAGAAAGTCATAGCTGATTTTCAATTTGTCATCCCGATATAAATCATTAAAAAAAGATGTACTGCAGACATGAAATATTTGAAGATCTTAAAGCTGAACTACTTGCATCCAAGCTAGAGCTTATTTTATTATAATGACTGATTTCTTGATTTATTTAAATTTAAAGACACATTTTTGGCATGCTTTTATTTATTAAAAACTGAAAAAGAAATTTTGTGTAACATATTTAAAATATTTTTTACATTAATTAATTAATAAAATATTTTTAACATTTAACATTTATTTTTTATGCGTTTTACTTAGTAAAGTAGGGTAACATATTTAGGAGTGATTTCAAGTAAAATAGCATGTTTTTCAACAGATTGCTGACCTCTATTTTAGGTTTCATTCCTACGATTTCACCTCATAAAATGCTTCCACTTTTAAGGTTGCATACTGCACTGACTGACACAAACAAAGCCGTATTACTGCACAAATACGTCATGCTATGAGTAAATACTTCTTTTCAGTCTCTGCGGCCCAGATCTTTTAGTGTAGGTCTCTAATAGCTCTTGCGTTTGATAGGTTTATGGCATGTATTTAAATCTGCCCTCTCATGGGCAATAAAGCCACACCATCTCCCCTGGTACATTAAATCCATTAAAGCATTTCATTACAGCATGCCATTTCCCTTACAGCAAGATACCTTTTAAAAACAGTAGAGGAAACCTCAGAATTCAGCAAGCTTGCCACTACAAACAAACCAGAACCCTTTAAAAAAGCAGGTAATGATGGAAACCCTCCATTGCAGACCGCATACAAACAAGAAGTCATTAGGATCTCAGAGAGTTAGACACAGACGCGCAAACTATATGATTTAGTGTCATCATTAACTGCTCCAATGAAAACCTCAGTCTTTTTGACAGCGCTGATATGCTATATTTACAGCTGTTATTCATGCTTGTAGCAGGGCTGGTGGCCTTAAGGGTTTTAAATTCTTGTTCAGCTCTAGTATTTCAATCCAGTTAGCAAATGCAGAATTTAATTAGATGATATTAGTGGTATAATTTATTAGATAATAGCTAATATTAATTGCATGTCATTATGTGATATTAATAATCAGTGTTGGCAACACCACCTCTAAATTTTGTATAAATCTTATATTACTATATGTAAATGAATAGTTCACCCAAAAAGGAAAATTTTGTTAATAACTACTCACCCTTGGGTCTCTCACATAATACTCACAAGACCTTTCTTCATCTTTGGAACACAAATTAAGATCTTTTGGATGAAAGGTTCTTGATCCTCCATAGACACAAATGTTCCAGACTCTGGAAAATACTAAGTAAATCCTCAAAACAGAGCATATGCTTTCTGTGGTTCAGCTAGAATATTACGAAGCTAGAAGAACACCTTTGTTTGCACTTAAAACAAAAATAATGACTTTCTTCTCCTCAGTGTCTGTATATTGTGCATGTTCACAAGAGCGCTGTGTTTGAAACAAAGCACAGGCACATCCAAGGTATATGTCAGCAATGCATAAAGAGCACAGCTCTCATGAATGTGCATCCTATACACACAGAAGAAAAGAAAGTGTTGAATGTCACTACTTTTTTGGTGCATACAAATGGCCCGTTTCCACTGAGTCGTATGGTACGGGTCGGTCTTTTGTACCCTTTTGGTGGGTGTGGTGTATGCCAGAAAGTTACAGTCGACGTCATTCTCGCTCAAGGAAATGTCAAAGTAAAGCTGTACGGGTCGTTCACATATGAGAAGCACTTCTCACAAAACAGATGCTTTATACACATAAATACTTGTGTATAAATGTTCATTATTAACCTTTCTATGAACATGATTTGATTATAACTGCAGATCAATGATCCAAATAGTCTATTGTAACGTCTGCAATTATATAAACTAAATAAATAAATGCAACATGTATGATCACAGACAGACCCTTACAGTCTCCGATATGTTACCAATTACAGAAAAACTACACACAGCATACATGTATTCCTTATTTGGGTTTAAAAACAACGCGCAACATATAGCCCACAGTAACCTCTTATCTGTATCTTTATCCTTCATCAGCACATGTAACCTCTTGTTAGAAATTAATTCTGTCATTCCAAGTTCATAATAGTCCAAAAGCTGATGATAATAGTTAAACATGGCAGTTTGTTCATGTTTTAGGTTGCTGAAGAATAATTTGCTCCTTTGTTTTTTTGGAGCTTCACTTCAATAATCACGTGCACGTTATTATCATCAGCTCATAAAGTTTGTTATTTCAAATATAGACGCACGCGAGCTCTCTCGACAAAGTGAAACCGCTCGCGCTTTAAACGACATTGTAAACAACAATGAGGCACAGGATAGATTCTGCTCTTCTTCTTGGCTTTGCGGCTGTTCATCAAGATGACGACAAGGTTTGTTTAAGCTCGGGTCGAACATGGCTCATTATTAAATGTTTCTATTATTACAATATAATGTCTCGGCTGTGTTTTTAAAAATGGCGCTTTCTTTGTTTTCATTCTCCTCGCTTGTGTTCGAGCTAGTGACGTATCTCTGTAAACCAATAGTGTTCAGCTGCGCGTCTTGCTCCACCTTTTGGTACCCTTTTTTGGTGCTACTGTAGGTACCCAAAAAGTGGTACGGTATGGTTTACTTTTTGGTAATTTGACAGTGGAAACGGCCATAAAAAGCGCATCGAACCGTACTGTACCACTCAGTGTAAATGAGCCAAAAAGGATTCTTGTAGCTTGATAATATTCTGATTGAACCACTGAAAGCATGTGGTCTGTTGTGAAAATGTTATTTTGATATTTTTTTCTGGACTTTAAATGAGTCTAGACCATTTGGAGGATGAGGGAGCTCTCAGATTTCATCTAAAATATCTAATTTGTAATCTCAGGGGCGATATGAGGGTGAGTAATTAATAAAATAATAAATATTTTTGGATGTACTACCCCTTTAAACGGTCATGAAATGCCTTTCCATTTAATTTGTACTGTTCTCTTGGGTTTTAATAATGCTATCGACTAATTATTATAATTAATTTAGAGGCAAAGGCTCTCTTTCTTCCTGTTGTACCTCCGCCCATTGGAACGATCATTTCAATAGGAGTGATGGATTGTATATCCAGAAATGAACACCCACTCATATGATTGGCTAACAATTGTGCATATTCAAAACTTTTTGAAAATTGATTAGGGCAGTGATTTTGTCCACCGATGTAAACATCTTCATGTATGTTTGACAGTCTACATCATTCATAGATGGACACAGCTGTGATTTATGTTAAAAAAAGGCAATAATACTTTGTACAATACAATTACTAACACTTGTGTTGGGCGGCACTACTGTTGTATCTAATATATTTGCCACAGCATCATCTTTACTATCGTTAATGCTCTTAAATGTCCAAATATCGCACTAGTCCCAGAGTACAACTTTAGTTTTTAAGAAAAACAAGTCTAGCAAGTTAGACTCTAGAGTCTCAGCATTAGGCCTGTAAATGTGGCTCTTTCAGTCTGTTTGTGTGAGGCGTTGGATGTCTGGTGCTGTTTAAGCAGCTGTCAGGACGGTATGTATACAGACGCAGAACTCCAAGAGGATAATGGGTAAAGCTGTCATGCTGGTTTGTTCCCACAGTGCATCGGTCTGTGCGTGCAGAGACCCAGTTCACCCCATTCGCCCCATCAAATGTTTACTTCACTTTTACTCCAGAGTGAGCTTTCGTATTTACCATTCAGCATTCATTATATCCTCACACGCTCCAGGCTTTCCAGGTTTTCATGACTGTTTACGTTTTGCCTGACCAGAAATGCTGTCCTGTTTGTTCCTTCTTGCATGATTGTTGATCAAGCTTTGATCTTACATCAACACAGGGTGAAAAACAGGACCAGTCGGGTTTATGAATGTGAAAAAAAAACCAACAACGCAAGAGCCCTCATGTCCAGCCCCTTCTCATCAACCCACCATATCTACCAAGTTCCTCAACGGACAAACACTTCCTGTAGCAGCACATGTCCCATTCGTCTAAGGTAGACCTACTACATCTGTCAGGTCTCAAGCGTACTGCAAACTGAGCATCATCTATTCTTATACCAGTTCTCATTCAGATCCCAACACTTCACCTCGGACAGCCTTTTCCCAAATCCTGCTTGAGTTCCACCTTTTTCAAGACATTCCATTAAGGACTGAACCATGTTTCAAAGTCGTTTTCTAAAACAGTGGCAAGAGCAGCTTTTTATCTCAAATTCATACAATATTTTTAGGTGGATTCCAAAGGGATGGTTCACATATTAACAAATGGGAGGTGGGAATTTAAAGGACAATTTTCTAAAGTGTCAATTTTTTGTTGTTGTTGTTGTTGTTGTTGTTTTGTTTTTAACTTAATTTATTCTTTTTTTTATTGGTTGATTATAGATCTTATTATGTTGTTACATTTATTATTGTACATCTCAGACAGGGTGAAGGACTGTCTTTCATAATCTAAAACACTTGTTTAAGGGGCGGTTCACCCGAAAATTTTAACTCATTATTTAGTAACGCAGACAGTTTGGCAGAATGTTCATGCTGCTTATTTCCATTGTTTTTCCAAAGACTTAGCATGTGTGTACAGGAGGCAGAACAGTATCAGTAATTCTTTTGGTACAGATACTAAAGAGATCTGCTGCAAGGAGATCGGTTTCTGACACCTGTAAAGGGCAAGATTGTAACTAAACAGAATTGCACACCAACTGCCACATTTTTTTATCATTCGAAACATTGTTTTCTATTAGTGTATGCACACCGGTGGCACATTTTGGTGTCTGTCCCACGGTTGGCACCAGCTACGACTCAGGACGCTGTTCAAATCCTGCCACTCCACAGAGTGCCATCTGAAGTCTTCTATTACATAACATTACAGAATGTGCTCCTCTGTTGTGCGAACACTTAAGGTGTCATAGACGTGGTTTGGTGCTACGTTCAACAAGAAGAAACAGGCTGGGTGGTGTCCTGTAGCTACACCACACACCACACACACACACAACACACACACACACCACACACACACACCACACACAATGATAACAAATAGGTCTAAATACATTTTTAATTTGAGAAAATGCTTTTTTAAATAACCACCAACCATTAAAAATCTTAAGCATGTCATTTTGTAAGAAAATCATGAAATTTAAAGGGACAATTAATTAATTGACAATGTCAAAGTCTTTGACTACCAGCAACTCTTTATTCATTCATTTATTTTCTTGTCAGCTTAGTCCCTTTATTAATCTGGGGTCACCACAGCAGAATGAACCGCCGACTTATCCAGCAGCAGCGGATGCCCTTCCAGCCACAACCCATCTCTGGGAAACATCCACACACTCATTCACACTCATACACTACGGACAATTTAGCTTACCCAATTCACCTGTACTGCATGTCTTTGGGGGAAACCGGAGCACCCGGAGGAAACCCACACGAACACAGGGAGAACATGCAAACTCCACACAGAATTGCCAACTGACCCAGCCACGGTTCAAACTTAACCCAGCCGAGGTTCAAACCTGCGACCCAGCGACGTTCTTGCTGTGAGGCGACAGCACTACCTACTGCACCACTGCGTCGCCAGCAACTGTTTATTTGACTAATTATAAATGTATATTTTTATTTACAACACTTTGTTGACCTTATGTGGCCCAAATACATGAGCCTTTTTTTAATATAAACTGAAATAATATCAGGAAGAATATCTTACAATCAGATTAAATCAACAAAATTCCTCTTGACACAACAAAGATGGCAAAGAAATAAAACAAAGTTAGCATTTAGATAAATTTACTGTTTATTTATAAGTTAATAGTTTAACAAGGTGTAGGAGGTGGCATGAATGCAATGAAATTAATAATAAAATTGTCATGAGATTTGAAGCCTAAAACCGCCAGTAGGTGGAATCAAGTCTTCTTCTTTGTCACTGAATGATTTATTTAATTGAGTTGTTCGAACACCTGATTCATTCAATAATGTCTTTCTGAATACAGGACTGAATCATTATCTCATATCAAAGCTCAAGATTCCTTCATAAACAAAACATGGTATGGAGATGTGCAGCGGCTATTTGGACATTTGGACAACAGTGATTCTAAAAATGCATCACATCATTTGCGTCCTGATTTTAGGGATAATAATAATGGTTCATTTTAGAAAAAGGGAACCTAGAATCTGCTGTAACTTAGATATTAACAGTAAAACTTGGGTCGCTAAAGTAAATGTTAGCAAACCCTGTTAACTGTTTTAAAGTGAATAGAGAACAGCTTAAGTTACAATCGCGTCAAGCCACCTAAACTGTTCTGAAATGCAGTTATGCATGGCAGGTACAGCATACATACAGTTGGTCAGAATTATTAGCCCCCCTCTTAAATTTTTTCCCCAATTTCTGTTTAACGGAGAGCTATTTTTTTAACACATTTCTAAACATAATAGTTTTAATAACTCATTTCTAATAACTGATTTATTTTATCTTTGCCATGATGACAGTAAATAATATTTTACCAGATATTTTTCAAGACACTTCTATACAGCTTAAAGTGACATTTAAAGGCTTAACTAGGTTAATTAGGTTAACTAGGCAGGTTAGGGTAATTAGGCAAGTTATTGTATAATGATGGTTTGTTCTGTAGACTATCGGAAAAACAGTTAGCTTAAAGGGGCTAATAATAATATAATATATAATAATATAATAATAATTTTGTCCCTAAAATGGTTTTTAAAAAAATAACTGCTTTCATTGTAGCCGAAATAAAACAAATAAGACTTTCCAGAAGAAAAAATATTATCAGACATACTGTGAAAATGTCCTTGCTCTGTTAAACATCATTTAGGAAATATTTAAAAAAGAAAAAAAATTCAAAGGGGGGCTAAAAATTCTGACTTCAACTTTATATAATATTAAACAACTAAATATCATACCTTCTGTTCTCTTCTGTCTGAACTGCTCTCTTAGACATTTTGAAAATCGTGCGAAATGACGCAAGGAACTATATTGCGCTTGTGAGTGGCGCCTTATTACAATACTGAGTTCTGATTGGTCAAGTATTGTTGTTTATAAGTCAGAAATTACCATACATAGAAATGATTTTTAATATTTAATTTGCATGATAAATTTAAATTATACACACTGTTGTTAATCTAAAGGGGATGGTAAGGGGGGGATGGTGGTTTTACAAAGGGGATGCTTTTTGTCATTTTTTTCCATAAGGGGGATGCCATCCCACCGCATCCCCTCTAAGTTTGAGCACAGAGTGTATCTGTGTATCTTACCTGTATCATATAATACCTGTGTACCGAGCTGTAACAAAAGAATGTCACATTTGGTGAAATTGTGTTAGGTACTTGTCTAAAACAATATTGTTAACATATATACTGTATTAGTTCATTTATCATTTAATTTGAAATAGATTAATAATTTCTGTATCACATATTTGCAGTGTTCTTGCTGCACACCAAATTTCAAATGACAGAATTCACACGATAAACCTCAGTATCACACCAATCGCATGCGAATTTGTTTCAATCAAACCAAACATTCCAAGTGTGCACTCACCTTTAATTTTAGGGGCATTTCACCCCTAAAAAATAAAAAAGGTGGACTCTCCTTCATAAAGTTTCAACCCAGTGTGACCTGATTTCTATTGCGGTATGCAAAAGAAGATATTTTAAAATTCTTTTAACGAAAATATTGCCACCAAAAGTATTTGATTACTAACATTCTTCAAAATAACTTCCTTTTTGTTACGTTTGAGTGAGTTATCGATGACAGTTATTACTTTTTTGGGTGAAGTACATGTATCCCTTTAAGTCTCACCGCCCACTCCTTTCCCCGTTTTCTCAAATGTAATTTTCAATCACATCAGTTCCAATGTAAAAGGTTTGATGTCAATACTGTCAAATAGCATTTATATTCATGAGGCTTGCCAAAGATCAGAATAGATTTGAATAATATGAAAGACAGTGATTAAATTTGTTCCTTACATCAAACTACAACATGACTTAGATTATCTATTTTAAAATAAACGTCTGTGTTGCTGATTTGTGGATCTAGACAGTCTCAGGCTTTTTGCTGTGTGGAAAAGAGCATCATGAGCATTCTCAATTTCGCAGAGCAAAGCCAGTCATGTAGATTTTATAAAGTCAAGGAGTGTGAGTAAATCATGACAAGAGTTTGAAATTTTGGGTGAACTGTCCCTAATCCAGAGCTCCATCCTGTTGTAACGTCCCATATATTATGTTCCTCTTAAATGTGAAAGTATTATTTTGTGTAAAATCAATAATGTGTTCTTTTCATTCAGAATGCTGGAGCAGTTTCGGATGTTTTCTTGTGTTTTACAGTTATATTACTTTGCATATTTGTTGAAGGCTTGTATAATTTTATTTTGTTTGTTGGTAATGTTGTCCTGTGTCATCAATGGATCGGGGTCTGATGAAGACGGGTGGGGTATTGTGGTGAAACTACATCCTATGATATTTCTATTTATTTCCAGCTTTTTTGTTCTCGTTATTGTGTGTGTACTTTGCATTTTAGATGCCCTGCTTTCTTAAATGCAGCTTGGATGTTTTTTGTATTAGATCCAGAATCCCAAACACCAGCTCCCGCCAGTTTTTAAATGGGATTTGCAGGGATAACTTTGTTCATTTTCGGTATATTTCTACTTTTCTACTAGAGGGGGCAGTATGTTCTTATCCATGAGGTCTACAGCAGATCTGCAAAGCCTTCAGAATGAGCATCCTCACACAAGCTAAAGTGGTTTGGGTTGAATTGGAATTGATTCGCCAGGAATGGAGTTAATTAGCAATTAGGTGATTTAAATGTCATAAATCTGAAAACTGATCAGATAGAATTTAATTGAAATGTGTTTCGTTTATTTATTAAGACATTATAATAGCTCTGATTGACTTTAAAGGTGAAGACTTGACCAATTTTTGTGCAGCAACCCAATTCTAGAAATTCAAAATGGGATTTGTGGATGTTATGTTGTACATCAACACTGCCGGTGGCGTAAGAGCATACTGCCCTGTGTCCAGCTGACGAGTCCAGCACGTCCAGTTTTTAAATGTCTATTTTAAAATGTTACGCTTTTATAATAGTTCAGATAGTATCCTGTACAGAGAGCGAAGTGTTGTAGTTCGTTCAGTGTGTTGTTTTCTTCATTGTGGCACTCCTTTCCTATGCTAATCTGGGGTGAAGAAAAGACAAGAATGGTACGTTTCGTTCTCAGAGGATCTTTTTCTTCTCATAACAGCCCTCTTTCTTTTGCCATCACTGAAAAAAAAGACAAATGTACAATATAGCACCATGCACTGAATAAACTCCAACTTAGTCACATTCCTGGCACTGTTTCATGAGTTTTTTTTTATTATTATTAATATTATTCACAACCTTGTTTACTGTGTGTCTCCTACTTTTTGTCTATGTGGATTTGCAATATTTCATTAAAATTAATTAATTTAACTTTGGTGCCTCTTAATAAATGAATATACAACCAATCCTCTTTTTTTCCACAATCCAATCATTTCTACATTGATAAAAAAAAGTTCCTCACATAATTTTCCCCCATTAACACCATGTTTCACTTAGAAAAGTCATGTTACTGAAATTAAATGGGGTGTACATGTGATCTATATCATGTTAATTGGATTTTATTGTGATCAGGTCTCTATAGTTCTTAATGGCAGACCTATGTTAACGTTATAATTTCCAGTTGTCCAAGGACTTTGTTTGCAAACACACATATACTTTTATACGGAGGTTCCAATTATTAAACAAAAGCATATACAGTGCTCAGCATAAATAAGTACACCCCTCACAAATCTAACTTTTAAATCATATTTGTAATAGGAACCTATACGATATTATATTTGTGCATATACATTAGATTAGTCAGTACTGAAGCAAAATCTGTAGCCTATCTAACAAAATAACTTACGCTTACGAAAAACTAGTACACTCAAATTTATATGTTATAGAAAAATATTAAATACAAATAAAAAAAAAAGAAAAATCAAGAGAAGCAAAAAAATTGAAAGATTTTGTTAAAATTTTGTAGGTTGTAATTTTTTTGCAATATTTTGCTTGAATTTAATTGTATTGTGTTTGGTGACTAAAATATTATTTTAATAAATATATCTGTTTGATAACTGTTTAAATGCACCAAATTACATTGCCTATATTCACTGAGAAATTAAGAAAAATATTCATTTTCAAAATGGGGTGTACTCAACTGAGCACTGTAATAACTTAAATTCTATTTAAATTGTTGTAAAGATGTAAATATTCAGTAAGAAATAGTAAAGAAATTAGTAAAATAATAATTTTGCAATTGGATTGTGACTCCTAGAATTGGAATCGGATCTGATCATAAAGTCTTTAAAGATTTCCAACCCTAATATACGTGAAATCGAACAAGTTTAACTTATTGCTAAACTTTTCTGAATCTTTTTTTAAAATATATAATTGTTTTTGGGGTTTTCACCTTTAATGGACAGGACAATGAAGATTAAACAGGAAAGTGTGGGGAGCAGAAAGAGGGGAAGGATCGGCAAAAGGACCTCGAGCTGGGAATTGAACTCAGGTCAATGTGAACACCTTAGTGTTATATTTCAACACACTAACCACTAGGCTATTGGTGCTGACTATTTTAAGGATTTAAGCTTACATAATTGAGGCTTACGATAAAAAAAAAAACAAGTTGATAAAAAATTATGTAATCCAGTATTTACTGACATAGTAGCATGACACAATTTATAAACTTTTTTGCAGGCTAGGTGTTTTTTTACTGGGACATGGCAACATCACACGAGTAAAAGTACAAAAATCTATATTGTGATTTTTATAACAAAAATTTTTAGATGTGAGCCTCTGTTTGATGACACATGAAACACATTCTTATACAATGCTTAGGAAAATGCTAAAACAGCCATTCTGTACTGTGAAATCAGTGTCACCCATAGCCTTCCATACGGTAGTCAGATCAATTTGCGTCTATTACCAACCTGATTTCACCAAGTAGTACATGTTCCTGGATTAACATCTGTGTTGATCCTGGAACAACATTTCAATCAGCCAATCAGAATAAATGAATAGGTTTACAGTTTATGTTAAGTTTAGGCTTACGGTTAGGTTTATGCACTTCTACATGATTGTTATCCAATTATTATTTCCCTCTGGTTTTGGGAATAATTTACAGTTATGGATGGGTAGGGGTAGGGAATAGGTATGGATTACATTTTCCAACAAAAATTATATTCTAGGATAAACATAGATGTTAATCCAGGTTCACATCGTACTTGGCAAAATCATGACATGCAGTGGTCCTCAACCTTTTTATTAGGGATAAAAGAGTTGATTCCTTCAAAAGAGTCGATTCCTCAACTCTCAATGGACCAAGTACCGGAATCGACTCCAGGAAAGGAATCGACTCCCAGAGTCAAGTCTGATTTCAGTCGTGCCTTGTGTGACCGTCCGCTGTACCAGATTATTTTGCTCGCTTGGTACAGTATTCAAGTGTCAAACATTTATATTAAGAATTTGAAGATATTTAGACTATTATATATTTTAAACGTTGTTTTGGGCTCAATTGAGGTGTCTTTTTTTTCTTTGTTAATGAACCACTGCACTTCTTTTCATTAAACATTTCGATAATAAATTGCTGTTTTAACTTTATGTCTCCAAGATTGCTATGCAATTTTCTAAATTATCTAAACAAGACAATTAAAATATGCTGTAAAAAAGTGTAGCTTGATAACTATGGTTTTTTTTTTTTGACTGCAGATGATTTACTGCTGGTTTTGTCTGACCAGAGGAGAACTGCACAATGTAAAGCTGCAATTGACGCAGTAGCATTGTGCAAAGCGCGACATGATACAACATGTTTAATCCTTGCGCTATTTTAAGTATATGTATATGGAGTCGATTCCGGAGTCGATTCTACTGACTCCAAAATTAGATGTCGAGAATCGGAGTCAACTCCCAAAAACCTGGAACGTAACACCCCTACTTTTTATCACAGTGGACCGGTCAATGCTTGACATTTTTACCGTGGACCAGGGGGTTGTAGGTTGCTAGGCGACCATCAACAGTTTTCTCAGAGGATGACAAGCTGACAAAACATTACTGTAACCTGGATACAAGTTTTATTTATGGAGAAAATTACAAAGCACTTTGTTTGGGTGTTCTGTGTTTGTCTGAGATAATTAGTCTACCAAAATGTGTATATTCCATACAAGCTGAAGCTGATCGGTCAATTCTTGTCACGTGACTCGCGGTGCGCTCGTGGGATTTATTCAACTGGGAGCGCGCCATGCCGCTTGTGCATGCAAGTTGCGCACCTCCATTGGAAACAACGAACTTATGCAAACTTAGAAAAGACGTGATATGTGAATGGCCCCTGATTGGCTGCCGTCATTTGCGACCTCCAGCAGTTGATCTTCCTGCACAGACATGCTGGATTCACCTCATTTGTTGACAAATGAGTTGCGGATCCATTCCCTCGAAGTTTGTGGGTCCTTCGCTGGGCCTTTTCCCCTTAGCAAAGAAACTTACAAAAGACGTCTGTTTCTTACTCATTTTGCTGTTTGTGGGTTAAATTTGGACTCTCAAGTGACCGAGATGTAACCAAGAGAATACAGTCATTTTTCAAAATAAAAGATAGTTTGGACTCAGATAATAAATAAAACAGAAATAATGAATGATTTCTTGTGCGGGCCGGTACCAATTAATCCATGGACTGGTACAGGTTTGCGGCCCGGTGGTTGAGGACCACTGGTCTATAGTCTCATATTAAATCATAACAGTTTAGTTTTAGTGACTTCACATGTCAACTGATCAATTGCCACATCACTATGATCTAAAAGAGTATCTTAGATACTAAAAAAGAGGGGCTGTTCCACAACACAAAGTAAAATATAAACAAGCACAGGCCACTTTTAGCTTAAAGTCTGTGTGAAACAGGAAGTTGCTGAGACTTTTATTTAAGTATGTTGATGTACTTCCAACTAAAATAATATATTGAGTAGGGGATGGGGCTTTCTTTTGCGCATCATTCTCTAATAGCAAACTAACGGTAAGAGAGAATATTAATTTGCAGTTGCTATGGAAGTCCTCAGGTTGACATCAACAGAAAGACCACTGCTACAAAGTTGAAGCACATGTAATTTTTCGTTGAAGATTACCAAAACATACACTGTATTAATTTGCACTGATAAATTAATAATCAATAACAATGTGAGGTATAGGTATTTTTCATTTTTAAATAAAAAAAAAAACATTTAAAGAACAGATAATGGGGTTGGAGGGCAGATTTTGTTAGCAGGCTGACATGGCAAAGTTTAACCGTGGTTTCCTAGAAGTCAAGAATTGGCACTGTTTACTTGTGAAAGAGCCCAAGCAAAAGCATTACAGTATGTTGCAGGTTACAGTTAACTTTAAAATCCCAGATGTCACTAATATCAATAGTTTCTGAAGTCAAAAAGCAACCCCATTTAAAGAAAACATTAACATAGTAACCCATAAATAGCTTCATGTTCTGAGGCATAAGTGAGATGTGTGAAACAGGACTAACTTATCCTCTAAGAATTTTTCTCACAGGTTGTTGTTTATTACCGGTGTTTATCTTGATGAAAGCAGGCTGCAGTTAATGACTTTGATTGCAGTGGATTCCCTCGTAACACTGAGAGCTGAGATGAACTGTCACAGGTGTACAGAGTAAAGCCAGATTTATAAGGTAGGTTGTTTATTGATCTGGAAAACTAATATATTTGGAAATGATGATAGTCTGCTGTTAAAATAGCAAGGAATATAGTAGATGTTTTTGTCTTCATGCTTCAATTCATGTATCATGCACTTTAAGCTTCAGTTCAGTTGTCTTGGAATGGGTGGTGCTACAGATGGGGCTGTCAAATTAATTTATTGCATTGCATTCCTGGTTCTTACTAGCCTTAAAATGATATATTGCATAATTTATAAAGAAAGAAATCTGCAATTTTTGTAACTATAAGACTATAAGACTTTGGGTGGTTCCCAGTACTCAGTTCTCCGAATGATGCATCTTTGTTTTCCCTTGATTTCTGTATCCTTGTGTTTTCCATCGTATCCTTCCCTGTAAGCTAAGCTTGAGGGCTTGGAGATAAGATGTGAGGGAAGGAAATGAGGATATACAAATAAGATAAGAAGCACACTATATAACGTGAGACTACTGTATATAACATGCACTTCAGGGTCAGACTAAGTTTGTGATATTGTATTGTATTTTGAAAGGATATATAGTTTAAAGGGGTCATAGAATAGATTGATACAACATATTAAATTGTTTACTGATATCTACATAGAAGGTATGTTGCTTAGGTAAGTGCAAAGATTATCCAGTAATGTTTTTGCATGTCCATTTCCATTACTAGGAATTGGCCCTAATGTGATATGGTTGTTTTTGGCCAAATTTGGAAGGGTCGTGAATATTAATAAGGTCTCACGCTCAAACAGCTTAGCTTAACGCTTCACACACATAAACACAGTGTGATGTACTCTGAAATAAACACATGCAAAATAATCGGTAACACTTTATTTTGATGGTCCATTTGAGTATTAGTAGACTGTCTGCTTATTATCTGTTGACACTGACATTTAACAGTCCTTCAACAGACATTTAACTGACTATAAGAAACTTTTCAAGTACATGTCAACTTACACTAACCCTAACCCCAACCCCAACCCTAACCCCAACCTAACAGTCTACTTATAATCTAATGATAATTAGTTGCAATGTAACTTAAATTCAACAAACGGACCATCAAAATAAAGTGTGACCAAATAATCATACTAAATTTGTCAAAAAATATTTTAACAAATTGATTGCTTGTTTAACATCTATTTGTTTAACTGACGTGGTAGTAAGGTTTATTTTAGCTAGAAGGAGTGACCTATCTTTATGCCACCATAGTAAACTAGCTTGCTCCTGAGTTGTGCTGTGGATGAAATATAGGCTACATAATAATTATACTCGACAAAAGGACAAGACAGAGATGTATTTAGAGTTGTATTTTGCGTGCTTAACAAATATGAAAACAGAGCAGGAATTAATGTCAACCTCCATATAAACATGAGTTTTATAAAGCTGCTTGACTAAAGAAAAAATCCCAGTAAGAGCTAAGTGATATGACATGATGCATAAATGTGCATTAAACACTTACATTCAGCAGTTTACATGTGTTTGTTGCCTCATTACAAACATATGCAACAGATTTGTGCAATATACTGTACATGTTACATTAACAAAATAAATATTTTTTTAAACTATACACTACCTGACAAAAGTCTTGTTGTTGATCCCAGTTGTAAGAGCAAGAAATAATAACTTGACTTCTAGTTAATCATTTGGAAAAGTAGCAGAAGGTAGATTGTTTTCAGATGAATCATCTACTGAACTGCATCCCAATCATCACAAATATTGTAGAAAACCTATTGGAACCTGCATGGACCCAAGATTCTCACAGAAATCCGTCAAGTTTGGTGAAGGAAAAATCATGATTTGGGGTTACATTCAGTATGGGGGCGTGCAAGAGATCTGCAGAGTGGATGGCAACATCAACAGCCTGAGGTGTCAAGACATTTGTGCTGCCCGTTACATTACAAACCACTGGAGAGGGCAAATTCTTCTGCAGAATAGTGCTCCTTCTCATACTTCAGCCTCCACATCAAAGATCCTTAAAGCAAAGAAGGTCAAGGTGCTCCAGGATTGGCCAGCCCAGTCACCAAACATGAACATTATTGAGCATGTCTGGGGTAAGATGAAGGAGGAGGCATTGAAGATGAATCCAAAGAATCTTGATGAACTCTGGGAGTCCTGCAAGAATGCTTTCTTTGCCATTCCAGGTGACTTCATTAATAAGTTATATGAGTCATGGATGCAGTCGTCCAAGCTCATGGGAGTCAATATTAATTCTTTTTCCACTGCACCATGACTTTATATTCTATACTGTACAATATTTCTGTTAAGTGACAAGACTTTTGTCTAAGCAAAGTCAGACCTTACTGTCCTAATTAAATAATTAAAATCAAAGCATGATCATTATTTATTTTGGTAAAATAAGTGTAATCTATAGAGGTCTTTGCCTTTCATATAAGCCACTTCTGAGACCAAATGATCAACTAGAAGTAAAGTTATTATTTGTTGTTCCTAAATCTAGGATAGACTACAAGACTTTTGTCAGGTAGTGTATCTACATTGTGCATATGTGATTTATGTTTTTTTATGTGAATTGAATGATGATTTGTTTCTGAAGACATAGTGAAAACATTCATACACAGATTTCATACACAAAATTTGTATGTACTTAGTGAATGAAGCCCATTGTCTCCTGTAATGTACAAAACAAAAATCAATGTTCATAAAAAAATGTTAATTTGAGTGTAATACATTCATCGTTTTTCACATTTAAATTGTACATATTCTCCTTATTTGGTCTAAGGGTTTTGGACCCCTCTGTACTTCAAAAACCCCTAAGAAGTACATACTTCATAGTACATCTTATGAATGCAAATTCAACACAACTTCAATGTCTTGCGTTCTTTGATATAAGCACATTCCACTTGAGATTATCCTCTTTATATCATATGTATGCTGATGGTGCACACACACATTCACGTTCTGATCATGTCAGCCCTGTTGGCACCGTTCGCTTCAGTCTGTCAGAGGGGATCAGGGAGGAATATTTAAGAGAATCATAGAGGCTTCATCTCTGTAATTTATGTGCTGAAGTCAGTTGGATTTATCCAGGCAATTAGTTTTTTTTTTTCCTGGAGTTGTTATTTATGTGAATACTCTGAATGTTTCATCTCTAGCTGCCAATTAGTATCTCTCTAAAGGTCAGCAATAGGACTGGGTTGCGACTATTGAAGCATTATTTGTTCAACTAGCCAGCAGGTTTTGAGGTTGTCTTATTCCTAAACATCAGCTTGTCAGGATTATGGATTAGATGAGGTGTAATCCACATTTTTTTATATATTTATTTAATGGTGTGAAAAGGTATTAGTGACACCATTAGTACAATAAATGTTACTCAAATGTAGCACAGGTAAACACACCATGCAGTTTTTAAAATAAAGGTTTTTGTTGTTAAAAGAAAATGAAATCCAAAATCACCTAGCCTGTGAAAAAGTGATTTACCCCCTGTTAAAACATCTCTTGGAACTCTTGTTTATCACATCAGTGTAATTTCTCTTGCCACACCCAAGCCTGATTACTCTCACACCTGCTTGCAATCAAGAAATCACTTAAATAGGACCTGCCTGCCAAAGTAAAGTTGTATATTAATTAATATTAGCTGTATCTAGTGTGTCATGGGAATCCCCTTTCCATTGAAAACTAAGTGTTGCATAAAGCATGAAGTAATTTCCCCAAGTATAGTCTGGGAAAAGTCTACTGTAAGAGAGACTAGAAAGAGCACTCGCATCAGAGCTCTGTCTAGAGATGTAGCGTGAGTGGTTTTACCTGCAGCAACTTGAATGCAACAATCACTCATAGTGTCTAACAGACACAGTAAAATCACAGCTTATGATGAGTAATGAGTCTTTAAAGCCATCCGCATCTAGTTAATTAAAAAAAAAAATCACTTTAAAGCTGCTTGTCATGATCACCAGCGATCGAACCCTTATAGATCGCTGGAGAACATTCATTATCACCAGAACTACAAGCCTGACACTGATATGAACTACAACTCCCGTCATGCACCTCACACACACTAGTTCAGGTTTACCCATGATTGCATACACACAGCTGATACTCATGAAGACCAATGACCAGGACTATTTATACACCTCACTTTGACACGCATTGAGTCTTGTTTGGTTATACCTTGTATAGGGCTGGACAATAATTCGATATCAATATATATCGCGATAGATTTTTTTTCAATAACGGTGATATGATTTTTGATCCCATTTCCGGTATTTCGATATAAATTTGCATATATATTTATTATATACATAAGATCTTGTACATTTTATCACTTGTCACTGAATGACTTTCAGTGCTCACCCGTCGGAAAGAGCGTGATGTCACCTGCTTGATGACGTACATTACAGACAGACACGCTGCCAGCGCTCAGCAGCACACAGTCTTTTACAGTCTATGGCAGCACAGCAGTTGGTTAAGCTCCGTGACCGTCGCAGAAAGTTTTAGCTACAAAATGAGTGCCCTGAATGCAGATGTGAATGAACAAGCTTCCACAAGTAAGAATGCAGATGAAATACAGTAGTTGATATAAAAGAAGAAAGACTAATGCAGTGGGGTGGAAGTGGTTCGGCTTTTTAAGTTCTGATAAACGTATAGTTTTGGTGCTCTGCAAATTGTGCAAATTTATCGCGCAATAAAAAATAAAAAAAGGCCGTTAATCTATTCTCAAATTTGGGAAATTATTCCCATATTTATTATTCGTTAATCTATTCTCAAATTTGGGAGCTGGGTCTATTCTACGCAAGCTAATGAAAGCTATGATGACTTTCACCTTAGTATTTTAGCGCGGATGTATACCTGGCCGGTGAGCCGTCTAAAGAGTGCCCTTCTGAATCAGATCAGCAGGATGCCTGACTCGGCAGTTTCACTTTAACTCATGAACATTTCCTTTATGCGCCGTGACAAACTGGGGTATTAGACTCAAATAATGAGTAAAGACTGGTGAGAGTGTTATGGAATTTAAAAGCGCATGCCAACTGGAAAGAAAAAAAACTTCCGCATTTTGGGTGTGTGTGTGTGCGCGGTCCTTTACTGACAGCCGCCTGTGTGGATCTTGTCGGAAAATATGGCGAAATGTCTTACATCAGGGTTCTTACACCTTTTCCAACTTCAAATTCCAGCACTTTTCAAGCACTTTCAAGGTGCATTTTTATGCTTTTCCAGCACCTAACAACCTCGGTAAATTGCATTTATATATGCTGTATGTACTTTTTCCACATTTAAATACATTGTGCTATTTTTAAAAAACTCAATATGGCATTTCAACTTAAATTGTTGAATACTTTGGAGAATAGAGCATAGATAGAAAAAAGTTCAGTTATTGGATGAATCATTTTTTTTTTTAAGTTTGGTCTCTTTCTTTCTAAAGTTGATATCTCAAAAATGAGCTTACATTGAGTGTTATCTGACAGTGTTATTTTCATTCTCTCGTATCCAGACCTTTACATTTGCGGTTCGCGGCTGTAGCTCTCTGTCATCTGAACTGAGTGATTGACAGCTGATATTAACCAATCCATTCGCGTTCAGTTAAAGAGCAGTGGGCCAATCAGAAGAGCTTTAAGGTGGGACAGGCATTGTTTACTGCAGCAAGTTGACATGACGACTGTTTTAAACTATACCTGAGCGCTGCGTTTGGCGTTAAGTGCATTCTGCGTGAAGCTTGCATAGATAAAATTTCGGCCGCATATGCGACCAAAGTGGTGGTAATTTCGAGTCCTGCAATTTCAAATTCAAGCAGGTTCAAGCACTTTGTCCAAAACGCAAGCACTTTTCTAACCTTGAAAACACTATATTAAAAATCAAGCATTTTCCAGGATTTCCAGCACCCGTACGAACCCTGTTACATGGCGGTAATAGTTTGTAAGTAATGCCACTAATATCTGCATACTCCACGTCTTAATTCCATTTCTGTTTAGTTCAGTTATGACTTTAGTTGCATTAAGTAATCAAAAATTGCTGTTTACATGGTAGACTCTTAATCAGAGTATTGTTTTAATCTTATTAAAATCGTATTAAAGTATTGTTGCCCATGTAAACATTCTCAATGCTTGACACACAGGGCTCTGTGAACTTGCCTTTGCGAAGCAGCATTTTCTGTATGTACGTACATCAAAAGCAAGTATGAAATCGCTGTTTGGAGCTTATGTAGGCCTACAGTTCAACATTCATGTTTAACTGAATAAACAGTTAGTAAACTCAAGTACATCTTATTGAACATCATTTATTTTCATCACCAATTATCATAGTAGAACAGTTTCTCAAGCAGTTTGTGATGCAGTTTGGAAACAGGAGATGAGACCCTGGTCCAATGCGCCACCTGGCTTGAGAAACCCGTTCTCAAAGACTTATTATTTGGGTAGCACACATATTCTGAATGGCATCAGCAGAATTCAAGTGAGCCATTTTAATCTAGATTAATTTCGAGATTAATCTAGATTAAAAAAATTAATTTATGCCCAATCTATATATATAAAAAGTCTGAGAGTTTTATTTATTTGATAGTTTTTTTCACATTTATTGTTTGTAAAGGCTAAATACAAATAAAAAGTGAACATTAATTTAATTTTTTGTACTGTTTTTGTAGGTACAGACATTCATTTTGGGCGCTCCTGGCAGTTTTTTCCTGTCTTTTTAATATTATCCATATCGATATCGGAATTATATCGTATCGACCAAAATTAAGAAATATATCGTGATATAAATTTTTGCCATATTGTCCAGCCCTAACCTTGTAATATTACAAAGCGCTCTTCTAGTTTAGTCTCTTCGTGTTGGACCCTTGCCCTGTCTCTTATTTACGTTGTCTGCCACCTGTATCAACCATTTGCCTGTGACCTGACTACGCTTCTGGATTTCCCTCTATGTACCCGTTTGCCCGTGTATGAAAGCTTTTGTGCTTGAATGTATATAAATTAGATTACTAACACTAATAGATTCTAAATTTCATGAATTTTGTTTGCTAAAAGTGAGCCTTACTACAACCAGTTCTTTCGGAATCTACCAGTGGCTTTGATGTATGACTCAATGGTGGTTAAATGTAAGATGCCATTTGTATAATGTTTAGTCTTTAGTCTTATTAAAGACTTTAAAAAAAAATTCTGTCTCAGTATTTGCTCTAAAGAAAACCAGAAAAGCCAAATTTTCATACAGTTTTATGTGTTTTTAACAACATAGGCTCATTCTGAAAACATACACATTTCTGGAGATCACGAATTACATAGTTAAAGCTACGTATTCATCTTTAAAACGAACACTATGGGGTGGTAGGATGCCGTTCCTTTTCTCGCCTACCAGCTGACAACTTACCTCCATATGGATGGCTTTTCCACTGTTACCTGTTTGTCCGGTAGCTCAACATGTATTTTGGCAGACTTGAGATGCAGAGCGGAGATGACCGCGACGACAAGGTTAGAGCCCGGTGAAGAACGGTTCCAGAAAGCAGGTAAGACAAACACAAAAGGTAAATAAAAAATAAAATAAGCAAGCAAATAACAGGGTGAGAATGTGGTAAAATCTGAAAATGTGGTAAAAGTCAGGGGGCTTTTCTTTTTCCGCATTGCTTTTTAAAACACTGCGTTTGGGTTTAGGGAAGGGGGTGGGTGAGGGTATCGGTCAGTTGGTCAGTCAGTAAATCACTCAGTCGACAGAGGCCTCTGAGGTGCATTTACGTGAGAACAGCAGCCACAAAATGGCACTCGCAAGAGAAATTTAAGATGTGAAAAAGCGTACACAGCGACCTCTGGTGGATTCATGAAAACAAAAACTGCAAAAAAAAAACATAGCTTTGCTCTCTCCAGAAATGTATATAGTGGTACCTAATCAGAATGAGCCTGGGTTGGATTTGAATGGTACCTATTGCCTGTTTCAATATTATCTGGATGCAGCCTTTATGATGCAAGCTGAGATTGCATCACTCAGTGATGCAATGTCAGACACACTGCACTCAATGGAGCGAGTGACGTCACTGTGACGGTTAGGGGTGGGGTTAGGTTAGGTGAGCGCATTAAAAAGCATTGGATGCAGCTCAGGTTGCACGGCACCAGGTCTGCATCCAGACCCCTCTTGCCTGTTTTGATCTCTCAGCTTTTGAGTTCCTTACAAAATAACCGCAATATTCAACAGGGCAGAGAGATAAAATGTTGGGTGTTGTGCAACTGTATTCAAAATGATTTACTTGAATTTATTAATATTTAAGAACTTCACTGAAAATGAATCTTTCTTATTTTCCTATGCCAACTGAGCAACTGCCATTGAGATGAACAGAAATGTGAAGTGAATGGAATTGGAATTGTGTGAGTGGAATGAAGGTTGGATTTTAATATTTATACATGGACTTGTTAGAAGATTGTCTAATTTCAAGCATGTTTTATAAAGAATGTTTGAAATTTTAGTAATATTTCGTTCACTGGTGAAGTACATTGGATTATAGTGAAATAAAGTCAGCTTCTAGTGTGAGCCACAAAATGGGCTGTGCGGACAGCACATGGTCTTGAATTTATATTCATGCTTGCACTGAGTAAAATGATTATTATATATTAGCTACAGCTGGCCTGCCATATGTGGATCTGCCCAGGCGCGATATCCAACAGTTCACTAGAGGAATTTAAAATAAGAAAACGGCTTTTTTCCCCTGCTTTATCTTTCACATTTAAATGGAAAGTGAGGTTGTTTTGCAGCCACCCATATCTCATTTGAATAACATGGCCTACTACTATTTATTTTCCTACAGAAAACATGTGTTTGCTGTTTTTGGAACAGATTTTATGAATGCCAGCAGTCCTTTCTTATATAAGTTAAAAAACAAAGATGGAGGTAAAGATGCCTGGTTAGGGAAAATGGTATGGGAGATTCATGTTGATTTTTGTACTTGGCAAAACACTATTTGAACAAAAGGTCATCTGAAGTTCTGTCCTCTTTAACAGTTTAGTCTTTAAATTGTTTTCCCATGTCTTTGGATATTATGATTTAAATACTAAATACCTCAAGAAAAGAATCAGAAGCCAAAGGAAACTCTGCTAGATTTAAAACATCTTGTCTGAGGGAAATCTTTCCAGAGATGCTATTCTGTGATTACAGATGTGTTTCACTGTTGGTGAAAGGTTATTTTAATCTTAAGTAGGTGTTGATTATAGGCATCATTATGATGTTATTAAATCAAATATGTGCCCTTTTTTAGAAACTAAATTGTTTGCAAAGCAAAATTTGAATGAAATGCTAACGTGTTTTGTCGTCATCTTTAAACATTAACAGTTCTGTTTGGGAATGTTTGTGTTGTTCTCCTGCTCAGTGAAGTCCGTCCTGCCCTAAAGCTAGAGAACGATGTGTGCTCAGCCAGCGTGCTTACATAAATACCTCCATTTGCTTTGGTTGAGTTCAATTATTTATAACACAAATTTGAGTTTGTTTGACGCTTAAAAGAATTTTCTACTAAAAAGGCCTTTCATTGATCTTTTGAAATGAAAGAAGATGATGTGGATGTGAGATAAAAGCTTCCTCCATACTCCAGAAATATAATTATTTGGTACTGAACTGCAAAAAAAAGTGTGCATTGGAGTTTTGAATCCATTAAATAATAAAAAGCTAAAAGACTGGAAGAAAATGGTCATAAAGACTGTCTTAAATACATCTGCAAATACAAATAACATTGTAATTAGACCTCAGAGACAAAATGAATTAATGAAAAATGTGTCATGTCATTTGAGATTATTATATTAAGAGTCAAACTCTGCATAAAATGCATTATTCAGGTAATTAGAAATACAGTGAAACTTATCTTGAGCTTACTGAAGTCGCTACTTGGCTTTTTTTCTACAAACTTTCACAAAAACTGAAGCAGTTTTCTCTATTCACTCTTCAGAAAAATAGCTTACAGATTAGGATTCTTAGGCTTGTAACAATAGCTGCACCTTTTCAGTTCCCAACTGAACATGAGCCGAAAAGAAGCTTAAACTCCGACACAAAGAACCATCTCAGCGTGAAAAGGCTCTCAAACCTCAAACACCCTAAAAACGTCTCATCTTTTAAACACTTCCAAATGTCAGAGATTCGTATTTATTCCTCTAACTCTATACTAGTAGAGCATGGTGCTAGGTTAACCCCTCTGGTTCGACACCTGCCATCTTGCTCCGAGTGGGGCTTGAACCGGTGATTTCTTCATGGAATGCGGGTGCTCTAATGAGGAAGATAAAGACCACGACCCCTATTATCTGTCACTAGAGCACCTCTTAAGCCCTGCTCACACTGTGAGATTTCAGCCACGATTTTGTCATTGAGACAAATTTGGGATATTCCCAAAAGATTCCTGAAATCCTAGGCTAAAATTGTTGATCTTTGATTGTTGGTTTGACATGTTCACTGACAGCCACTTAGTGCCCGTAAGATAGATTTTTCCTCAGATGAAGTTCTGGCAGTTTCAGAAGATTTCAGACACTTTCCTGCAGTGTGACAACAGTTGCAATGAGCGTCAATCCAAGAACCAATAAGAGCTCAGAATTTGATGACACAATCCATGCGACAATTCAAACGACCGAGAGGAAATGTCAAATCATTTTTTTTTCTTCCTGGTTTTATTATTGAGACATGCTTTGTGCAAAAATTGCCGCTACAGATTGTTTACGTTTGCTGTGAGGAATCATTACAGACGGGTGGATGACGTCAAACTCGGGGGGCATTTTCTTCCATGTTTGGCAGGTCTTCATTGTCAATCAGTCTGACTTTATGACAGCTGAGATCTTACAGTGTGACATGGGAGCTGTGTTCATGCAGTCTGACATGCTACAATCGTTCAGGATTATAAAAAGATCGCACAGTGTGAGCCGGCCTTTAAGATCAGGTGAGTGAGGTATATCCACAGAGCATTCACCATCTGGCCTTCATATTCTTCCCCCTGAACCTCACTCCCACCTGAGTCACAGCACCATTGTAACCTCTCAGGTCCACTGAAATTGAAGCAAATACTGGGTCACTACATAAATGAAACAAGTGGTGGCGCTAGAGAGTTTGAGTTAGAGAGTCCAAATTTGTTGTGGTTGAAGATCAGACTATCCTCTATCAGTGTATCAAAGTTTGCGCAAATGCCTCAAACGGTTCATAAGGCTGCCATAGACTCCCAAAGTGGAAGAAGAAAAAGAAGCGGAAGAAGAAGCTGGAAGAATAATAATAAGAACCGGAACAGATACAATAGGTGCCTATGCACCTTCAGTGCTTGGCCCCTAAATATAGCTGCAAGCAATTATCGGGGTCAAGCAGCCCAGCGGCTCAACCCTCAATGTATGTTGGTTTTAATTGGGTTTTGTGGCCACGGTATCTTACTCTACTTGGCTAAACTTCTCAAGAGCAGGTTTTATTTTTGGTTAGAGATCTTGAACCCAAACTTGACCAAATCAGCTGTGAGTTAAGTGACATATATACAATGCAACAAAGCCACTCCTAGACTACGAACCTCTTCTTTACTCCAATTAAAGCCTTTTACACTAAAAGCATGTTTTTTCAATTTTGTCTTTTGTTGCTAAAAATGTATTTATAGTATATGAAAAAATATCATTTATACTTCTATTTGAGTATTATATATTCAAATAGTTTTGAATAATCAATTATCATTAATTATAGTTTTAAAAAGTTTATGATGTATAAAAATGTACATATAAATTTGATTTAATATATAAACCTTTTGATATTACTATTGTTTTAGCTGGTGGTAAACCTACAATATTAAAATCACTGATTTGCATTGATATTCTAATATGTGCTTTAAGTTGCCTTCTCAAATTTCTGCCTTGTAGATGTGTTTAAACTCAATACATTTTTGATAATGATATCTCTTAATCTTCACTAGAGAAGTGAATTGCTGACTCTCTTACAAGAGTTTTGCCAAACTGACTCATGTGTCATGAGATTGTCTGTTTGCTGCACGTGTCACTCTTTCAATTGCATGCGGTCTAGAGTTAAACACAAACTTTGTGGTAAACCCTGAGTTGACAGAGTGTTTATATCAAGCTTTGTGAAACAACTTAACCTGATCTTAACTTGGAGTTTGTGAAACTCATTTTGTGTAACGGGCTTCAGAGTAGCCTTAATTATTTGTAGCATTCATTCAACAAGATGCTGAAAACATTCCTATTAGATTTGAACCCAAATTTAAATGGTGCCATCTAACAGTTACTATTACTATTGCTACTTTAGATATCTCTGTTTGATTAGCTGCGTTTCCACTATTGCGCCTAAAGTGAGTGAGCCAGGGCCAGTTGCGTTTCCACTGTCACTTCCAGGGCCTGATCGGGCCAAAGCGGGGCTTCCTCGGGGCCAGCGGCCGGCCTTTTTTAACCCACTGAATACCTTTGGCCAATGAGGGCCAGCTGGGGCTTCGGGGCTGAGTGAAAGGAGAGGCAGACTTTGCCCAAGTCTACACTAGTTTTCCGATCGCACACGAGTACATGGGCCAAAAAATTAATAAATAAATAAATAAATAAATAAATAAATAAATAAATAAATAAGGGAAATAAAAACATATAGCTGGTCAGTTATAGGCTATTCTATAAAACACCTTATAGGCTAGGGGTCTTTTTGCCTATCGATGATCGCCCTTATGTTTCCCTTTTAAATGTAAGGCTGTTGCATAAAATAATAAAGTTTTAATTTATAAGTGACATTTCTTTGCTGCGTCCTCATAATTCAATAACGCATAATAATCTTTAAACCATATTAAAGACACAGCAGCCAGTAAAGGTTGTCGAAAGTTTCTGTCAAGTTTAAAAGGTGTGTTTGTGCACGATACGTGCACGTTTAGATGCCTGCATGTGTGCTAGTGACAAGGTGAAAGACCACTCGCTTGACAGCTCTGCTGATGCCGTGAGCGGCTGGGTTTCTTAATTTCTTTCTTTTTTTGAAGATAATACAAAATATGACTACAACAAAAAGGCATAAAACTTTACAAATTGCATGTCCACTATTGCAGGCTCAACACAATAGTGTCATGTCTAGATAAAATAGCCTAAGCTATGTTGAAATCATTTAAAGAATTACAAATATTGGATATAATAAAATCACATAAAATAAATAAACCAAAATAAAACAAACAAAAGCTATAACAATGTAGGTATATACAATACAAATAAATTAAATAGTTTCAAGCCATTTTAAACTTTCATTTACAAAGCCCTATCTGAAAAAAAGATATTTTCTAAAAACAATAAACAACGGAGGAGTTTTGAAATATTATTTATAAAGTATTTGGATATGAGTATATAATCAAATGGTGCAAACAGAGCATTTTTTGGGTAAGTGAAACCAGAAACTACCTTCTCTTCTGTCATCCAGTCCTGCGCAGCGCTGCTTTACAAATGGATTGGGAAAACTGCAAGTAAAAATGTGTTTTATGTCTTCAAACAAGTGTTTATGTTTTTATATGACGTGGTAAAATGTAAAAATACAATTTTAAATACATGTAGAGCTTTATTAGTGGATATCTGCTGAGCGCAACGAAATATAGGCTAAATTTTACTTGCTCTTTTGTCCTAAAACACTTATGCTTTCCTTTACTTAATGGGCACCTATGGTGAAAAATCTACTTTTCAAGCTGTTTGGACAGACATACTGTATGTGTAGGTATAGTGTATAGACCATCATATTGGGGTGACATAAACACACCCAGCCCTTTTTTTTCAATTTAACAACATAAAAACGGTGGACCAATTGGAGCGGTTTTGAGACCGACCGCAACTTGACGTAGGAGTGTGGTTTCCCCACCCACCGAATTAATTGACAGCTGCGTATTAACATGTCTCCGTAGTAATGTGTATAATCATATCAACAAGACAGGACATGCGCAAAGCAAGCAGGAATAAAGGATCTGTTCAGTTTAAAATGTTTTAAAACAGTGCATGTTTGTATTGAATTACAGCGATTTACTTCAGCTTTACTTCATCAGCACAGCCGCGTGTCAGAACAATTATAAAAGAAGACACTTCAATCCCGGTTTGTTGACGTTAAATCAAATTTATTTTGTACATTGTGTGTGACTCATCGTAGCAACTCCACAACAAATGCATCAAATACTCATTGGTAAAGTTCTTACTGTGGTATTTCTCACAAACGTTACGTGAGATCTGCTTCCTTCATGTCTGTCTGTTGTCTGAGGCAGCCGAGGGTGGAGGCACACTGATGACATGTGGGAAAGGTGGGCGGGGATGACTAGCATTAAAGGCACAGTTTCCAAAAAAACGCTACCTGATGCTCAGAGCTATAAAATACAAACCTCTGAAAGGTATAATAAATAATGTGATGGGTGTTTTGAGCTATAACTTTACAGACACATTCTGGAGACACAAAATACTTTGTGGAATAAATCTGGAAAAAGGGGTAAACTATGTACCCTTAAAGATAACCGAATAATATGCAACATCCTTAAATAATTCTCTTAAATAAAGGGGAATTACCTATTAAGTGTCATATAGCCTAGGGAAAAATTCATATGTTTTACATCTCCTCTGAGCATTTGGGATGAATGTTTGACGGTGTCTATCAAAACGAGGATGTTATAAAATACATTTTATACTGAGTTATTATCGGAAAACTTTTGTGGTTTTATATTATGGATGGTGCGCTTGGTCCCTCCATAAGTGGTGAGACCACTCGATGTGCGATGCCAACAGTCGGTTGGCGAGTAGCCTAAACAAATATAATGAATGAAAATACATAGGCCTGTGCCTATAGACTTAATGTAATGCTGTACAGTAACGGGTAATTTTTTGGTTTCGGTTGTCTTCATTTTAACTGTTTTGTGATGATGCGATGGTGTGCTTTATCTGCCTGCCTGATACCCGCTGAACTGGATGGATTGTGTTGATTCGAGAGATGTTCTGGGGGCGGGGTTTGAATGACGCGATGTGAGCTACTAGCCCGACAGTGGAAACGCAACATGATTTCAGCCTCACTGCTCAACCTCCAGGGCTATTGGTCCAGCCCGGCTCGATAAAAGCCCTGGCTCCCACTGGCCCGACAGTGGAAATGGAGCTATTGAGATCTAATGACTGTGGAGGTCATTAGAGCATACTCATTATTGTAGTCAAGAAATCATTTTGAAATGATTTGAGCTTTGTGACATAGTGTTATAATGCTTGGAGTAGGTGCCACAAAATAGACACATGGTGGTCAAAAAGGGATAGACATGATTAAAAACAATACTCAAGTCACTTTGTAACCATTGCTTCATTTAATCCTCTTCACTTTCAACTGTATTCTTTATAGAACAGGAATTCTCTTCACTGTCATTTGTATTCTCTTCACTGTCAACTGTGTTCTTTATAGAACAGGAATTATTTTCACTGTCAACTGTATTCTCTTCACTGCCAACTGTGTTCTTTATAGAACTGGGGTCAAATGAACTGCCAGTGTGTCCTGAACCCAAGCCTTCGGATCCACTGGGGTTAGCTGAACTGTCAGTGCTCCATGAACCAAAGCCTCCTGACCCACTGAGTTAGCTGAACTGCCAGTGCTTCCTGAACCAGTGCCTCCTGACCAGCTGTGGTTGTATGACCTGTCTGTGTCTGCTGAACCAAAGCCCCCAGACCTACTTCAGCTCCATGCTCCAGGCCCTCCGCAGCTCCACGCTCTAGGCCCACCACAGCTTCACGCTCCAGATCCTCCACAGCTCCACGCTCCAGGCCCTCCCCCAGCTCCCCGCTTCAGGCTCTCCACAGCTCCACGCTCCAGGCCCTCTGCAGCTCGATTGCCTTATTTGTACCCGTTTGCGCCTGTTGTTGCCTATCTGACTAAAATTCTGAATTAAATCTGCAAAAGGATTCTCACTCCGATGTCTCCTCTCAGTGGGATTAGCTTGGAACACCTCATTAGGAAGGCATCCAGGAGGCATCAGAAACAGAAGCCCAAGCTATCTCAACTTGCTTCTCTCGATGTGGAGGAGCAGCGACTCTACTCCAAGTTTCTGCCAGGTGACGGATCTCTACACCCTATCTTTGAGGGTGAATCCTGCAAAGGAAACTAATTTCAGCCATTTATATCAGAGATCTTGTTCTTTCCATTGTGACCCAAAGCACATGACCATAGGTAAGAGTATGAACGTACATTGACTTAACTTGAGAGCTTTCCCTTTCGGTTCAGCTTTTCCACCACAACAGACCAGTACATTGACCACATCACTGCAGCCACTTGACTGATCCATATGGCAATCTCACCTTCCATTCTTTTCTCACTCATGAACAAAACCACAAGATACTTCAAATACCTGTTTCTCTACCTGTCTCTACTTGTCCAATCCACGGACACAAATTCTGACCTCACAATCTAAATGTTGCTGCAGAAATCAAAACTCATCAGACCAGGCAACCTTTCATTATTCTATCGTCCACTTCAGTGAGCAAATTGTATTCAACTGGTTTGTCACTAGTATCTTCTGCTGCAGTAACTCGTCTGCTCAAAGGTGATGTGTGTTTAGAGATGTACTTCTTCAGAACTAATGAGTGATTAACTGAGTTACTGTTGCCTTTCTATCTACTCAGACAAGTCTCCACACATTTTCTCCACACTTTGGATATTTTCTCTTTTCCTAAACCTAGAAATGGTTGTGCAAGAAAATTCCAAAACAGTTTTAGCAATAATAAGCGGAATAAACCGGCAACTTATCCAGCACATCTTTTACGCAGCGGATGCCCTTCCAGCTGCAACCCATCTCTGGGAAACATCCATACACACTCATTCACACTCATACACTATGGACAATTTAGCCAACCCAATTCACCTGTACCGCATGTCTTTGTGGGGGAAACCGGAGCACCCAGAGGAAACCAGCTCGAACCAGCAACCTTCTTGCTGTGAGGTGACAGCACTACCTACTGTGCCACTGTAATAAATAAATAAATAATAACAAAATAATTGCAATCCCTTTTCCATCCCGTCTTGGTTCTTTTTAAACTTCAGAAGATCAACATAGTGCGAGAGTGTATGGGTGTTTCCCAGCACAGTGCTGGGTTGCGGCGGGAAGGGCATCCACTGCGTAAAACATATGGCAGAGTAGTTGGTGGTTCATTCCACTGTGGTTACCCCTGATAAATCAGGGACTAAGCCAAAGGATAATTAATGAATTAATGAATGAAGATCAACATGATCATGTGTACATGCCTAAATGCGTCATTGATATTCTTTCATGTGATTGGCTGATAATTTCTTTGACAAGCAGTTGAAAAGGTGCACCCCATAGTAAAGTGAATGGTTAATAGCATTCATGCTACATTATTTAGATTACATTTTTATTGATTATTCTTAGAAAGCATCAACTTGTGGCCACCTGACCACCATAGACCCATAACAAGTGTTGATTTTGAATTTATTTAAAATTTCAGTCCAACAACATGAACAACTCAGCGTGAGTTATCTCAAAATTATGATAATTAGGACACAGTGTGAACACAACAAGTGTTCTTTTAACTGTACAACATACAGTATATGTTCTTTATTGTCATCAATACTTCAATTTAGACCTCAAAATCCACACTAAAAAGGCTTAATATGTCTCCTAGACATAAACATTATATATGGTGGGCTATATACTGCATACAGACTGGACTCTTTTTCATCAGAAGGCTTTAGTATTTGAAGTTTTATTAGCTTTTTTATGTTCACTTTGCTGCTATTCAATTTGCAAAGTCGAGAAAAGGGAAGCTATAACTTTTCCCTCTTCGCAATGAAGGAATAACAGAATGTTTTACTGAGGTGCTTTTGAGTATATGTTTGCCATAAGATTTATTTTGTTGCCGTCTCAATGACATGGAAGTGGTCCCTGGGTCTCACCAGCCAAAAGTAACAATTCAACAGCCTGTAATGATCTACTCATCATATGTTGACAGAACCTCTCAAGAGCTCAGCTGACTGTATTGCATCTCTGTCTTCCACACAAGCACACACACACACACACACACACACACACACACACACACACACACACACACACACACACACACACACACACACACACACACACACACACACACACACACACACACACACACACACACACACACACACACACTAATTAGAGATGCCTAGTGACTAATCATAAATAGAGCAACAGTGAAATTGTTGTGTAGGACAATGATTGAGACTTTATTTATCCCACAGGATAAATTCAGAGGCAGAATGACCCACACCGAGGTCTTTAAAACAGCCCTGAACACTTAATCAGACTGGACATTGCCAGCTAATACAAGAACACAGTGCCAGATTTTGAGTTTACATTACTACAATAATTGCAGAATGTAAAAGCCAAACTCAGCATTCTATGCTCGGTATTTTGATTTGTCATATCTGCATTTTGAAATTCTTTGAATAAATGATAAAAAAAATTCAGTTAATTTGTCAGAGATTCTTTTCTCTTATTTATTCAATATCTGTTTTAAGTAGAAAAATGCATTTTTGTTGTAATCCTTTACCAGTGAAACAGCAGAAATATAGATTTTACAGTTAAATATACCTTTAATATATATCTTTAAAAATGTTTGTATGTATTTTTTGACCACAACAGCTTGTCACATTCTGTCATGGTTTTGGGATTCTTTGTATGTTCTGGTTTGTTTTGGTTAATTTATTGTTTTCTTTGTTATCATAGTTACTGATTTTGTTTATCACCTTCCGCGCCACTGTGGCGTTTCAGCTTTTTACATTGTTTTTTTTTTTCCTTTGTACAGACAGTGAATGGTGCTGCTGGTGTATGTACACTCATAGAAAACAATGTTTAGAATTTTAAAAGACATGGCGAGAGGTGTTTGTGCTACTCGTCTGGTGTACGAACCCGCCGAGTCTTCAAAATCTCACTGTCAGCTATGATACAGGTCTGGATAAATCTGTACTGTTCTGCTACTCAACTCTCCAGTGTATTCTCATTGCTAACAAAGTGTTTTTGTGCTCTTTTGTTTAATCTCCATGGATGTGAGATATGAATCAATCGCAGAGTTCCAGAACACCCCTACTGATGGTGTTACCATCACAGACCAATGATAGCTCAAAACAAAATCAAAGCTGAAACAAAATCAAAACAAACTGCATTTTGGACAGATTTTGTTCAAAATGATGGCCTGAAGATTATTATTTATGTTCACATGGTAGTGGTAATGTAATTTGGTTTTAATGACGGTGGTGCAAACTCAGTCAAGTTAACGAAGTCAGACAGGAAAGACTACCTTACATTTGTTTCAGTACATGTGTTTACATTTGATTTGTTACAATACAGATTACAAAACCAGGGAACATTTGATTTTAGGTGGAGTTGACCTGTTTAAAAGTACAGATTTTAAGCTTTTATTTTAGGCAATATTTGTTGATTCAGCTGTTTTTTCTCACACATTGATACATTTTCCAACCCCCAGGGTTCATAACCATCAGGCATCAAAATCCATGGCAAAGAACTCTGAAGTACTGATTTTATTATTTCCCAAAAGAGCTTGTATGGTACATTAAGCAAAGCAGTGCAAACTGTCCAAATAAATCAAATGAATGTTAAAAAAAATATTTCAAAATAATTTTTCACTCATATTTTACCCAAATTTGGGTTGAAAAACGTGACATTTTAAATTCTGTGTACTTACTGAACTTTTCAACTGTGCTGGTGACACTGTTTGGTCCATGACGTATCTGTCCTTGTGCAATGTCAGTGACTCCTCACTGTGAGAGCCTGCAGCATTAACAAAGGCAGAAGACACACTAGGAGACATTATGCTGTCTGATGGCACCCGACAGCATTGTAGAGGAATAAACCACTGTCTGGAGGTGCTAAAAACTGTCTCACAAAGGCTCTTCAGCTTTAATTTAAGAAATCAACAGCTCAATTATAATAATAAGCAAATATACAAATATGCGTTTTAGCTGTGTCCAAAACCTAGTTAACTGCTTACATAGACAGTTTTTACTTAAACATTTGTCTAGCATAGCACAATTTTGCTGCCTTAAAAAAATACCATATTGCCTGACAAGTTGGCTGTCTATTAGAAAGTAAGACTGTACTACATTTTACAATAGAGCTTGTCTTAGCTCACCTAAGTATGAAGAATATAGATTTCCAATTCTGTTACTGAACCTCACCTGTGTTTGTCTCCCACTCACGCTGAACTCACTGGAATCTGTTCAATTTGGCAGGAATGATGATAAGCAGAAACACCGTCTTTCTCTCTGTCTCTCACTACCTGCAACCCGAGCCCTCGAGATACGTTGCTCGCATATTTCAGCTCACATCTGCAATATCATTCATGCACCGCTGTTCATAGTCTGTTTTCTTCTCTAAATTTCCTGCACTTTAACCGTGACAGGAGTAGAATTTAAAAAAAAAATGCTATAAAGGATTTTTGGCATAAATCAACAATAGAGTAAACTATGAACTGAAATGTATTTTTTGTTTTGATTATGCAGTGGTTAAAGGCCATTTAAAGTAGTTTTGCATTTTGGTAACTACATATTCATGGTTTGGTTTGTATTTGTTTTGTGCATTGATTAGCATTTTTTTTTATTTGCAGGAAACAGATGCAAGACAGATCACAAAGGTTTGTGCTCATTGTACAAAGTGGAAAATTGCAACTGTTAAACCCTGCACAGGTAAATACAAATAATTATTAAGTAATTAATAATAATAGTTTTCTGTAGGCTATTGTAAGTACTTTTTTTACTTTATCCAAAAATCATTCAACAAAATCTCATAAGGTTTTATAACCTTTTTTTTTGGTGGCTATTTGATTGTATTTGTATGATCTCAGCTGTAAAGTTTTATGTAACCATGGAATCACTGATAGTAATTATTTTAATAAAAATTGTGTTTCCGTACAAATACCTTTGTACAAATTGATACACAACAATTCATACTTTTTTCAAGATCAGGTTGCTGGCATCACATTATTTGCTCTACTTTTTCCTCTGCTTTCAAAAGAAAAAAAGAAAAGAAAATTCTGTAATAAATTACTCACCCTCATGTTGTTCTAATCCTCTGAGATGTTCGTTCATCATCGGAACACAATTTAAAATATTTTAGATAAAATCTAAGAGCTCTCTCATCTGCTTATGTCTCCTACATCAGAATAGGGCTCATGTTTACTATCAGCACGAATACTACAAGCACTACTAATACACCCCTACTAAATGTGCACCATGACCTAATGCGGAATAGAATAAACAGGCAAACAAATGTGTTTTTTATGGTGGCCAAGAGAGCTTAACATGCTGCAATTTAAGAAAACACATGCAATTACAAAAAACGCCAGCATGTTGAGAAAAGATGTGCTGCAAACGTAAATGAAAAAGAGCTGCAATGGAAATGTTTCAAGAAGACCCTAAAACGTGACGGACCCGATTATTTAAGTTTTGGTTATTAAGGCTAATAAATACTAAAGATACGGTAATCAGGATGTTAAAATAAACAAACAAAAAAAAATCACCTTTCAAAGATCACCTACAACTTCACTGAGCAATAGTCACGGCACAGTGGTGTCCGTCATGTTTTTGGGTCCCCTTGAAACATTTCCTTTGTGTTCTGTTCTTTTTGTGTTGTGAGAAAATGCAGCACACTTTTGTAAATTTTTCACGTTGTGAGAAAATGCAGTGCATTTCATTAATTTGTTTGCGTTGAGGGAAAATGCAGCGCAGTTTTTTATGTGTATGCGTTGTGAGGATTTGCAGCACGTGTGCTGTCAAACGAATGAAGATCTTTTCATAATTTTTAGAGTTTTTTGTAATTACATGTGTTTTCTGATGCTGCGTTCACACCAGACGCAGAACGTGCGGCTAAATCGCGCTATTCGCGAGTAAATAGACGCGTGAACATTTGAGTTTACTCGCTTCATTCGCGTGTCAAATCCGCTTCATTCACGCGTCAAATTCACTTCAGAACAGACGCGGATTCGCGTCATGGGCAGGGCTTCTGTCTGCCCAGTGACTGTAGCTTCGTTGCTAAATGGCTAACATGGATTTTATTGATAAAATAACTGTGTTTATGTGCTTTTATGAAGGCTGATAAACAGCGTCGATACGTTTGGAGCAGTGTCTGAGTCCACTAGATACTTTCAGAGCTGCACCCAGCTCTGTGAGCTCATAAACTCCTCAAGAAACTTAACCTGGATGACGGAGGCTTTTAGCGGTGCTTCTGCCTGAGTTGAGCCCAGTTTGATGAACTGTTGTCGGTGTCGGCTGGAGGATTTCTGCCGGGACACCAACAACAGGTACTACATCACAATCAGGCCCCCACAAGAGCAAGCTCCTGATTGGTTAACGTGGCGCGAATGTCTGCAGAAGTTCAGATTTTTGAACTTGAGCGATTTGTGCGATTTGCACGCCAAGTGCTTCAAACGTGCAAAACGCTCAATTCGCGCCACGCCATTCGCGCCGCAGGATGTCTATTCGCGCGTTTGCATTGACTTAACATGTAAATCACTCGCGCTTGACGCTTCTTCCGCGTCTGGTGTGAACGCAGCATTAAACTGTAGCACGTTAAACCCTCTCGGTCACCGTAGGTTTTAGTTTTAAGGTTCCTTTCCTTAATTTTGAACATCTCAACATCATTGCTGTCTAAGGAGAATAAGAGAGAGCTCACAGATTTCATTTAAAATATTTTTGTTTTCTAAAGATGAACGGAGATTGAAACGACATAAGGGTGAGTAATTAATTACAGGATTTTTACTTTTTGGGTGAGCTAACCTTTTATGCATAAATCAAACCATTCAAGAACTGTTTCATGTACTTTCTCACATGAATGCTTCTCAAATGTCTTATGTCTTACTCTCTTCTTCTCTTGACTTTATATGCATCTCACCACCACTGGTAAATTGGTGGTCAGTGTGTCTGAACTCTGCCACTTCGGTCTTGTTTATTCATGTTTTGGTCTTGTCATATACCTTTCTCTTGTCTTTGTCCTTGTATTAAACGTGCAGCCTCGTGTCACGCGCTCTCATCCTGGTGTCGTTTGTCTGCAGCCTGCTGTTCAGTCTTGGCTCTCCTGTCAAGTTGGTTTCAGTTTTTTGGATCGCTGCCGAGGCTTGAACAACCATGCTGCATATATGAGTGCACAGTAGGTGTTCTTTCACTTATTGTGCTCTCATGTCTCACGTAAAGTCATGTGTCATCATTGACTATGTTTACATGGACATCAGTAATTAAATGATTTGCCTTAATAAAACAATAATATAATTAAGGTGTTTACATGAGTTGCTTTTTGAATGTTCCTTTCATGATCCCGTTTGACATGTTTACGAAATTCGAAAGCTAAGCATATCTCACCCAAGCTGTCAAATTAACCTCAGATAAGGAACGCCATTCCAGAGCAGAAGAAATTTGTTTTAAATTGTGATTTAAAATAAACATTGTACATTTTGATTTACATATAGACTTTAATAACTTCAAATGCTTAAAATATGAGAAGGCATGCATGTACAACTCCTCTAGTATTTTGTATTGAAGCTAATGGCTGAAGCTTAAACTATTTGTGATACATAAACATGATGTAGTAGATGTTCCGGTAATAACCCAGGTGGAGACGTGCTAGCTTTGGTTTTAGGAGTGCTAGCTTTGCACCTGCATACATATTTACAGTAGTGCTGGGTAACAGCCACTGTATTTTTGTATGTGTAAATTACTTCATTTATCTCTGTTTAATTCCTGCACTGTGACTATAACAGCAGCACAAAGCTAATTTTCTGATATGCATTAATTGTCTTGCATAAATCTTTTATGAAGCCTTATGAAATTCTCTGTTTTAACTTTTGTTTTATTTGTTCATCAGTGTTTGCTAATGCAAGCATGACTCTTCTTACTGCTGATGCTTGGGATCCTCTAAAGATTAAATGTGTTAATCTCATAGTACTGTTTGTTCCATGAGCAATGATACTTTGGATGATACAACTAACTGAGAAAAAGGTTTCGCTTGTTATCAATTGTTTTGTTGACTTTGCCTTCTTTATAATATAGTTTATATAAATATACCATATATTTGGCAGTAGCTGGTAGTCAAGCATGTCAAAACCTGCAGTACAATCATAAACTCAACACAGTCAATCAACAATATTTCTCCCTGTGTTCTTTTTAGCCAAATCATCCAGATGGTTGATGGTCATGAAAACCTACGATTGGCTTTGTGGTGTAATCATAAAGTTGTCTTCAGTATACTGCAGGATGATTTTCAGTTTAGTTACTGGTCAATGTATTTGTAATTGTTCAGATGTGTGTTCAGTGACAAGTTACAAATCAGAAAATCATCAAAGGACCTTCTCATAACATACAAATTTTATATCTAAATAGTAATAGTTTTTACAGTTTAGAATCACATACACTACACATCTAGATTTGATTAAGTGTGCAGTCGTTTTTTTAAAAGCACAAAATTAAATGACTTTTATACATTTAAAAATGAATTTTGCTTCTTATTTAAACTACTTATTTAAAACTAGTTGAAACAACACCATTGAGTTTTTGAGGGTACAACTTAATTCTTTTATATTTAATCTGCTTAAATTTGAATTTTAATAAAGGTGCCATATACTGCATTGGTTTAATAAGTTAAATTGTTCTCTGATATCTTGGTTGTTTGCTTCGGTAAGTTAAAAAAATCTACACATACGGTTTTATAATTTATTACTCCATAAAATACCCCTAAAACCAGAAGGTCCATGATTGACCATATACATACCTGCCAACATTTGGTTCGTAAATTCCGGGAGACGTCATACGCTAATTTGCATATTACTGACGTCATCGCGTTCTGCCATTTCTGTTTGTTTAACAGCCTATGGTAAATAAATGGGGTATTTTATATTGGCACTACGCTTTATGTAAGCTTGTCAATTTAACTAAAGTTATTGCTGTTTGAATACAGTATATCATTATAGATGAGTAGGGAATTTGCAGCAATCGCTCAGACGTAATAAACTCAGTCAAGTTCTGAAACTGTCTTAAAACATCTCTGATTGTGCAACAAGAATAAACGGTCAAATTAAATTGTTAAAATAAAGGAGAAGCAGATCGGGTTGACTGTACAAGGAAAATACCTTCAAACTGCCACCTGTTCTAAATCATTTGCCGTCGGTACGCAGAGAGGTGCTCTGCTCTCAGGCTGCAGGGGAGGGGCCGCAGCTCGGCATCACCCGCAGCTCGTTGAGAAGAGTAGGGACGGTACAGTAATGGACAAACGACAGTCTATAAAAATTGCCAGTAACACACAAAAAAAAAATCGCTAGATTTGTCGCTAGTCGCTTTTTTGAAAATTTGTCGCTAAGTTGGCAACACTGGCACAAACTGAAGAGCGGGAAGCGGGAGGGGTGAGAGGTTTGGGGAGATGGGGGCGCGTGAACTGTAGCGCGCGACCAGAAGAGCACAAGCACCAAGTTTCAGCCCGGACTGTACCAAAATGCTGAGGTGCGGGCGGGCGGGGGAATTCCAAGAGTTTACCGGGAGACAGAACAATACGGGAGACGGGTCTGAAATATGGGAGACTCCCGGGAAAAACGGGAGTGTTGGCAGGTATGACCATATATGGTTCGTGCCATGAATATTAATGAGCTTCGCACTGATGTGCCGCTATTACAGACACACACACACACACGCGCGCACACACACACACACACATACACACATGCGCGCGCACACACACACACACACACACAGAGCATGATGTACGCTGAACATGGACACATTAACTGTAAACCCAATCAGAGTACTGTAAACCTATTTTGCTTACCAGATTTGTTGTGGATAAAGGCTAAGTCATAATTAAACTTGACAAAAGAGAGTGATAGTGGTATATCGCATTGAACTTTGAAGCTACAGTCAAAAAAAACACTGCCAGAAATTAATATCAACCTCTGCATGAACATATGACATTTGAGCTGAGTGATTTGACACGATTCAGCAGTCTACATACGCATAAAATTTCACAATAAACACAATAAATTAACAAAAGATGTAACCTAACATACTTTATGCCTCTTTAGAGTGGAGATGAATAAATGTGTAAACTGTAAATCTTGCATTTTGTGTCCTGAGGCAAGTTTGAAACATGTCTCATGCTGTTATTGCCCAGTAACGCTCAGTAAACAATTTGTCTCACATACAAAGTAAGTAAAATATATGCTTAGAATAACTAAGGGAGGAAAATTAGCACTGTTGTATCACTAGAAAACGTCTGGCTTGTCAAACGCAGCCTGAAGCGTGCATATTAGTGATTTCAGAGCTTGCATATGAGTCGTGTTCTCTTGATGATGTCAGCTGCTCCTCAGGCCCGGATGAATGACCTAAAGTAGTCATACATGCAAATGTGGAGTGTATGGCCTGTGAGTCTCATCAGTTTGTTTTGTCTGCTGATTGGCCTGTTGTCCACCCCGGTTTTTCACTCATGGAATTTACATGAAATCGAGGAAACAGTGGTGTCGAAGGCTCACAGTATGCCCATTTCCATATACTGATCTTTTTATTATTCACACTATGCCTTGGTATACTCAGATTTTCATTATAGGGCACCTTTAAGTTTTTTTTGTGTTGCGACAACATGAAGGATTTGTGTGGAACCCAGTATTTATGCAGTGCACACAGAAAATAATATTTTTTATGACTGAATTATGTGATTCCATCCCAAATGAGGAAATCCTATAGGCTTATAAAATTGACCCCTGATGTAGGCAAAATGAGTAGCCTACTGCATCCAAAGATTTAGACAGCTTTAGACACTGAGTGTAAAGTGAGTCATTTTGCATTGTGTACAATACAAAAAGCTAGTCAAAGGCCCTGTTTACACTAATGCGTTTTTGTTTTAAAACGCATAAGTTTTGCTACGGTTATCCGTCCACACTACGCCGGAGTTTTCGAGCCCCAAAAACGGAACATTTTGAAAACGCTGGAGAGGCCATTTTCATTCTAAAACGCTGCTGCTCCGTCTCAGTGTGGATGAGGGAAAACGGAGACATCTGAAAACGGAGGCGTGGCCGCGGAGATTCGCTACCTGATTGGGGCTTTTGGGTCATTTTGTATCCTTCCCTTATTCGTCAAGCCCCTATCACATGACTATAACGCTACCGGAAGATGGCAGTCCAGCCTTTACTGTAAACAACAACATGGACACAGAAATGGGAGCGTTGTTTGCACTATTGTCCGTTTTAGGCGCCATTGTGCAGTTAAACTCTGCCTTTTTTACTACAGCAGCTGCATATATTCGCAAGAGGCAAGTTATTTTTCGAGCACTCGCTAATCGCTCGCGTTCATCGTTCAACCAGCGTTTGTTGACCAACAATAACCAAATGCCGAGCGAGACACATGCTTCCTGTTTATACTTGAACGCGCATGCCCAGAGTGCGCGAATGGTCACGTGATATACGTTTTTGGTGGAGTAGTGTGGACGGAGATATGTTTAGAAACGCTAGATAAAACGCTAGTATGGACGCGGATCGTTTTTAATCTAAAACGCCGTTTCAAAACGAAAATGCATTAGTGTAAACGGGGCCAAAGTTTTGTGTGCTAATCTTCCACTGACAAGCATTTTTGTATTCTTTTATAACAACATTTGTTTGTTCACAAAGAATTGACATCTTCAGTGTCCTTTTTGCATGATCTTTTTTTTTAAACATAAGTAAATTATCCACTGTCACTTTCTTTATGGCTGTTAAAGTCAGTCTCTGTGACTGTCAAACTAAAATTAAACCTTTTTAAGAACACACAACAAAGATTAAAAGATTTGTCATTGTCACTGAGGACACAGTTTGTGAACAGAAATAGAATCCATTCCAGAAATAGAATCCACTGTCACACATCATCCTTCACCGTCACAGCTGGTTAAGACAAAACCTCTGATTCACATAGAAATGATTCTCTTTACTCCATCATGACATCATGTTGTGCCTGATTAGCATAGTGTTGCAGTGATTTGATCTTGTTTAGGGTTATTTTAGGTATGTTTCAATCAAACAGCCATTAACTGTTTATTACAAAATTTTTATGACATTGTAAAATAGCTTTAACAGACATGCAGTATTAGTGAAGGACAACCTCTGAGTCATTCACATGACATTGTGTGTGTTTGCAGTCATTATTCAATAGGATCAGTGCATCTCAGTCTTCCTCAATGTCTTTAGTGTGACCTCTCCTAGAGTAACACTGACTCTTGGCACATAAAGATGACATCACTGACCTCATGACTTCAGTCCCAGGTGTGTCATTAACCTTTCTTCAGACACATTACTTCTATGTTGATTTCTTTTTCTAGTGAGACAAATGTTATTGTAGTAACATTGAGGTGCAACTGCGGCCTGCGGCTGGAAATGCACTGAGGCTGCCAGCATTGTTTGCAAGTTTGATAGATCACCATCATTAACACTGATGTAAATCTGCATTGTGACATTGCAAAGTCATGTTTACAGTCCAGTGTAGTCATATTCTGGATACAGCTGCATATGAATTATACACTGCATTATAATTCTGCATTATACATAAATACAGCTCTTTATTAATGTTTATGGTTAATTGAAGAACATAGAAGAGTGTCAGTTTCTACATTCCACAAACAATGGTTTACAGTGCACCAGGAAAGGATTCATAGCGCTTCACTTTTTCCACATTTTTTTTATGTTACAGCCTTATTCCAAAATGGATTAAATTCATTCATTTCTTCAAAATTCTACACCCAACACCCCATAATGACAATGTGAAAAAAAGATTTTTTGAAATTGTTGCAAATTTATTAACAATAAAAAACCTGAAAAATCACATGTACATAAGTATTCACCGTCCATTGCTTCATTGCCGTGAAGCTCTAAATTGAGATCAGGTACATTCTATTTCCATTTATAATTCTTGAGATGTTTCAGCAGCTTAATTGGAGTTCACCTGTGGTAAATTCAGATGACTGGACATGATTTGAAAAGACATACACCTGTCTAAAGTCCCAGGGTTGACAGTGCATGTCAAAGCATGAAGACAAAGGAATTTTCAGTAGACCTCAGAGACAGGATTGTCTGGGGAAGGTTACAAAATAATTTCTGCTGAATGAGCACAGTGCCCTCCATCATCAGTAAGTGGAAGATGTTTGGAACCACCAGGACCCTTCCTAGAGCTGGCCGGCCATCTAAGGTGAGTGATCGGGGAGAAGGGCCTTAGTCAGGGGGGTGATCAATAACCCGATGGTCACTCTGTCTGAGCTCCAGCATACAGGAGGACAACCATCTGTGCAGCAATCCACCAATCAGGCCTGTATGGTAGAGTGGCTGACGGAAGCCACTCCCCGCCTGAAATTTACCAAAAGGCATCTGAAGGACTCTCAGACCATAAGAAACAAAATTCTCTGGTCTGATGAGACTAAAATTAAGCTCTTTGGAGTGAATGTCAGGTGTTACGTTTGGAGAAAAACAGGCACCGTTTATCACCAGGCTAATACCATCCCTACAGTGAAACATGGAGGCGGCAGCATCATGCTGTGGGGATGTTTTTCAGCAGCAGGAAGACTAGTCATGATAGAGAGAAAGATGAATGCAGCAATGTACAGAGACATCCTAAATAAAAAAAAACCTGCTTCAGAGTGCTCTTGACCTCAGACTGGGGCAACGGTTCATCTTCCAGCAAGACAATTACCCAAAGCAAACCGACCTAAATCCTATTGAACATCTCTAGAGAGATCTGAAAATGGCTGTACACCATCGCTTCCCATCCAACCTGATAGAGCTTGAGAGGTACTGCAAAGAGGAATGGGCAAAAATTCCTAAAGACAGGTGTGCCAAGCTTGTGACATCATATTCAAAAAGACTTGAGGCTGTAATTGCTGCCAAAGGTGCATCAACAAAGTATTGAGCAAAGGCTGTGAATACTTATGTACATGTGATTTGTTTTTTGTTTTTAATAAATTTGCAACAATTTCAAAAAAATCTTTTTTCACATTGTCATTATGGGGTATTGTGTGTAGAATTTTGAGGAAATAAATGAATTTAATCCATTTTGGAATAAGGCTGTAACATAAAAAAATGTGGAAAAAGAGAAGCACTTTTCCGGATGTGCTGTATATAAGGAATAATTTATGATGAGCCACTGAACTTTTAGAAAACTGCAAACCCAAAGTGCCTCTTTGCTTGCCACTGTGGCTTTATTAGCTCCAATTATTCCTTACTTAAAGAACCCTTTGTGGAATGCAATGATAGATAATGGAATTATGCATCCACACATGTCAATTAACAACTTTATTTTTGAAACTGTTATAAACTTTTATAACTGTACGTAAATGTGTAACATCTTAGTTTTTCATGTGTCACTCCCTGTTGCCTTCGTTTAAACTTATTAGTTTTGATTCTGCACTCTGTCACCTGTTTTCCTTTTGTTTTGTATATTTATGTTCCTTTTGTTTCAGTTCTGTTTGGTTGTTTTCTGGTTGTGTTCATGGGGTTAACTTTTGTTTGTTTGTTGTTTGTTTTGTGTTGAATACTGTGTTTGGATCCGCTTTTTGTCTGTCATTTTCTGGTGTAATGTTGCAATATGGGTGAAATAATGTTCCATTTTCAGCATAACAGATATAATTATGTAAAAAAAAAAAATAATAATAAAAACATTATTCTGACCGCATCAGTAAAAAGAATAAGTGACCATGCTAATTTTATTATCATTTAAATGATTCAATTAAAATTTCTTGCTTACAAATTCTTAAAACATAGTGGCTTATTGGTGTTAATTTGAATGCTATTTTACTGTGTATCTTCTGGTAATTATAGTAAAAATATATGGTATAATTGATTTATTTTTGCAGGAAGAAAAATAAGCAGCAGTCTAATATATAGGGAAAATGAAATAAACTGCACTGCACTTTTATGCTTGAAAACCCCCTTTCATCTTGTCATCACATACTTTATTATTAATATATTGACAACATCTAAAATGTATGCATTTTAAGACAAGCTAGAGATTTCATTAATTCAATTACTTATATAAAAAACTTTTTGCAGAATTCAAAGATGAATATTGTAGGATTTTTGTGGAAGTATAGATGTCAGTATGCAACTTTACTTTTCAATGTGCATCATTTTCATCAGTTTCCTTCCCTATGATCCGTTATTATTGGTTCAAATTAACAGTCTTTTTACAGAATGTTTGTAACATGATGCATATTGATTTTCACTTTTAATCAAAGCTATATTGCAGTTTCCACAATAAATATTAAGCAGCGTTTGTAATAATCAGAATGATCATGTTTCTTGATCATCAAATTAGCATATTAGGATGATTTCTGTAGTATAACACCGAGGATTAGAGAGATGACTGATGGAAGTTCTGTAACTGTAAAACATATATTCGCATAGAAGACCTTTATTTCACAATATTATGTATTATGAAGTAATATTCATATGAAGTAATATTTACAATATTGTTTTTATTGTATTTGTAATCCAATAAATTAAGCTTTAGTGAGCAAAATAAAACAAAAGTATAATAAAAATTCAGTTTTGTATTACAGGAATAAATTGCATTTTAAAATATATTTACATAATAAAATGTTGTAATATTTAACAATATTATTTAACATTGAATTAATATTTATATGAAGTAATATTCATCATTCACACTCATTTTTTATCCAATAAATTCAGCCTTAGTGTAAAAAAATTTCCTTTTGGATCAGAATAATTTTTTAATATACATTCAAACATAAAACATAAAACATTGTTTACATTTTTAAAACATTTCACAACATTGTAATATTGAAGTAATATTCATATGAAGTAATATTCAGAATATTGTTTTTTATTGTAGCTTTTGTCAAATAAATGAAGCATTAGTGCTAAAAGAGACTAATAAAAATTAAGTTGTAAATCACAGGAATAAATTACATAGTAAAATATTTTCACAGAATAAATGTAGCACCATTTAACAATATTATCTAATATTGAAGTAATATCCATATGAATTAAAATTCACAGTGTTCATTAATTAGTTTTGATCCAATAAACGCAGCCTCATTCATTCATTTTCTTTTTGGCTTAGTCCCTTTATCAATCTGGGATTGCCACAGTGGAATGAACTGCCAACTTATCCAGCATATGTTTTACAAAGCGGATGCCCTTCCAGCTGCAACCCATCACTGGGAAACACCCATACAGACTCATTTACATTCACACACTACAGACAATTTTAGCTTTCCCAATTCACCTATACCACATGTCTTTGGACTTGTGGAGGAAACCAGAGCACCCGGAAGAAACCCACGCGGACGCAGGGAGAACATGCACACTCCACACAGAAATGCCAACTGACCCAGCCGAGACTCGAACCAGCGACCTTCTTGCTGTGAGGTGACAGCGCTACCTACTGCGCCACCACATCCCTCCATAAATGCAACCTTAGTTAGCAAAAGAAAAGGAAACTATAATCTTTTTGTGATTCTTTTGAGCTGATTTCGAGGATCAAAAAAAAAGCATCTCATATTGGGATCCAGATGTTCACAAACATACCCTCAAAGCTTTACCTGATTCCTCTATGGGCAACAGATCCCATGAAGCACTGCTCTGCTAGTTTGTATTCACAGCAACACAAACTTTCTGCCAGTCTCACACAGTCCTGTGCATACAGGCTGGGCTGTTTGTGTGACGTTTGTGACCCAGACGCTCCCTAAACCATCCTGTCGCATCTGTTCCTAAAGACATCCAGATATGGGCTCCCACCATGCTGAATACCCAGAAAGCTGTGCAGGAAATGAAGCCAAGTCTAGAAAGTCAACGAGGCTTCATCTTCCAAACTCTATTCTCACACTAGCTTTGTGTTTGTTTATGAGTATTTCAGGCCTGATCTCACAAGGAAACGTATTTTACGTTTTGTTAGTTATGTGGCTAATTCGAGTTCAGTCGTATGAAAATGTACGATTTTAAAAAGGAGGCGTGGCACCCAACCCCACCCCTAACCCTAACCGTCATTGTGTGATGAGCAAATAGTACTAAATTGTACGAATTAGAACGCACAAATTCATATGAATTAGCCACTAAATCAAAAAGTTATGAATTGCCGTGAGATTGCGTTGGCAAAAAAAATTGATCAATTCTTTCACTGTATTTTTCACTCTACCGTAAAATACCCTATGACATTGCAAAAAATAAAGATCTTAATAATATACAAGTAGCGCAAATGTCACGATCACCAGCGATCTTCTCCCCATAGATCGCTGGTAAACATGCACTCTCACTCATGGACTACAAATCCCCCATTCAATGAACTACATCTACATACATGCACAACTCTGACATCACACACAACCGGTTCCACATCTTCACTGATTGCATCCCACAGCTGAAGCCACTCAAGAACTGATTACACACACTACATAAGCAGAACATACACTCACTCCATTGCCGAGTCTTGTCATCTGTTACCAGTTTCAATTCTAAGCATTTCCTTGTCTTGTTTTTGCCGTGTTTAGACCCTCGCCTTGTTTACCTGTTTCTCCCTGTTTGCTGCCATCCTTGTGACCATCTGCTTGCTATATCGACTACGATTCTGGATTATCCTCATACATCTGTTTGCTCCTGTACTGATCATTGCTTGCCTGACCATTCCTTTAAATAAACCTGCATTTGGATCCGCATCCTGTTGTCATCATCTATCATTGGTTACAGAAGACTCGGCCACAACATGGATCCAGCAGTACGTCTCGTCAGGTTAAGGCAAGGTATGAATTCCCTTGAGGACCATATTATTTCTTTTCTGGACATTGCCAATGATACCACTATCCTGGACTGTATACTTATTGATTTTTTCTATAATGGACTAAATGAACCACTGAAATCCACCCTCATCCGTTATGGTCCTCGGGGGTCTTTCCAGCAAGCCCTAGATGTGGGTTTGGGTCAACCTTCACCGTAGGCGAGGTGGAGGAGACCCCTAAATGTTTTTTTTTTTTGGGGGGGGGCAATAGATAGCAAGACCCGCCAGCAAGGAGGCTTGCTGTTCCCTCCATAAATACCGTTATGCTGGCATCACCCATACTCCTGTCCCCAGTTGATCAGTTCAGTCCTTCAACTCACAAAATGGCCGCTTCAAGTCCTCCAGTTCAAAAGATGGCTGTCTCCAGTTCTCCTGCTCACAAGATGGCCGCCTTCAGTTCTCCAGCTCATAAGATGGATACCTCCAGTCCTCATGTTCACAAGATGGCCACCTCCAGTCCTCATGTTCACAAGATGGCCACCTTCAGTCCTCCAGCTCACAAGATGACCGCCTTCAGTCATCCAACTCACAAGATGGCCGCCTCCAGTCCTCCAGCTAACAAAATGGCCACTTCCAGTCCTTATGTTTACAAGATGGCCACTTCCAGTCCTCCAGCTAACAAGATGGCCACCTCCAGTCCTCTAGCTGACAAAATGGCCGCCTTCAGTCATCCAGCTCACAAAATGGCCGCCTCCAGTCCTCCAGCTAACAAAATGGCCACTTCCAGTCCTCATGTTCACAAGATGGCCACCTCCAGTCCCCCAGCTCAAAAGATGGCCGCCTTCAGTCCTGCAGATCACAAGATGGCCGCCTCCAGTCGTCCAGCTCACAAGATGGCCGCCTCCAATCCTCCAACTTACAAGATGGCTGTCTCCAGTCCCTCAAATCACAAAATGGCCGTCACCAGCCCTCCAGCTCATGCATGGGTAAGCGTCAATCTGCCACCAGCTCACAAGATGGCTTCATATTCCGATTTTGTTCTTGCTATAAGTCCAGTCCAAGTTCCTGTTCTTGAAATGCCATCACCTGAGCCACCAGAATGGCCACCACCACCCGAGTTGCCAGAGCTACTGCCACCACCAGAGCTGTTCCTACCAGAGTTGCCACCGCCACCTCCTGAGCTGCCAGACCCTCAGTCATTGCCAGAGCTGCCAGATCCTCAGTCACTGCCAGAGCTGCCACATCCTCAGTCACTGCCAGAGCTGCCACATCCTCAGTCACTGCCAGAGCTGCCACATCCTCAGTCACTGTCAGAGCTGCCACACCCTCAGTTACCGCCAGAGCTGCCAGAGTCGCCGCCGCCAGAGCTGCCAGAGTCGCCGCCGCCAGAGTCGCCGCCGCCGCCAGAGCCATTGACGCCGCCAGATATCTCTGAATCCCTCAAATGGCGGGCGGCAGAAACCTCTGAATCCCTCGAAGGGCGGGCGCCAGAAACCTCTGAATCCCTCGAATGGCGGGCGCCAGAAACCTCTGAATCCCTCAAATGGCGGGCGCCAGAAACCTCTGAATCCCTCGAATGGCGGGCGCCAGATACCTCTGAATCCCTCGAATGGCAGGCGCCAAAACCCTCTGAATCCCTCGAATGGCTGGCGCCAGAAAACTCTGAATCCCTCGAATGGCGGGCGCCAGAACCCTCTGAATCCCTCGAATGGCGGGCGCCAGAACCCTCTGAATCCCTCGAATGGCGAGCATCAGAAACCTCTGAATTCCCCGAATGGTGGGCGCCAGATCCACTTGAATCCCCCGAAGGGCGGGCGCCAGACCCACTTGAATTCCCCGAAGGGCGGGCGCCAGATCCTCCTGAATCCCTTGAAGGGCCAGGGGTACGAGACCCACCTGAGTCCCACGAAGGGCCAGAGCAGTCACCTGAGTCCCACGAAAGGCCAGAGCTGTCACCTGAGTACCACGACAGGCCAGAGCTGTCACCTGAGTCCCACGAAAGGCCAGAGCTGTCACCTGAGTCCCACGAAAGGCCAGACCCATCACCTGAGTTCCACAAAGGACAAGATTTACCACCTGAGTTTCAGGAAGGGCTGCTAGAGTCGTGTGACGTGCTAGAGACACGTGACTTTCCAGTACCGCCAGAGCCGTGTGACGTCCCAAAGCCTCCTGACCCACTGGGGTTATATGAACTGCCAGTGATGCTTGAACCTAAACCTCCTGACCCACTGGGGTTATATGAACTGCCAGTGCTCCTTGAACCTAAGCCTCCTGACCCACTGGGGTTATATGAACTGCCAGTGCTCCTTGAACCTAAGCCTCCTGACCCACTGGGGTTATATGAACTGCCAGTGCTCATTGAACCTAAGCCTCCTGACCCACTGAGGTTGTATGAACTGCCAGTGCTCCTTGAATCTAAGCCTCCTGACCCACTGGGGCTAGATGAACTGCCAGTGCTCCTTGCACCCAAGCCTCCTAACCCACTGGGGTTATATGAACTGCTAGTGCCTCCTGAACCCAAGCCTCCAGACCCACTGGGGTTATACGAACTGCCAGTGCTCCTTGAACCCAAGCCTCCTGACCCACTGGAGTTAAATGAACTGCCAGTATCTCCTGAACCCAAGCCTCCAGACCCACTGGGGTTAAACGAACTGTCTGTATCTCCTAAATCCAAGTCTTCAGACCCACTGGGGTTATCTGAAACGCCAATGCCCCCTGAACCAAAGCCTCCTGACCCATGGGGGTTACATGAACTGCCTGTGCCTGCTGAACCTAAACCCCCAGACCAACTTCAGCTCCACTCCCCAGGCCTTTCGCAACTCCACACTCCAGGCCCTCAGCAACTTCACTCTTCAGGCCTTACACAGCTCCAGCTCCACACTCCAGGCCCTCAGCGGCTTCACTCTTCAGGCCTTACACAGCTCCAGCTCCACACTCCAGGCCCTCAGCGGCTTCACTCTTCAGGCCTTACACAGCTCCAACTCAACGCTCCAGGCCCTCAGCAGCTTCACTCTTTAGGCCTCACGCAGCTCCAGCTCCATGCTCCAGGCCTTCCGCAGCTCCACTCTCCGGGCCTTCCGCAGCTCCACGCTCCAGGCCCTCTACAGCTCCACTCTCCGGGCCTTACGCAGCTCCACTCTCCGGGCCCTCCGCAGCTCCACGCTCCAGGCCCTCCGCAATTCCACGCTCCAGGCCCTCCGCAGCTCCACTCTCCGGGCCTTCCGCAGCTCCAGGCCCTCCGCAGCCCCACTCCCGGGGCCTTCTGCTGTTTCATGCTTCAAACACGTCTCAGCTGCATGGTTCTGGCCCTCCATCCCTCCCCCTGTTCCGCCTCCGCTCCACCTCCCGCCTGAACTGTTATAGGAGTGTCTGGAAGCCACTCCTTAGAGGGGGGGCTTTGTCATGATCACCAGCGATCGTCTCCCCATAGATCGCTGGTAAACATGCACTCTCACTCATGGACTACAAATCCGCCATTCAATGAACTACATCTCCATACATGCACAACTCTGACATCACACACAACCGGTTCCACATCTTCACTGATTGCATCCCACAGCTGAAGCCACTCAAGAACTGATTACACACACTACATAAGCAGAACATACACTCACTCCATTGCCGAGTCTTGTTTTTCTCTCCTTTTCGGACTTGTTGGACATTTTCAATAAATACACTGAGAAAAATTATTCTTTGGATTTGCTAAATTATTTTAAGGTAACTGGTTGCAAAAATTTTTATGAGCTGAATTTAAAGAAACAAATTAAGTCAACCCAGGATTATTCTGAAAATGTACCCCTATATACGTATAGCGCCAAATATGTCCCAGGAGGTAAGTTTTTTTGCAGTTTTTGTTTTTGCAAATCCACCAGAGGCCGCTGTGTACGCTTTTTCAGATCTCTCACGATTGCCATTCATGCCTGCTCTTCCTGCATAAATCCACCAGAGGCTACTGTCGACTGACTGACTGACTGACTGACTGACTGAGTAATCGACTGACACCCTCCTCCTTCCCTAAATCCAACCAATAGTATTTTCAAAAGCACGATTGACCCGCCCACCCCCTTCCCTAAACCCAACCGACAGTGTTTTAAAAAGCAATCGAGAAAAAGAAAAGCCCTTACCTGTTTTCAGATTTTACCACATTGTCACCCTATTACTTGTTTATTTTATTTTTTGGCTTTTCTTTTTGTCTTACCAACTTTCTGGAACCGTTCTTCGCTAGACTTGAACCCCATTTTCCCAGTCAACTCTTCTCTGCATCTCAAGTTCGCAGACATATGTGGCGAGCCACTGGACAAACTGGTAACAGAGGGGAAGCCATCTACACGTAGGTAAGTGTTCAGCTGGTTAGCGCGAAAAGGAAAGGTGTCATACCGCCCCATAGTGTTCGTTTTAAAGAAGAAATGCAGCCATACAAACTGAACTTCTGGCTTAGATACTTTTTTAGAATGAGCCTAAGTTGAATTAAGTTGAACATACTAAATTAACGCACTGAATTGTATCTTTTTTGCAACCAGTTACATTAATAAAAATGTAAATCAAATTATTTTTTTTCCAGTATAGAGGTGTCACACCAAACGACAACAAAACTGATTTTGATCACCCTATATTGAATGGGGTCCTTCAGCTAATTGAATTCTTCAGTGGAATTGAGGTAAGTACCACAGCGTAGCATTCATTTTACACACAAAATGCAGCTATATGTACCCACAAGCACATATTTCTCACTTCTCAAAGTGTATCCCTGGGCAAATTTTCTCAATGAGCCTGTGTTGCAATTTAAAGTTAGCATATAGGGCCCTATAATACACCCGGCGCAATGCAGCGCAAGGCGCGACGCAAAAGTTATTTGCTAGTTTCAGCTCAACATAATGTCATTTTGACGTTTTGCACCAGGCTGTTTAAATAGCAAATGCATTTGCGCTCATATGTGCAAACATAGACATTCTGGTCTAAAAAGGAGGTGTGTTGAGGCACATTGCTGGCGCGTTGTTGATTTGAGGAACTAAAATAGACTGCACAATAGACCAGCTGAGAGGAGGTCTAAAGTCCAGCGCAGATCGCATTAGATGTGCGCCTTTAAACATTGCTTAATACACACAGGATGTAGAGCAATATGCAAATATCTTTACAAATGAAAAAGAATTAAAGGAATAAAATATTACAAAAATTATTACTTTCTACATAAATATAAAAACCACTGCTTTCATGCCTTCTTCATCTCGGGGGGATTTTTCAGTTTATTCGTGACAATTTGCTTTCATATAATGTTATTATTATTAGTGGTATTATTTATTATATGCATATTTATATTTGTTTTTATTAAAAACAAGCTTAGATTTGCCCACCTGTCAGGTTTTGGATCATTTGGGGCATAGCATGTGTATTTGGATATAACTCATTTATTCATTTGCTGGAAATTAGAACTGAATTTATAAATAGTTTTGAAACAAATCTTTGCGCTTAACAAACAAAATGTAGGCTAATGGATATCTGTGCGTACACTGTAGATGCTCTGTTTGACTGTTTTCTCACTAGTGTAGCATTTAGTTTTTTCACTTACAAAGTCCGCAAAGTGGATTTTTCTGTCCTTAAAATAGCAAAAGTGGATTCTGACATGCCCTTAATGCTTTTGCGCCCTGTGCTTTGGACTTTGCGCCTACATCTTTAAAATAGAGCCCATAGTGTTACACCAGAGGACATGGTTTCAGTGCAAAAAATGTAAACAATTTGACAACCTGTAACAGTATTTATAAGAGGTCCATGGAAGACAAAAAAAAATGTTTAAACATTTACAGCATTAAATGACATCATTCTGTGACAGTAAAAATGCAACATCATGTCAACAACCCATTTTCCTTCAAATGCTCCACCATCATCCCAATCCCGAAGAAGCCAAAGATCACAGGACTCAATGACTACAGACCTGTTACCTTAACATCTGTGGCCATGAAGTTATTCGAAAGACTAGCTTATCTGAAGGACATCACTGGACCATTGCTGGATCCCCTGCAGTTTGCCTATAGAGCAAACCGGTCTGTGGATGATGCAGTCAGAAAGGGACTGCATTATACCCTACAACATCTGGACAAACCAGGGAATTAAGCAAGGATTCTGTTTGTGGACTTCAGTTCTGCCTTTAACACCATCGTCCCATCACTGCTCGAGTACAAACTGACCCAGCTCTCTGTTCCTAGCTCTGTCTGTCAATGGATCACTAGCTTTCTGACAGATAGACAACAGCTAGTCAGAATGGGCAAAATCACATCCGACAGCCGCACCATCAGCACTGGTACCCCACAGGGATGTGTTCTCTCCAAGACCCCTCCATTAAGCTCTTGAAGTTTGCGGACGACACTACTGTTATTGGCCTCATCCGGAACGGTGACGAGTCTGCATACAGACAGGAGGTGGAGCGACTGACTTTATGGTGCAGATACAACAACCTGAAGCTGAACACGCTCAAAACAGTGGAGATGACAGTGGACTTTAGGAGAAACCCCCCTGCACTTCCCCCACTCACCATCAGCACTGTGGCTGCAGTAGAGTCATTCAGGTTCCTGGGCATCACCATCTCTCAGGATCTGAAGTGGGACATTCACATAGACTCTATTATAAAGATAGCCCAGCAGAGACTGTACTTCCTTCGTCAGCTGAGGAAGTTCAAACTGCCACAGGAGCTGCTCGTACAGTTCTACTCAGCTGTCATCCAATCCATCCTCTGCACTTTAATCACCGTCTGGTTCAGCTCAGCTGCCAAAACTGACCTCCGTAGACTACAGTGAATAGTCCGGACTGCTGAACAAATCACTGGCACTACCCTTCCTACACTTCAAGAACTGTACGCTTCCAGAGTGAGTAAAAGGGCTCGCAAAATCACTCTGGACGACTCGCACCCAGCACACTACCTGTTCGAACTGTTACTCTCTGGTCGGCGCTACAGAGCACCAAGCACAAAAACAGCTAGACACAGGAAAAGCTTTTTTCCTCAGGCTATCTACCTCATGAACAGTTAAATATTCTACTACTGTGCAATAAACGTGCAATACCTCTCATACGCACGTGTACACAGCACCTTATTACAATATACAATGCAATACTTTCTCCATTCGCATTTGTACACAGCACCTTATAACCTGTATATTTATAACAAATTTGTACATACAATTCAACATCCAGATCTTTTTGACTAACTGCATCTCTGTTTAATGTTTATCATCTTTTTTCATATTTATTTTGTGTTGTCACTTGTCACTTTATGTACACTGGAAGCTTCTGTAGCCAAAACAAATTCCTTGTGTGTGTGAAGCACACTTGGCAATAAAACTGATTCTGATTCTGATTTATATGCAAGTACACTAGTAAAAATGCAATGTCTTGTCAGCAACCTATTTATATGTGAGTACTCTCTAAATATACTGAACTGTTTTAAATATGAGTAAAACATGAATAATCCCAACAGTTGAGTTGAATTTTTACATGAACTTTTTAACCCAACTATTGCGTTTGTCCATATTAGCCAATTTTTTGGGTTAAAACAACCCAGCATGTCTTAAAGAGTATGTGCATATGCATCTCACCCCCTCCCTGCGCAGTTCCGCTGTGCTTCCTGTACACATTGGCAGTGTTTTGCAGCAGATTGTTAGCATTATCGTCTACGCAGACCTTCGCCAAAAGTAGTGGCATTTATTTTTATCTCAGCTCGCTCTCTGCTTCTCATTCCAAGCCCTTTTCTGCTTTGTATGCTATTCCGTTTCTTACTGATTGCATCATGCAGCTACAACTTACAGAGCAGGGGGTGAATTTTCTGAACAGTTGCGCCAATTTTCTGCATGGTTTTTCAGTGCAAAAACTGGCATCTTCTTCACTAACCATCAGCAACACAAACTAACAAGGCGTGCTATCAGTGCTGGTGTACAGGGCAGAGCCATGAGCATATATGCTATTGCCATTGTGTACAATTTGTATTATACATTTTGGCAACAGTAATTCATCAAGTCATAATTACATACAGACATAATCTACTTTTGCCCTGCAGTCAAGTCTTTCAAATTTTTATTAAAATTGAATTCAGCTAATAATTACTATATTGCAGTAGTGATACTGTGTCTGCTTTAATGTCTTCAGTAAATATTGTGAAAATATTGAAAGTGTTTTTTTTTCATTCAGTATTACAGATATAATTATGTAAAAATGAAACAACATAATTATTCTGACTTGTAATTAGTAAAAGAAAAAACTGACCATAATAATTTTATTACATAATCAATGATTCAATTTAAATTTCTTGCTGATAAATCATTAAAACTTAGTGGTAAAGATTAAAATTACAATAATTTATTATTTTTGGTATGCAATTTTTCAAAGATTCCAATGTCTGATTTTTTTGGTGTTAATTTGAATGCCATTTTAGTGTGTACCTTCTTTAAAAATATTGTCACGATCACTAACAATTTAGGCTTTGCAGATCACTAAAAAATATGCATAATATGCATATAAACCACAACTCCTTTCAGGCACCACACACACACACCTGTTCTGGTTCACATTTGATTGCACACACACAGCTGGGAGCTGCTCAAGGACTGATCACTCAGACTATATAAACTTCTCAGATTGACACTCACATTGCTGAGTCTTGTTGGTTTATCCCTGTAACATCCCAATGCGTTTCCTGGGTCTAGTCTTTCTGTATCCCTTGCCTAGCTTTCTTGTTTTTGTTGTTTGCCTCCTATATCGACCCTTTTGCCTGTGACTTGACTACGCTTCTGGATTTCCCTGTATGTACCCATTTGCCCCTGTGATTGACCACTGTCTGCCTGACCATTCTCTGTTAAATAAAACTGCAAGTAGATTATCACCTCTGTTGTCCAGCATCCTCAAGTTACAAACATATTTCAAAAAATCTTGAATAAAAATATATTATTTCAAAAATATATGTAAAAATAAACATAACACAGTCTGATGTATGGGAAACTATTAAAATTAAGCTGTACTGCATTTTATGCTTGAAAACACCCTTTTCATCTTCTCATCACATACATTAATATTAATATATTGATAACATCTTAAATGTGTGCATCTACAGTATAACAAGCTAGTGATTTCCTTGAATATTAAAGTCAAGAATTAATGGGTTGATTTAATTTTAAATCAAATCAATGAAACTGAAATAAGTTAAATAAAATTATTTTTTAATAGTTTTTGTTCTGTGTAATTTTCTTTTTTTTTTTCATTGAGCAAATCAATTATCCTGCCTGAGGCTGAATTGTAAAAAAGGTTAAAATAAATCAATAGAAATAAAACAGCTAATGTTTCTAAAGCTGTTCATTAATAAGTATATTTTGACTATTTTCTCTGCTGTCAGTGGCACATGTTGTATGTTTCAGCATGTGGAAGCAATATAACAGATGGATACAACAGCAAAGAGAGAGGGAGCTCCGTTTACATCTGTTTTTTAAATCCATACAATTAGAATATATGGGAAAACCTTAAATGCAGGTGTCTGGGTCGAAAATAGCAGTATTTGGTGACCACTTCTGATCAGATCACTGAAAATGAATGTTGGTACCACATGAAAACTTTACAAAATACCTTCATTATTACGTACAAACACCAAAAATAACATTCTTTTGGATTTTATAGAATGCCAGATCATGAAAATCTGGCATATGCTGAGTTGAAAGCATAATCGATAACTTTGACAGTGCTGTGTAGATTGTAGTCTGCCAAACATGACAGAAAAAATAATGAAATTTGTAGTTATAAATGTAATCTAGGTTATCATTTTAGGTAATGTAATTTGATTACTTTTAGATTACTCTATATGTAACTTTTTTAACTTGACTATTCGTGTATCACATTAACATAAAAAAAACATCTATATCAGCATCAAAAAGGCACTAAACATTACATTACACCAGGGTCTCCCAAACTGGGGTTAACGTCTTGCACAAAATACGAAAGCTAGAGATAATTATCATGCATATCAGAAGTTAAGTATTACAGTAAGTAGTTATGCAGATGAACCATTAGTTTTAAAGGGCCATGAAACCCCTCCTGCCTCAGCAGGGTGTTTTTCACACCTCTGGTTTGAAAAAGTCAGGAAAGTGGGTGAGTCAAACTTTGTTTAGGTGGGAGTGTCGTCTGGCGAAAGAAGGAAGGGCTTGCATGAAAAGTGCGTTTCATTACGTGCACAACAACGGCAACACAGACGCAGGGGAAATAGACAGTGATTCGGAGAGCAGCATTTAGAGAGCTGTGTGGAAGTGGAGGATTTTCAGTCCATAATATTGTAGTGATATACTGTAAACTTAGTAACTAAATCATTTTGACTAAGGTATGTGTTGAAAAACTGAAAGAGTACTGCTGACGATACTAACTAAATTGCCACCTGAATAGATGACAGGACAATCAACACGAACTGCAATCATATCTTTTTTTAAAAGAAGTCAAATCCGGATTTCACCATTTCAAGATTCGAAAAGCTCTCGTGTAAAAAATGTTCATTACAAACATATTTTTGTCACGTGTTAGCAGACCACTGTAATCCACACGCGAGCTGTGCTCTAATCGCGGAGAAATGGAAACAAAACCTTTGTTGCAGCAGATTTATAAACGCAACACTGATGACCCAGTTAAATAGTAAAATAGACTTTAGCATTAATTTAGTGGTTCAAGCGTAAAACAAGATGAAAGGCCATTTACACGCACACGTGCGTCAGGATCAGCAGGCGAGCGCAGAAACAGCATTGAAAAAACTGGAGTAAAATAAATGTTCATATTTTAAAAACATGGCACAGAAAAATGTATTTTAATGCAGTGATTCTTGTACAATCCGAGACCTACTTTATATCGTATATCAATCAGGCAGTGAAGATCGTTGATTTTTAAAGAAAACAGACCTTAAACGCGCCGATTTTGTAACTGCATACAATTCACCGGAAGCACTTGACCCAGGCTACTGCAAAATTAAAAGGCCTTCTTCATACTTCTGCATATACCCTACTGCTCATATTTTGGAAATAGAATCATTTATCAGGTATTCTGAAATTTCAAGTAGACTCACAAATGTATGCAAGACTTCAACTTGTTTAAAAGGTAGCTCAGGTATCACAACTTGTTTTGCTTAATAACATGTAAATATTGTCTCCTTATGAAATATGAAGTAGAAACCCAATAGAAGATTTACGTTGTTTAAAACAAATCCACATTTATTTATGACTGGCAGCCACTATTATTTGAGGTGCGCATTGAGTGACAAAATGAATGCCTTAAAAAAAATAGGTAAAATAGAATACTGATGCAATGACATTGTGAGTGTTTTGATTTTAATTTTCAATCAAAGGGATGTTGGTCTTTTTTAGATAGATGAAGATTAAACTCCATAAAAAAGATAGAAGCTGCTACTCCACGCTATTGAGAAGCATCAGCACAGAAGTTTTATGCTTTAACATTGTTCAAATAATGAATCTTCAAAAGAATTTTGGAAAAACTTGTCACTGTTTATTTCCCAAATAATGCATCATTCTTTGGTAGTTCAACCGTGAGTTATGTCATTGTTTGGGCAAGCACCCTTTAATGGGTTAAACACTCTGTCAGCCAAATGAGTATCAATACAAGAGACCATCATTTAACAGATGTTGTTCAATTATGCAGGCATTCACACTTGCAATCCATAGAAATCTGATTTGTGTTCTGAATCAGCAGTATGTTGTCTAGCCGTCAGCGGTTTACCGTTTCCTGACTCACAGGAAATCTCTAGTGGGCTGAAAATTACAGTGTGCCACATTCCTTTGATTAGTAGTAGCTGCAGGTTAAGCAGGGCCAACTGAGACTTAACCAGATAGCAGATTTAGCTTTTCTCTTGCTGCACAATTTGCCATGCAGCTTAAGGGCTTTCAGGAAGTCTTCAAACAATATCAGAACAGTGTGGTACTTGACACACATGCTCTGCATATGTTGAGGTGCTCTCTCAAAAAACAGCTGTCTAAGTGAGATAGTGCTATGAAATAGGATATGGTCAGGTGTAATTGTTAAGGGTCTGTTAACTGGGATGATGCTTGTTTAATGCCTAAAATTAGGAACAAACTATTTTCCATTGCGTCCTTGAGAAAGTGTGAATGCTGGAAACCAAGCAGATGGTAGTTGGCTTTCACTGTAGGAAAAGGTATTATAGAATTTACCATTTTCTGCTTCATACCCACAAGGAATTAAAGATTTTGTGAACATGGAACACATTTGTGACCCTGGATCACAAAAATAAGCATCATTTTGTTTGAAAACGGATGGATGTTTACATCATCTGAAAGTTGAATAATAAAGCTTTGCAATGATGCATGGTTTGTTAAATAAGGCGATATTTGGCTGAGATACAACTATTTGAATTTGGAAATCTGAGAGTTCAAAAAATCCAAATACTGAGAAAATCAATTTTAAAGTTGTCCAAATTCCATTCATAGCAGTGGATATTACTAACTAAAAAAATAAGTTTTAATAGATTTCCACAACAAAATGTACAAAATCTTTACTTAAAATTTAAATAATTATTGACATAAAATAAAAATAGATAATTTTGACTATTTCCAACAATATAGCTGTGCAACATAAGGCTGGATTTGTTATCCAGGGATACATTTGTATGGTGTTTTATGCAGACATTTCCACTAAAAACACACAGCATTTAAACCAAGATAACCATTACTTACTATTGCATAAAGGTGAGCACTTTTTCAATAGCCATGTCAATAAGATACTCACAGTGAACATCAGTTTTGGAGCATTTCTCTCTACTTAATTTAATTCCAACAAGCAGTTCTGGAAAACTAATACAAGATTAAATTGGCCAGCTTCTATGACAGCATCTGTGTTGTAGTTTTTGCACACATATGCAGCCAATATTCCCCTCTTGTTTAGGTATTCACTTGATCTCCCATAATAGATGTCAGAGGGCAAACAGCATGCAAAACTGAATCTTTGCGGAAACTTTACAAATACTGAAAAAGGTTTTAAAAATACTGAAAAATCTCTTTTAGATTTTCACTAAGTGCTTCAAGCTAATCTTTGGGATGTCTTTTAAATACAGTAGTTTATTAGTGTTGTATTCTTGATTTATTTGTTCATTGTTCATTGTTCATTGTTTTGAACAATTTAGAACTTGGGAACAATGATTTGTCTCAGGAGGTGGTTCTTTCATTTTGTGTTTATTCTTACAGAGTTACTTGATGAATGCTCATTGTCAAACTCGATGGCATAGAGTACTTCAATTAGCTAGTTTTGTGTTGTTTACAGGAGGACCATTAAATAACATGACACACACATCTCATGACACATGTCATGATGTCATGACATCATCATCAATTTAACCAATCAGAAAACAACTTTGCATCTGCTGAAGTGTTTCTTGTGTGTGCTTTAAAGTATGTTATATCTGATACTGAGACAAGGTTGTTACTATTGTACAAAATATTTTCTTCTGAGCATAAGATAACTCGTGGAACAAGCAGATAATGAGTACAGTAAGCAATAGCAGAATTTCTTAAATGTTGTCCATTGAGATTATCTCATGACTTTTGTCATCATGTCATCAAATGTAGCACATATATTTGTTGTCTAGTTTGTGGTGTGAGTTTATTAGTTATTAGGCAAAGTGAGAATTTTATAGTGCACAACGACCAGTCAGTAGTGCTGATCAGAAGCTTTCAATACTTTCATTAGTCTTTCAGTCTATCAGCCAACGATGCAATCACATCTGGACAGGAAATCAATCAAAGGAAATTCATTAGCATTTTCAGTGGAATGGGCTTGTCATATGCTATCTGACCATCTTATTGTATCAAAACATCCAGTTTTACGGTCATTGTTAAAATACAAGGATGCTCATGTACTTGGATAATATCTTAAAATATGCAGTCACTGAGGTCACTGAGGTGACCGAAATGGACAGTATCAGACGTCGAAATGAGACAGATTCAGTTCCACATGAGGTTATTAATTAGCAAATGATATAAACATTACGAACGTAAACATTAGGTGAGCAGGTTACATTGTAATCTCGTGTCCTAACAACACGCAAACAGCAGTTTGACTCTTTGCACCAGACGAAACACGACAAAAATGTAAATACAGCCTTTCAGAAGCACAGAATAAGCACTCACTCACGAAACGGTAAGGTTTAGAATCCATTCAAACTCACATTGTTAGCATTTAGCACTGAATAAAACACACGAGGCTTACCTGAGGTGCACTGTCATAGGTTTCACATGTTGAGCTGTGAGAAATAGAAACCGTTTCTAATATCTCAATTCGAGGTGTTGGTTAGAACTAAAACTCCTTTTAATATGGAAAATATTCCCTCTATCGCGTGTCGTTGATTTTATTTAGAACACGGTTTAAATCACTCGCTCCTGTACTCAATCTCTGGCATCCCACGCGTGTGTTTATTTTGATCTAGGAGTGCAATACCCAGTTCAACCACTGGGTGTCAAACTTACATACTGCACCTTTAAGCCTCTAGGCCATCTTTTCCCCCCCATTAGCTCAAAATGGCTACAAACAAAACAGCTTTTCTCTGAAAGCTAGCAAAGTAATGTGCCACATTGTTTTAGGTTTGGTTTTTGTTGGGGAGTGCATCTACATAAAAATAATAAACAAATGAAAGGTATATTGTAGAAAAATAACACAGAACAAAGACACACATTAAATCTTCAGAAGGTTATGGAGAGTCTGGGGAGTAGAATAGTATTTAGGTATAGAAATTCAACATCCATTGTGGTGCCTGTTTAACTATAGGCACTTTCTATTGCATGGTATGGTGTTACCAATATGTGACGTATACAAACTGATGTTTGCTGATTGTTCTGAGAGAATCCCCACTACCATCATTACTGCCAGAGTCACTGGATTTGTGACAAGAGACACTAAACCTGCAAAATTTAAACAGTCAGCAGCAGCCACTGCTGTATTGTTGGTCTGCATGACTAAACCTTATTATACAATTGCAAAAAAAAAATGAAATGAAAAGATAAAAAATGAAATGAGGCTGTCGCCTCACAGCATGAAGGTCGCTGGTTCAATCCTCGGCTGGGTCAGTTGGCATTTCTGTGTGGAGTTTGCATGTTCTTCTCGTGTTCGCGTGGGTTTCCTCCGGGTGTCCGGTTTCCCCCACCAGTTCAAAGACATGTGGTACAGGTGAATTGGGTAAGCTAAAATTCTTTGTAGTGTATGAGTGTGAATGAGAGTGTATGGGTGTTTCCCAGTCATGGGTTGCAGCTGGAAACATGTGCTGGATAAGTTGGCAGTTCATTGCGCTGTGGCGACCTCAGATTAATAAAGGGACTAAGCTGAAAAGAAAATGAATGAAATAAAATGACAGCATTGTGGTCCATAGAAAAGGTAATTTTTCTCGATAGCTGAGGCGCGAATCCAGCAAGAGGATGGGATGATCCAGAATGAAAAAGATTTTCAGGGAGTCACAGCAGCAAAGGTGGGGCAACTAGAAACAATCACATTTATTTTAAGTGGTAAACTACAGTGGAACTGCAAACCGAACTGACCCATGCCGAACTGTATCGTTCCATGTAGTGGAAAAGTGTTGTATGATCTCTACTTGACACTGCACATCCCAGCAATGTGATTATTAAGAATTGCTTGCTTCTTGTAGCTTCTCTAAAATAAAGACAGTCCCCCACCTCCTTAAACAACACTGTTTTTTGCTAGGCATCTTTCTCCAATGACAGCTATTCGAAATGTATTGACATAGAGTAGCAAGCTTGGAGCTGATCAATGCTCTCCAATAGCCATTCCAATGACTTTCAACCCCTTCTCTCAAGCAATTAGTAAACAACAATGATCCAATCAATTCCCAATGGACAAAATTAAGTCATGCCAATTGCTTTTGCAAGTGATCTGGGATGTTAACCAACAAGTTGAACTCGTGTGCACATGATGTTCCTGGAATTAACAATATCACACCAATTAATGAGTACTCAACAGAGGACTGCACATGTAATAGTGTAAGTTGCTTTGGATACAGCTTTTTTTAACAGGGTATTAGTTGTGCACTTTTCCTCTCATGGATTGCATACTGGGAAATCATATCAGCTAAAATTGCTGATACATTAATGAGATTTCCCTTTGGGTTGGTGGAGAGAGATGCTCAATCTGTCCTGTCAAGACCTAAACACATTACCTCATGTGTATAAGCCAAATACTCTCACCAGAGCCTTAAAAGGGTTGATGGTTTTATTCCGCTCAGCAGTACTAGCAGATGACTTTACTGTGTAATTAATGGAATCTTCCCCAGACCAAACTGTTCGTATGCAGATTTTAAGCAACTCTGTGTATTACTGTCAAGAGCCATCAGAGAATACTTAATGAGCAGGTGGAGATTCACATGATGTTCAATCCTAAACTCTCAGAAATAAAAGAAGAGTCTGTTCCTTTAATGTATGAGAGATTGTTACTGGGGAAGGTACACTCAAAGTAAAAGTTCATAGCACATTAAGGTTACTAAAAGGAACCTTCTAGGACTTTATAAAGTACAAAGTTGTCCTTTTAAGGGCACAGTAACAAGCTGTTGGCACATTTTCTCTGACAGAATTTTGGCTTCCATTCACTCAAAACAAAAACAAAATGCAGTCACCCGTGTAATGCATAACACTTACACTGAAGAAGGGAGAACTGAAGTTACAAATGCTGTAATCTTGACTTGTAAGCACATGTATAATGTGTTTAATAACTGTATTTTCATATTTTGTTACCTATTAATTGTTTATTACAAAATTCATTACTGCAATATTTACAAACCATTTGTATTTAAGAGTAGTTGGTGGCTTTTATGATCATTCAGAATGATTCATAATAGATACTATTTATGTTAATAAATGCTTTATTACCTCAACTTTATCCAGTTTTGTGACCTAAAGTAAGGACTATTTATGCTTTGTAAATCATTTTTAAATGACAATTCAAGGCTCAGTATCAAATGAACAATAAATGTTTGCAATCTTGTCTAAAAAATAAAATTACTGTAAAGTTCAAACTTTTCTGAATTACAGGAGTCTAAAAATACAACATAAAATTGGATAAAACAACAACAATATAATAATTTAACAATATATTACGATACAATATTTCAATCTTATTTAGCGATGTTTAAACTGTATTGTAATTTATTTTAGTTAAGATTGCAAAGATTATTCTGGAATGAGGTTTTTAAAGTGCTCTCTGATGTCCTTGATCAACACGTAGATTCTGACCCAGTGCTTATTATATTAGGACATTCTGATTATACATATTCATTGAGCAGTACACAACGTAAATTTCTTACATATTGTTTGATTACAGCCAAAAAGCTGCTGTTATTGTACTGGAAAAATGTTAATCCTCCAACTGCTAAACTATGGCTTGAAGAATTGATATCTACTCTGCACTTGGAACGTACCAGATATATCTTAAAAGGCAACATTGGACAATTTCAGAAGATTTGGGGCCCTTTCTTTTGTCACTTCATGGGGAATTCTCCCCAAAGCAATGTATTGTAACTAAAAAGTTGTTTTGATTATCACTGTATTGTATACTTACAGGCCGGGCTTGGGGTGTTAGTTTTTGTTTTGTTAGGTTTTCGTCTGTTCTTGTAAGTTTATGCATATAAGAAAATAATCCTGGAATTTGTGACTATTGTAAGTCTATTCAATGACCAAATAAAAAACTTATTTGACAAAAAAAAGATTGCAAAGATTTATTTTTCATTTAATACAGTTTCATTTGTGCATTTTCAAATGAATAGAAATAAATAAAGCCGTTTATTTTCTTTTTTCCTGTTTAGAATATAACTAAGCCTTTAATTGTCATTTATTTACAAAGCATAAATAGTCCTCACTTTAGATTAGGTCACAAAACTGGATAAAGTTGAGTTAATAAAGCATTTGTTAAAATACATAGTAACTAATATTATATGCCTGAACAATAAGATATATGAATGTTAATATGAATAGTTTGTTAATCATTTACTTTTGCATTCTGAATCATCTTAAAATAGCACCAACTGTTCTTAATTACCTAGTCTGTAAATAATGCGATACTTAATTTAGTAATGAAAAAATATTCATTAACAAAGTATGAAAATACAATGATTAAGCACATTATAAATTTGCGTATAAGTCAAGAACACAGCATTTGTAGCTGTATTTCTAAACGCTTACTAACACCTGTTAAAGTAGAGTTAATACTTAACAGATAATGAGTTCACTATTTGCTAATGCTTAATAAATTATTCATAATGTGTAGTTACTGTATTATCAGAATCAGAATCAGTTTTATTGCCGAGTGTGCTTCACACACACGAGGAATTTGTTTTGGCTACAGAAGCTTCCAGAAAAAATAAATATGAGAAAAAAAAAGGCGATAAACATTAAACAGAGATGCAGATAGTTAAAAAGATCTGGATGTTGAGATGTTGAATTGTATGTACAGATTTGTTATAAATATACAGGTTATAAGGTGCTGTGTACCAATACGAATGGAGAAAGTATTGCATTGTATATTGAAATAAGGTGCTGTGTACAAGGGCGTATGAGAGGTATTGCACGCTTATTGCAGAGTAGGAGAATATTTAACTGTTCTTGAGGTAGATGGCCTGAGGAAAGAAACTTTTCCTGTGTCTGGCTGTTTTTGTGCTTGGTGCTCTGTAGCGCCGACCAGACGGTAACAGTTAGCGTTTCGACAACGACAATGTTCCGCAAAACGCCAGAGAAATCAAAATCCCATTCGTGATTAGTTGGTGTGCACTGCCGAATGTTCAGCAGCTCGTCCCTGGTATAACTGATCGTGTTTGATAAACATAAAATAGGACAAACTAGCAAAAACAGTGCAAAAACTAGAGAGCTCCACACCGAGGCTGCCATCCACGGCGCCATCTTGAGTGAGTAGTTATTATAAAGTGTTATCAAAAATATGAAAACCCACCCCTAACCAGTGTCGGACTTAACTAATAAGCAAGGTAAGGGCCCCGGAAAATTAGGGGGACCCAGCCAATGCCAAGAAGCCTATATTAATGATATAACTCTTATACATTTTCTATGTATACATTTTGATTTCGTATATTGTAAAATCTGTCTATAACAGTTACGATTTTAAAGTTATTACTTCTTTTCAAAATCGGGGCCCCCCCATGAATGATGGAACGTTCCTTTCCTACTGCACATGCACGAGGTGTAAGAACGCTCTGGTTACTAAAGTAACCCTCGTTCCCCGAGGGGGGGAACGGAAATGCTATGTGGAAACTTCCACTATGGGGATTTCATTCAGAAAGCCAATCATCTGAAAGAGTATGTAAACGGGCCAATGAAATGCCAATGAGTTGGCAGCTTCAGCTTGCGCACCTGATGCTCGTTGCAATTAACTTGCTATATGAGCACAGAGCTAGCAAGCCAAAGCATCATTTTTTTAGCGGAAGAGACTTTCACCTCAACAGCTAAGGGGCAATCATTATGGCGAAGGAACATAGCATTTCCGTTCCCCCCCTCGGGGAACGAGGGTTACTTTAGTAACCAGAGCGTTCCCCTTCGGAAGGGGAACTTCAATGCTATGTGGAAACTTCCACTATGGGGAAATGTTTGGAAAACGCCATAATGATTGAACCTTACCTTCGCCCCCGATGAGAGGTTTGCCAGGCAAAGAGCGTGAGCGCACCTGCGTCACCAGAGGCGCGGTCTTCCAACGTGTTCCCTGGCCCTTACTTATCCCACTTCAACAGAAGATTTACGGATTTAGATATATTTTTCGGGAGCCGCAAAATGCGTCTAGAATAATTTCTAGGAATTTAATACGACAGTACGTTGGGAATGCGTGCAGTCCCGATAGGGAGGACGCTGCGGAGGCCACCTGCTACCCAAGTGGGGAGACTGGGGCAAATAGCATATGAACTAACCCTGAGAAGGGGGAGTAAGCATATGAAAATTAGATGGTTAGCGGTGAGGGAAGACACGGGTCCGCCTGTGAGGGGGGACTGCACCGTGGCAGTATAAGCATATGGGATCGCCTAGTGGGGATCGCACATAGCAGGCACCTATACCCAGAACGCGGGCTGACCATCGGGCAGACCAGCAACGTAACGGGCCAGTGCCTGACTCCTCCGCTGAGTCAGGTGCTGGGGGCCTCGGAGGAATATCTGCAGGGTTCGCCAGCGGGGAACTTTTCTGACAGAGCGAAAAAGCGCACATATCCCTGGGTTAGAGAGAATGGCGCAGCAAGCGTTTTACAACACCTAACCGAATTTCTCATTCACCGCGTGAGAAAATCGGCTCCCCTCAAGATTAATAAATCTTCTAATTGGTGTCGCCCAGCCCGCAGCTCTACAGTGTCTGTTAGAGAGGTGCCGCGTGCTAACGCCCAAAAGGATGCGCGCTTCGAGGAGCGCGCTCTCACTCTTGGGGGACGCGGCTCGCCCTGGCTCAGATGAGCGAGGGAGATGGCATTCAGAGTTCAGTGGGTATGTTCCAACCTCTGTTTGGATACGGCACTTCCCGTCTGCCGATCACCATAACAGATAAAGAGCTGAGTACGGTCCGTGTAATAGCAAAGTGCGAAGGACCAATAAAGGGGCTGGGTCTGCCTCCTCCGTGGGCAGCGCTTGCAGGTTCACTACGTGGCTGAAAGAACGCTGTAGGAACCTAGGGCACCTAGGTGGGCCGGGGTCTCAGGTAAACGTGAGAGTGGGCCGACCCAAAACGTTGGCACATTTCGCTGACCGAAAATGCCTCCAGATACCCGCCCATTTGACCGATGCAACGCGACCAGCAGAGCTGTCTACCTGGACAGAAATCTTAAAGATACTGAGTCGAGTGATCGAGCAGACCTCTCCTAAGAGAGATCTCCAAGTGGGTATGAGAGGGAAACAGGAAAATTAATATTCATGTCTCGCGCCTCTGGGAACTGGATGATGAGACGATACTTCCCAGCGCGCCGCCATCGCCGCATCCTTAGAGCGGGGATGATCGTAACGCCAACCCCTCAGAGCGGAGGGGACAGCCTTAGCTCCAGTCAACTGAAGGAGGATAGCATCACTCTGATCTGGCATGTTCAGGGTTCCTTCTCGGGGAAAAAGGTAACCACACAGCGAATAGACTCCACTTCAGGCGTGGGCATGCCTCGTAGAGGGTGCTCAGCCTGAGTGACAGTGTTAACCACCTAATCGGTAAGTCACCTAAGTCCTCCGCGCTCCATCTATGAACCGTACGTGAAGCATAGATCTGGGCGCGGGTGCCAAACGGTGCCTGTCCCCTGTTCCCAGGGGATGTGCCAGGGAGGGGCCATCACGAGGAGAGAGTTGAAAGCAGGTCCGATTGGGCCAGAGAGGCGCAATACGAGAGCTGTTCCTCGACCTCCCTGACTTTACACAGTATCTGTGCGAGTAGGCTCACTGGAGAAATGCGTATTACGCACGCCCCGAGGCCAGCTGTGTAGCCAGTGGACTTTGCAGGGTTCGCCAAGTGGGGAACTCAAGCGAGAGCGCACGAATCTCTGAGTTAGAGAGAGAAAGGCGCAGCACCGAACAGCTGGACAGTCGGGGGTGGAGTCTCCATTTTCCCAGGCGAAACTGCCGTGAGAGCGAATGGGCTGCACGGTTGAGCTCGGTGGGGGAAAAAATGGAATGCAGCGATTGCGCCGCGTATGACTCCGGGGGAGCAGACGGCGAGCGAGCTGAGACATGCTGCGAGAGCGGATACCCCCACACGGTTGATATACGCCCCCGCTGCCGTACTGTTCGTCCTGACCAGTACGTGTTGTCGCTCCAGCACCGGTAAAAAACGGCGGAGAGCGAGAAACACTGCCAACAGCTCTAGGCGATTGATATGCCAATGCAACTGGGTTTTTTTTTTCAGCTGCATGCCCGCAACACACGGCGCCCCAGCCAGTGCTGGAAGCATCTGTCAAAACGACAATATGTCTGGACGCCTGTCCTAGAGGCACTCAGGCCTGTAGGAACGAGGGGTCGTTCCAGGGGCTGAGGGCGCGGCGACACAGCGCAGTGACAGTCACTCGGTGTGTGTCCGCGTGCCATGCGCGTCTGGGGACTCGATCGTGAAGCCAGTGCCGAAGTGGTCTCATATGGAGTTATCCGAGCGCATACAGCGGCTGCGGATGTCATATGCTCCAGGAGCCTCTGAAAGATTTCAGTGGAACCACTATTTTGCTGTCGAACTCTCACAGACAGTTCAGCATTAGCCGAGCGCGCTCTCCGGAGAGGCGCGCTGTCATGGTGACCGAGTCCAGCTCCAACCCGAGAAAAGAGATCCTCTGCACGGGGGCGAGTTTGCTCTTTTCTCGGTTGACCTGAAACCCCAATAGGTGGAGGCGCTGGAGCACCTTGTCTCTGTACATAGTCAATTACTCCCGCGAGAGGGCGAAAACAGCCAGTCGCCGAGATAATTGAGTATGCGGATGCCCGCGAGCCGAAGGGGCGCTAGGGCACCCTCCGCGAGCTTGGTGAAGACCCGCGGATACAGAGAGAGCCCGAAGGGGAGGACTTGTACTGTCAGGCTCGCTCGACGCAGACCGCAGAAAAGTGACGGTGGCGTGGAGTATGGAGACATGAAGTACGCGTCCTTCAGGTCTATGCTGCAGACCAATCCCGAGGACGAACGCACAGGAGGATGCGCTTCTGCATAAGCATTTTGAACGGCAGCTTGTGCAGACAGCGGTTCAAAACGCGCAGATCTAGGACTGGCCGTAACCCACCGCTCTTTTGGGTACGATGAAGTACAGGCTGTAAACCCGCTCTCCATCTCGGCTGGAGGGATCGGTTAGATTGCATCCTTCGCCAGGAGGACAGCAACCTTCTCTCACAAGACAGGGGCGGGCACAGGGCTGACCCTGGTGACGTACACCCCGTGAACTTGGGAGGCCGTTTCGCGAATCGAATCGCGTAGCCGAGTCTGATCGTGCGTATGAGCCACCGCAAAGGGCTGGGCTGCGCTAACCAGGCAGGCAGAGCCCTCGCTAATGACTGCATCGCTACAATCGCTGACGTACCAGCAGTGGGGCAGCGCGGAGTGGGAGTGCTGATCCGGGGAGCGCTGGGGTCCCGCGGAAGAGCTGGAGGTGAGAGATTTACTCACCTTGCACTCAGACTCCGGAGGAGAGGGCTGGAGGTGTGAGAGAAAGGAGACCGTCCTCCCAGACCCCGTGAGCCACTGGCGAAGTGCGCCGATCCTGCGAGCTGGAAGGCTTTTTCATCGCGTCCCAGACTGGCAGTATTCGGGCTGTCACATCCAGGGAAGGGAAAGATGCTCTCTCTGAGGAGCCCGGCCCCCCACCGGGGAGAGAGCAAGTTCCCTCTTCTCCAGATGGCCGTCTCAAGAGCGCTTCGCGGTCCGTTATCCGGACTTAACGGCGCCCTGGGACGGGGAGCGCTGGTTGCCTGCGAGGTGCTCGGCGCTGCCGCTGGCCGGAGGCGCAGGCGGGGGCGGAGCAGCACTCGAAGACGGGCGCTCTCGGCGACAAGCAGTGGATGTGGATGGTTCGGCGGGAGGGGAGCGGTCTTACATCCCCGCCGAAGGATGCCCATCGTATCCGACTGCACCGCCGTGAATTCCTGGGTGAATTCACCAACGGTGTCGCCGAACGGGCCAGACTGGTATATGGGGGAGTCAAGAAAGTGAACTTTGTCGACTCCGCGCATATTTTTGCCAGGTTTAGCCCGAGGGGGCGCTCCTGGACCACTAACGTGGCCATCGTCTTTCCCGGGGCACACGCAGCGGACTTGAGGTCCGTGGAGCTCAGTCGGGTGCGGTGCGGGGCTTGTTACAAGCCTGGGTCAGAACCACCCTCGTGCAGCTGGGCCAGCGCGCGCGCATGGACCCTGGCGTGCAGGGTGGAAGCAGTCTGGCCCGCGGCTGTGTGGGCTCTGGCTCGGGAGGCAGAAAACCAACACGCCTTGGACGGGAGATGAGGCTAATTCCAGCAGAAGGAGGCACCACGCGGGCCCGTGATGGCACTCTCAATCTGGGGAATCGACTCGTACTCCCTGGCTGCTCCACCATCAAGAGTGGTGAGGTGGAGGCGCACGCAGATCAGGCAGAGAAAGGTGCCCTCAAGACTGCGTGAGCCCACTGTGCACTTCCGGGAAGAGAGGGATGGGAGGCTAGAAGGTATTGCCTTTTAATCCTCCACATACACCCATCTAGTCGGTCCGGCCGCGGGGCTGGGGGATAAACCATCTCCAGACCCACGACCGAAAACAGCCCGGGAAAGCACGGTTATCATGTCTGTTTCAAGATCGGCCGCCGCCAACGCTCGCTCCCGATGGGAGGGAACGGAGGGGGGGGGGGGATCCTTCATCAGACCATGACAGCCCAACCTCCGATGCAGCGGTGGACATCTGAGCCTCGGTGTCATCAAGTGAGAGGGCGGCCATCCGAGGATGGAGCGCTTCTCTCACTCAAAGCTTGGATGGAGCGCATGGAGGAGTGAGAGGTCCACAAGCCCGAGGGCGGCAGATTTACTCCCACTGTAACCCTCAGATCTGCCCGAGTGCCCACCGCGGAGCGGGGGACAACTGGGGTGGGTGGCTCTTTTGCAAGAGCGAGCCGCGATCTTAACTGCGCAACAGACATGCCACCGCAGTGATGGCATGCACTGCCCACGAGCACCGCATTAACATGCTGGACCCCCAGACATGAAACGCAGTGCTCGTGCCCATCATCCGAGGACAGGAAACCACCGCATCCAGAAACGCACAGTCGGAGCGACGTCTTGAAAAAGACGCGCTGCACGACCGTGTTGCTCTTTTAGGAAATTCGCAACAATACATACCGCTCTGGAGGACCGGACCCAAAGGACGCCAGGCAAGGGAGAAACCCAGCTCGACCATCTGCCGCTGCGTGTCACACACTCTGGACCGGGAGATCGCTCTCGTTCACTCTCTGTCTGAAACTCAGCTGGAGGAACCCTCATCGACTCTCTCAGAAGGCTGTTGAAGTCTCTGAAGTGAAAATGATGCTTTGGCTTGCTAGCTCTGTGCTCATATAGCAAGTTAATTGCAACGAGCATCAGGTGCGCAAGCTGAAGCTGCCAACTCATTGGCATTTCATTGGCCCGTTTACATACTCTTTCAGATGATTGGCTTTCTGAATGAAATCCCCATAGTGGAAGTTTCCACATAGCATTGAAGTTCCCCTTCCGAAGGGGAACCGCGGTTTAAAGACACTGCCAATCTGCCAGCGATCAGAGTAGAGCTGCTGAGGTGGAGGTATAGTAGGTAGAGTGTGCAAGAGTGAGAATTTTAAGAACATTTGAGGAAAAAAGTAGAAATAAGACAAACGACGAAACGCAGCAACCTCTGCCATCCTGCTTTCTGGCCGAAACACCTGTCAGATCAAATGATGAGCGCTTTGAGCTTGTTAACCTCATATGGCTTGAGTGTCCACATACTGTTGAAGTCAGAATTATTGGCCTCCCTGAATTATTAGCCCCCCTGTTTATTTTTTCCCTAATTTCTGTTTAACGGAGAGATTTTTTCAACACATTTCTTAACATAATAGTTTTAATAACTCAACTCTAATAACTGATTTATTTTATCTGTCATGATGACAGTAAATAGGGTTTTACTAGATAGTTTCAAGACACTTCTTTACAGCTTAAAGTGACATTTAAAAGCTTAATTAGTAAATTAGGTTAACTAGGCAGGTTAGGGTAATTAGGCAAGTTATCGTATAATGATGGTTTGTTCTGTAGACTATCTAAAAATAAAATGAGCTTAAAGGGTTTAACAATTTTGCCTTTAAAATGGTTTAAAAAATTTTTAAAACTGCTTTTGTTCTAGCCGAATTAAAACAAATAAGACTTTCTCCAGAAGAAAAAATATAATCAGACATACTGTGAAAATTTCTTTGCTTTGTTAAACATCATTTGGGAAATATTTTAAAAAGAAAAACATAAACAAAGAGGGGCTAATAATTCTGACTTCAACTGTATGTGGACAGCACATTTTATTTATTGGGGGATAACCCAATCATACTAAATTGCATGAATGAGATTGTACAAATTAATATGAATTATCCGCTAAATCAAAAAGTTGGGAATTGTCGTGAGATTGTATTGGAATTGCTAGTAAATATTGTCTTTGTGTTATTTGTTAAAACTCTTTGTTTGTAACTGTGTGATGACTGATGGTTTCAGACAGTATATGTGGTCATAGTAACACCCACTTAGCACTTTTAGCTTCTGCTCACCAGCAGTGTTGGCTGAATTTGGCTGTTTTTTTCACCTTGCGGCAGGGTGAGTCAGTGATTCTCTGGAGGGGAACCGAGTCTGTCTTCCGCCACTTATGGCTTTGAGCTTCAGGACTCTGGTGATAAATGCCAAACTCAGCTCAGCTGTGCAAGATTGTGGGTTTGGATGATGGTAGACAGCAAGACCTAAAGATATATTATGAGTTATATAAATAAAACTTACCTCTGCAGTTTTTAAATAATAATAAGTTTCTCCTAAGTGAAACTGGGTGAGTTTGTCTAAATTCAGCATACTTTTTTTTGTTGCAGTCAGATAAAAATGTTATTTTAATTGTCCCATCAAAACTGAGAGTAATTAGGCAGAAAACGTCACTCTAAAAATATTTAATATAGTGCCGCCATGATTGAAAAATTTACCAGGAAACTTTGTTCTGAACACTAGCAAGCCCAAAATGTGTTGTGTAGAATGTTTAATAAGCTGCAGATGTTACAGAGGTGTGTGGTATCCATACTCATTATCCCTCTCCCCATGACCACTAAGAGATGCCCTAAATAGATCCATTGCACTCTATAAGAACCATCACAGACATACATTCCTGCACCTTGCCTTGTTTCTAAAAATTTCAGTCCACGTGCTGGACTAAAATATCCAGTGCTCCTACCATCTGTTTTTGATTCCATCATCTGTGCCTTCCTAAAATCAGTTATCATGGCAGACCAAATGGAATTGACACGACTGGGCAGACATACAATATGACTCACCGGATTGTCTTTTCAGCATATAGAGCTAAGCCTTTTTCTCCAGGGAGGCAATGAAAGCAATGTCTCTTCCAAATTATGGATGGGAAAACAAAATATGAAATCTAACGTGTGTAAAGAGTTTATTGTTGGGCCAGCTCAGTGGGTATAGTACTGTTGACTCAAAATAAGATGGTCACTGGTTTGAGTATTTGATACATGAGGCAGGAACATTATTGGCATATTGTGTGTTCTCACTATACCATAATGTAAAGGGGACTGTTCGCTGTTTTCACAACACAAGTTTTGACATAGTGCATAATATCTATCGAAACACAAAACCTTTCACATGTCAAGTCTACTTTATTTAATAACATGGACAATTACTAGCAACTCTATTTTTCACTTAATTAATCTGAATAAGACAATTATATGAATCAGGTGTTTACATGAGTTCCTTTTTGAATGTTCCTTTCATGATCTCATTTTACATGTTATAGCACATAATACAATCATTGTCATTGCGTCACCTCGCTATCCACATTTCCTCCGAAGTTTCATGTAATTTCGAGTGTTTCTTTCTTATTTTGTCGATTTTAACTGCAGTTTGGCAATTTCACTTTAATTCAGGAACATTTCATGCATGCCCCCATTACAAACGAGATATTAAATGCAAGGAACTGCTGGAAGAGCATAGTTCTAATGGAATTTGATACCGAATGCTGAATGGAAAAAAAAACTCTGCATTTCTCGGTAGATGCAGAGACTCGGTATGTGCAGAGAATGGCGTAAAACAGTCGTGTGTGTATAGACTGTCCTGTCACAAAATGCGGTAAAAATCATATGCAAAAATCCTACATGACTGTAATACACTGTAAAAAAATGCAGGGTTCCACACAATTCATTCATGTTGTCCCAACACAAATCGATTAAGTTAACTTAACACTTTTAACAAATGTATGTAGATTGAACATAAAAAAATTAAGTTTACCCAATGAAATCTCAAGAATTGTGTTGTTTCAGCTCATTTTAATTAAGTCGTTTGAACAATAAAAAACTATATATTTTTGAGTGTAGTTTGATTAAGGTGTTTACATATTCATATTCAGAGAGCAGCATTTACAGCGGGTCTTTCAGTCCAAAATATTGTGGTGATATTACTTAGTAACTTAGTAACTAAATAATTTTGACTAAGGTATGTCTTTAAAAACTGAAAGAGTACTGCTGATGATACTAACTTATTTTGCCATCTGTATAAACAAACAAAGAAAATTGATCACACACTTACCAAGTTTGTAGAGACAGGACAATAAACACAAACTGGAAGAAGATGAGTGGCAAATCCGGATTTTACCATTTCCAGATTTGAAAAGCTCTCGGGTAAAAAATGTTCCTTACAAACATATTTTTGTCACGTGTTAGCAGAACACTGTAATCCACAAATATGGGTCCACATGTGAGCTGTGCTCTCATTGTGGGAAAATGGAAGCAAAATCTTTGTTGCGCCACATTTATAAACGCAACACTGACGACCCATGTCTCCAAACAATTCTTCTTCTATTGGTTTTAAGTACGGTAGGCAGCACAATGTGGCATCTCTCTGCCATCTGAACAGTGTGACAGGTAAAACAGTCTTCGAAGCTATATCATGCATATAAATGAAGTTGCATCTCATTAGATGTCACGTTGTACCCTGCCAGTACAGACATCCAGTCTCCATGCTGGAATTTACACAATGATCTCATTGTCATGTCATAATTTCAAAATTTAAGAACAAATTTGCCCAAAATAACGCCAAATCAACAAATTTTTTCATTTTTTATATGTGTGTCCAAATAGTGTTTTAGCAGACACATATATGTCTGTCAACATCTCAAAAAATGTGTTCTGGTGTTTTGTGACCCTTAAGACCCCTAAGTCAGGGATGTCAAACTCAATTCCTGGAGGGCCGCAGCCCTGCTCAGTTTAGTTCACTTACTGGTAGGTTTCAAACAAGCCTGGAGGACTTAATTAGTTTGATGAGGTATGTTTAATTAGGGTTGGAACTAAACTGTGCAGGGCTGTGGCCCTCCAGGAATTGAGTTTGACATCACTGCTTTAAGTGTTTGTTAATTCAGATGTAAAAAAAAAAAAAAAACATTTCATAAAACTGTACATGTACAGCAATATGTAGTGTCATAAATCAGTCTTTTCCCATATTATTTATAAACACTTTACAATAAGGTCCCATTAGTTAAGGACAGTTAATGTTTTTTACTAACAATTTCTTAATGTTTGTTCATTTTGCAATATACATTAAAGTAACAAAAGAGACAGCTGTATAGTACAGACATTTTGCCTATTTGCCATTGGCTCTGAATAAACATAAACTGTCTTTCCTGAACTTTACATTCTAACAAGCGGTAAACTTGAGATAAATACTGTATAAATCCCACATACACAAGAAATACAATAAGCAATGTTATACTTAGATAATAATTAGATAAATATGGGGGGTAACATTCACTAAACATGGTGGTCAATCAAACACTGCTGTGGACCTGCATATTGCCCTGTATGAAATCCTTAGCAACATATAATACAAACTAATGGTCAAAATGAAAAGTTAATTACCACAGTATGACAAAGACATGCATATAGACTTAGTTCTGCTTTCAACATTAGTCAATGTTTTGGCAAGATATAATTGTTCTAACTACATGTTGAGGTACAAGATTTTTGTACACAACATTTAAGTAATGTCATTTTGGATTTGACATAAACACATTTTCTGATGTCTACAATCAGGATTTAACTTTCCATAAAACATTGAAATTGACACAGAAGTGGAAATATATTTACTTGCCATCTTCAAATAATTGCTGAAGGTTGATGTATTTAAACTAATCCGACATGATCGCAGAAGCTCAAGCTATTTATTTTACACTATGAATTTAAAGGGAAGGACAGTGAATTTGTGTAAATCTTTGTGCTTGAAGGTCCCATAGCCTTGGGATAGCATTATCTTTCAGGTTACAGAAATTTACATCTTAAAGCTTGCCGGCCTGAGTTACATAAGACGTGTTTTGGCAATATGCTGATACAAACAGCCTAAATTCTGTGAGTCAGAGTTTAACTGGCTATAAAAAGCACTTTATCAGTCCCTGAGGGCAATTTCTTTAAAATCATTTCTAATAACTTTGACATGTCTTGCTTTGGCCACATATTTATGTCCACAAGTGCATTGAAATCAAATATAAACCTATTGTTAAGTTTTCACACCTGTTTTATACAATATAAAAACCAAATGAGGGATGTCCAAAATGAGGGATGACAACAGTGATAGATGAAAGACTACTATGCCTGGGACACTTTATGTTTGGTCTTTGTTTGTGTTTAGACAGCAGTCACTCATCAGGGGCTGCTGCTACACCTTTGTTATGTTTTTGTTTGTTTATTAATTTTATTAAGTGAAGCAGATGCCGAGGGTTATTGTATAAGCCTGAAAAGTTTTATTGTGCAAAATGCAAAATGTACCTTATCCTGTTTATTACATGGCTACTTGCCACAAAAAGTAAAACTTGCACATAAAAATAGTTCTGAGCTGTTATAGTTTAATAATTGTTTAATTAAATGTATAGCTGACAGAAACAAAAAAAGGCTAAATGGAGCATACACTAACTTACATATTATTCAGTCACAAGATGGTGCAGGACAGTCAAAAACAGTGGATGTTTATTTTTAATAAGGATGTAAAAGAATTAACTGATTGTCAAGATGATTCAAAATACCCAGATAAGCCTGTTGTCAGGGAAGGACTCTGGCTGGTGAATATACTGTATAGACAGATTATTAGATAAAAGGATGGCAGTTGAAACATATAGAACCAGAGACATAGGGAAACTGTTGCCAGACACTGACTGCTAGGTGATTGTGGTTTTTATGGCGCTGGGATGATGAGAATTAATGTTGTGCATGTGTGTGGCTGATAGTCTTCAGGTGAGGGTGATTGAGAGAGGGGAGAACCTGGTCTGACTGTGACACCTGTAATAAAAGATTCAGCGATTGTTAAGCTGCCGTCACACTGGACTTTTCTCCCCATAGACTTCCATTCATATGCACGCGAATACGTCAGACCGGAAATGTAAGGTCATGCGTGCAAAGTTCAAGCTTGGTGAACTCTGACCTGCGAAATCACATCACTTGACTGTGTGAGACCAATCGACGAACAAAACATGACCTCTCTGGACAGAAATTTAAAATATGGAGCAATCGCTCACTTTTTTTAATGTCTAACCATCTTGTTTAACCCCGCCCCTTTTCGCAGCGCCATACGACAGAATTTCGCAAGCTCAAACTCTAGTGTGACTGCAGCTTTATCCGGGGATAACATACCTTGAAAAGTCACGAGTCATGACTGACCAATCATAATCAAGTATTCCAGAGAGCAGTGTCATAAAACACATCCGCTGGTTCTTGCCTCCTTATGAAGTTTGAATTGTGTCAAATTGGTGGCAACTACTTTTTATGTGGTTGAAGCATTTGAATCACTTGCACTTGCCTTCCTCGCCATAGTAGGCTATGCTACTGCAACATAGCGCATATGCGATAAAGGACATCAATATGTATTAACCGTTATGATCTATTACTGAACTGATACCAAAACATCCACATCTGCATTATGGTGAATTGAAGAAACAATTAATTTTGACACCCAGGTGAAATCTGCAAAGCCAACGAGCCAGAGAAAAAGAGTTTTCTGCTGTGGATGCTCGAGACCAGAATTGAAGGAGCTTGCAGAGAGAGGCGGATACACTCACTGCCATCTGACACAGCATAGAGGGGTGGCTGCAATACTTAAAAGTTGCAGGTGTTTACCGCAGGCCGTTTCCCGGAGCAGGGAAAGCGAGGGAATGAGGGCCTCGTTCTGGGCACCCATGAGTCGGAGAAGCTATTGTCTTAACTGGAGACAGTGGAGTACAAGGCTGTCCACCAAGATGCAACAAGTGCTGCAGAGTCTCTCAGCTGATTGAGGACCAAGCAGCAGTGTGTTTTAAGAATCTGACCCTTTCCTCTTTCTTTCCACTGTCTTTCCAAATGCTTCTGTATCATTTTCTCTTGCCTCAGCTATCTTTTTGTCTGCCTTTCTGTCAGATGTTGCTCCCTGATGTATTCTTACTGATATATTTATCAGTATATACAGTCACCAGCCACTTTATTAGGTACACCTGACTATTACCGGATTGGCCCTTTTGCCTAGATTTTTGGCATAGATTCAACAAGGTACTTGAAATATTCCTCAGAGATTGTGGTCTATATTGACATGATGGCATAACGCATTTGCTGCAGATTTGTCGGCTGCACATCCACAAAGCGAATCTCCCGTTCCACCACATCCCAAAGGTGCTCTATTGGATTGAGATCTGGTGACTGTGGAGGGCATTTGAGTACAGTATAACAAATAAGTTTACACTAACCTTTTTGATTTTAAATGCATGTTTCTGGTTCATTGTGCAGGTTTCATCACTGCATGTCAGTCCAAGGACAAAAAAAGATATCTGTGCTCTCTGTCCTTCACAATACCCAAGCACGGCAAGGACACTGCAGCCCTTATTCCATGGGAATATATTTTGCTTATTTGAATATATTATGTTAGTTTTATTTAAAACTTTCTGACATAACACCCACCGGGTCTGTCTTCACTCACACCACCACATTAAGATTTCCACTGTTGAACCCTTGAGAAAAAAACAATCAGCTTACTCTCAACAGATTTACTGATGGAAATCTGTGATAACCCTCTGCTACGTTTAAAACAATTTATGAGTTCAAGATTTATTTATTGTTTTAGTTTAGAATGAAGGAAGTATTCAGTCCAATACTGCCATAATAAATAAAAAAAAATACTTTTTATGTACATCGAGTGTATAAAGGTTCATACAAATGTGTATGTATTTGCTGGCGTGTTCTCAGGGTTATCCAGAATCCTGCCATATATATTGCTTACAGTAATGTCTGGGACATTTTTCTATCTCTGTGTGTGATTTCCTGTTGCGTCATGTCTCCATAAAAATAATCCAAGCCCGAGGGCCAAAAAAAAAAATCACATCTCATGTCAAATCCAAATTCATGTGAATTAACACATCATTGAAAAGAAGCTGCAGATGACCATGTTTGCCCTTCTGTTTTGGACCCAAAAAACAAAAGCTGCATGAATGCAGAATGCCACTGATATTTTGCCCAAGAAATGTGCCAGTGTGGAAGTGCCATGGGGAGATCTGACTTTGCATCAACAAAATCGTCCTCAACATGGGTGAGGGGGGTGAGAGGGGTGATGGGAAGGCTTATCTGGCTTCTTGCTGAGTGCACAGACGTTTCAACTTTGCATGACTGGGGTTTAAAAGCAAGCCAGATGATAGTTCTTAGCATTTTGTGATTAAAGCAGCTTCTGGAAGGAAAAGCTTGGAAGTACTGCACAATCATGCACATATAAAAATCATCCCCGTTATTGACAGCTTCCAATGAGACAGCAAGATGAAGGAATAAAGCACAGATATTTTTATTGCAGGAGTAGTTTCTTCTCAGGACAGGCTGAACTCATGTCACATGTGCTGCTCTACTTGTGAAAACGTCCTTGGTGCCTGTAGCATTGAGGCAACCTTCACATTGTAATGGGAAACCTTTGTGGATCCCACAATCATTTGTGGGATCACATTTGCAGAAGATTATGTGAGTGCTCATTGTGCATGCTAAGCTTGTAGCCACAATTCTGGAGCATTGAGAGTGAGTACAACACACTGCAAGACATTGGGTTGTTTTGGGAGGTTAGTAGGGCATTAATAAGGTTTTCTGAGCCTATTTACACCTGATATTGTGGTTAGTTTTTGCCCACTTTCAATCATTTCCATATATAGTGGAAAGCTTCAAAAACACATTTGAAATCACTTGCTTTTAAAGTGCAAATGTCAAACAGTCAAATGCAAATACCATCTACTCGCTGCCTATTGACCTAAAATGTGATCTTTATGGAACATTTTGTGAGAAAGCACACCTTTTACTAATACTTTGAGTAGTATTAAAATAGATCATTTTGGACTACTTGGACTACATTTTGTTATAGGTAATGGTACATTTACTTGAGTATTATTTTCTTTAACAGCAATTCATGTAACTTAATAACTTTTTAGTGGCTAAATCCTATTATTTTTGTTACAATTTTGTATGTACTTTTTCATATGATTTGCTCATTTGTGGTTTGGTGACACACCTCCCTTTAAAGGTTGTACATTTGCATATAACTGAAATCATATGAATTTGTATGGATTAGCTACTTTTCTGACAATGGCCTCTATTTTATGAACTAGGCGCAAAGTCTAAAGCACTTGGCACAAAAGCATTATGGGCATGCATGAGTCCAATTTTGCTATTTAAAGGACGGAAAAATACACTTGGTACGCTTGGAGTTAAGGGTGTGTTTTGAGTATAATCTGCATTAAACCAATCAAAGTCACATCTCCCGTTCCCTTTAAGAGACAGTTGCGTCATTCCATGGCGCATTTGCTAATTACATGGCGGACTTTATAAGTGGAAAAACTGAACTTTCACTTGCGAGAAAACATTTAAACAAACAATCTGCGCAAGGATAAAGGACGAGCCTCCTCTATTCAGCCTCTTTACTTTCTCTTTCTCTTTTTTCTTTCTCTTTACTCCTTTATTTTCGTGGATAAGGAAACAGCATTGTACGCACTCTGAAGACATTTATTAGCATACATATTTAATTTTGTTTGTTAAGCACAAAAATTTGTTTCAAAACTATTTCTAAATTCAGTTCTTATTTCCAGCACACTAATAAATGAACAATAATTACAAAGTATGGTCAAAAAACTGAGTTATATCCAAACATGTCCTATTCTTATGCCACATAAAGTGACACATACTCTCAAAAACCTGACATTTGGACAAATCTAAACTTGTTTTTATTAAAACAAATATAAATATGCATATAATAAATGCTGCTAATAATAATAGCATTATACAAATGCAAATTGTTATGAATGAACTAAAAAAAGGCATGGAGGCATGAAGAAGGTATGGAGGTATAGTGTTTTTTTTTTATTTATGTATAAAAATAAGTTTTTTTGTGACATTGTAATCCTTAAATTTTTTTCATAGGTAAATATATTTGTATATTGCTGTACATCCTGTGTGTATTAAGCAATATGTAAGCATTTGAACCCACATAGGTGCATAACTAATGTGCTCTGCACTGGACTTTGGACCTGCTTTTAGATGGTCAATGGCACAGTCTATTTCAGTTCTTCAAAATAGCACGCGCCAATAATGCTCCTTAACACACCTCTATTTTAGACCAGCATGCCCGTGAGTCCACAAAGTGGTGCAATTAGATTTGTTATATAAACAATGTGGCGCAAAATGGGAAAAGTAGGGTTGCGCTGGTCTGAATATAGCAACAAATTGCGCAAAACACGACTTGCGCCTTTTTTGCGCCAGGTGTATGTTAGGGCCCAATATGTTTCTTATTGAGTTTTGGTTTGTTTAGGGTGACTTGTTGCATTAAGTCATAGCCCCTCCTTCTAATCTTGCGTCTTCAAAGTGAGGAAGTATGTTTGAAAGTAATAAACTAATAGCACATCTTCACCAATAAGATGCATGATTCATGTTTGTAGCACAAGCACTTTATAGTGCATGCGGATAGTATTCATAGCACTTCACTTTTTCCACATTTTTTATGTTACAGCCTTATTCCAAAATTGATTAAAATAATTTATTTCCTCAAAATGCTACTCACAACACCCCATAATGACAATGTGAAAAAAGATTTTTTTAATTGTTGCAAATTTTTTAAAAATAAAAAAGCTGAAAAATCACATGTCCATACTGTAAGTATTCACAGCCTTTGCTCAATACTTTGTTGATGCACCTTTGGCAGCAATTACAGCCTCAAGTCTTTTTGAATATGTTGCCACAAGCTTGGCACACCTGTCTCTGGGATTTTTTGCCCATTCCTCTTTGCAGTACCTCTCAAGCTCTATCAGGCTGGATGGGAAGTGATGATGTACAGCCATTTTCAGATATCTTCAGATATGATCAATAGGATTTAGATCTGGGCTCTGGCTGAGCCACTCAAGGACATTCACCGAGTTGTTGTGTAGCCACTCCATTGATATTTTGGTGGTGTGCTTTGAGTCTCTGTCCTGCTGGAAGATGAACCGTCGCCCCAGTCTGAGGTCAAGAGCACTCTGAAGCAGGTTTTCATTCAGGATGTCTCTATACATTAATGCATTCATCTTTCCCTCTATCCTGACTAGTCTTTTAGTTCCTGCTGCTGAAAACATCCCCAAAGCATGATGCTGCTACCACCATGCTTGGTGCCTGGCATTCACTCCAAAGAGTTCAACACTGGAGCTCAGACAGAGTGACCATCGAGTTATTGATCACCTCCCTGACTAAGGCCCTTCTCCCCCGATCACTCAGCTTAGATGGCCGGCCAGCTCTAAGAAGTGTCCTGGTGGTTCCAAACATCTTGCACTTAAGTATGATAGAGGTCACTGTGCTCATTGGAACTTTCACAGGAGCAGAAAGTTTTCTGTAACCTTCCCCAGCCTTGTGCCTTGAGACAATCCTATCTCGGAGGTCTACAGACAATTCCTTTGTCTTCATGGTTGGTTAGTGCTTTGACATGCACTGTCAACCATGGGACCTTATATAGACAGGTGTATGCCTTTTCAAAACATGTCCAATCAACTGAATTTACCACAGGTGAACGCCAATTAACCTGCTGAAACATCTCAAGAATGATCAGTGGCAACAGAATGTACCTGACCTCAATTTAGAGCTTCACGGCAAAGGCAGTGAATACTTATGTACATGTGATTTTTCAGCTTTTTTATTTGTAATAAATTTGCAACAATTTCAAACTAAATGAATGTAATCCATTTTTAATCCAAGGCTGTAACATTAAAAAATATGGAAAAAGTGAAGCGCTATGAATACTTTCTGGATGCACTGTATGACAAATAATAGATGAAATTTTAAAACAGAGCAAGGAGGTTGTTCTCAAATCCATAACTGTGAAATGGGGAATAGTAGGGCTGATGCTAGAAAACACCTCTAACAACAACCTGTGAACCAGCATGAGCAACAATAAGAAGAAAACACATCTGGCCGTTTGCTGCAAATGTTCTCGTTCGGCTCCTTAATGTTCCCCTGGCCTCTATCTCTCCGATGAGGAATGCACCCTTGATAAGACTCATTTCTTATCAACCCCTGACGCATTCCTTTTCTCCTTCATCCCACTCAGTTTTTTTCTTAGTTTTTTTCTTTTTTAACAAACTCCAAAGCTCGGCTCAGCCCAAATTTTTGGAGTGGTTTATGTATTCCCTATCCTCTCTCTTCAAAGCTTAATGTCTCTTCTATCCAGCTCATGTATGTCTCAGGGTATTCCTCTACAACACTGTGATTCACAGATCTGTCCACCGAGACAATGAATAACATGCCACATGTGGCTGCGGTGCTCCATAATAGAATGTGATTGCTCTTGAGTTTGGCAGGGTCATTATCGGGCTGAAACAGATTAGGTCTTGTGTTAAACATTATCAGAGCCTGTGTCTTATGCAATGTGTACATGCTGCAGTAAAAGGTCAGATGTTTCTGGAACTCAATGTTGAATTTCCTATGCTGACAGCCTGAATCAGCAGAATTTGTATTTAATAAAAGACAGAGCGCTAAAAATATCTTCATGATCGGCTCATGTGGCATGCAGTCAGTGAAAAGTGTAAAGAGTGTTGTTTTTTTTGTTTTTTTTACAGTAAATTGAACCGCTATATAAATCCTCACAGTTTGTCTTGTACTGTAATAGGACCGGGGGAGTACTGTATTTCTGCTTATTCAGCTGGATACGCATAATATTTCCTTGCTGTTGTTCAGAAATGTAATAAAAAGACAGTTCGCCTAAGGATTGTCATCATTCTCCATTTTGTCCTTTCAAACCTGTATGACTTTCTGTATTCTTCAGATTATAAATTACACTAAGAAATTCTCAAAATGTATTTGTTTTCTCCCATATGTTACAAACGTTTATTTACATAGCGCCTTTACATTGTAGATTGTCTCAAAGCAGCTTAACATACAAGTTCTAGTAAATTGAAAGTGTGTCAGTCCAGTTTTCACAGCTGAAGTTCAGCTAAGTTCAGTGTGGTATAAATTTCACTGCTGAAAGTCCAAACACTGAAGAGCAAATCCATCGATGCACAGCTCTAGAAAGACAGTGGCAACAGTGGCAACAGTGGTGAGGAACGAACTTCACCAACTGACGAAAGTAAAGAAAAAAAAACTAAAACCTAGAGAGAAACCAGGCTCAGTTGGGCATGACCATTTCGCCTCTGGCCAAACTTCCTGTGCGGATGAAACTATTGAATAAAGTCGTTAATTTTGTTTTATGTGTGCACAAAAGGATTTTCATAGATAATATTTCAGATGCACAGTTGTATCTATTAAAAGTTAATTATTTTGGATTTGATCTACGCAAACATTCAATTTATTTAATTATTCATAGTTTAGAGTTAAGAATTTTTTGTTATGTGGTACTGAAGCATGTAATGGTGGTTTATGCATATTTTATTATTGACTTTGGCAACACTTGATTACCGTTTTCAAACCATAGTGTTTGGTTCATTTTTTTAAATATAATCTTTCTCAGCAAAAGCATTCTTTTTCATATTGTATTTGAGTTCTAACCTTTAACCACATAACATTTGAGTTAATGGTCTTTGCAGTAACTGCTGTGTGATTTGCAAGCAGGCTCCAAAATGAGCATATTCAATATGCTCTTTTGGCACAAATATGAAACAGAGATACTAGACATTTGGCCAGGAAAAAAATGTTGAATATTGCATGGTTAAATCCAGTGTAAGATATTTAATTCATGTATTGAACATTACAAACATCTAAAGAAAAGCTCAAAATAAGATTAATCTAAAGATTAAGCTTGATATAAATGTTGCCCCACTGCAAACATTTCCTTAGAAGTCTAGCAAGCTAGATGTTCTTTCAAAATTTACAAATGTCATGTAGTGACATTTTTACAAACCTATCACAAAGAAACAGCGAATTACTTTAAGAGAAGTAGATAAACAAAAGTATTTTCCTGTTAAACTCCAGTAGTATGTTTGGTGTATATATATATATATATATATATATATATATATATATATATATATATATATATATATATATATATATATATATATATATATATTTTTTTTTTTTTTTTTTTTTTTTTTTTTTTGAATTATTAAAGTGTAACCAAACATATATAATTTTAAATCATTCTTAAAAAAATGTTTTGCTTGAAAGGTGTTTTTTTTTAATCCATTATATATATATATATATATATATATATATATATATATATATATATATATATATATATATATATAAATTATAAACAAAACTAACACATTTCAAGCAACTAACATGTTTTAAGAAAAACATTTTTTAATTATTTAAAATTATGAAACAACAATTAGACAATTATTTAGTTAAACAATTAGGTAGTTCACTAATAAACCAATTATTTGTATACAAAAAAAGTATTTTCCTGTTAAAAAATCATGGCTGAAATATTTTCTTAATTTACCTAATTAATTCTGAACATACTGTGTGGATAGAAAGTTGTTTATGTGGCTTTTATGTAAGGGTGTTGAAGAAATATACTTGTCTGTAGATTAAAAAAATTAAGATGTGTGCTGAAATCTACACAAAGAATGTCTGAGTCAGGGTAGAATGTGTTCCTACATCTGGACTCAGTGTGACAGATACTGGCAGCTAGCGCACAAAGCAGACCTATTAAAAGTCTTCAAAGAGGTCCTTGCCATACTGTGCTGAGGGCCTGTACTACTCTCTCCTCAGCTCTTCTCCTGTCGGATTCCCATGGCATTTGTCTCTGGGGTTCTGAGATATCGCAGACTTATTTGGCATTCGTGGCAGGTAGACCCACCTTGTGAAAAGTGCAAATACAGAGAAAGGATGTTTTTTTTTTACAGCTGAGATATAGCTGAAGGAACAAGATTTGCAGTAATTCTTGAGGATGCAGCTAAATCATAAATCAATTGTCTGTTATAAATCCTTTTTCATGCTAAAGCCAAGGTAATAAAGATCAAACCTTTTCAAGTGTCATTCCTCTGATATACAGCTTTATGGGGTGTTGTGGAATCTTTGTAAACCATTCTACTACTAAACAGTTACATTAAAGAGTATTTTAGTACTATTAAAGAAACATCCCATCACACGCCAAACTCCAATATACTAAAGAAAGATAGTAACCTTGTCAAAACTGCACTTTAAAGTGTATATATTTTAGAAAAAAACATTTTCTTTTAGTATGTGTAGATAATTAAATATTATAAACATTCCTGCACTTAACTTTTTTGGCCCAGTTCTCAAAGGAGAACCTATAGATGTTGCTTGGTCCTCACAGTGTTCATGGAACATATATCCTATCAAATTCATATAAACATTTTTTTGCAACATTTTGAAATATATGTTGCATATATACACACTCAAGAAAAATTTAAATGCAACACTTTTGTTTTTGCTCTAATTTTTCATGAGCTACCCTCAAAGATCTACAACTTATTCTACGTACACAAAAGGTCTCAAAATATTGTTCACACATTTTTAAAAATGTGTTTGTAAGCACTTCTCCTTTGCTGAGATAAACCATCCACCTCAAATGTGTGGCATATCAAGATGCTGATTGGACAGCATAATTATTGCACAGGTGTGCCTTAGGCTGGCCACAATCAAAGGCCATTCTAAAATGTGCAGTTTTCACACAGCACAATGCCAAGATTTCTCAAATATTTGAAGCATGCAATTTGGATGCTGACAGCACAAATGACCACCATGGCTGTTGCCTGTGAATTGAATATTAATTTGTTGGCCATAAGTCTCTAAATGCATTTCAGAGAATTTGGCACTACATCAAACCGGCCTCACTACCGCAAACCATGTGTAACCACACTAGCCCAGGACCTCTACATCAAGCATCACCTGGAGAGCTGCTGCAGCGCTCAGTTTACATAACCACGAATTTCTGCACAAACTGTCAGAAACGGCTCAAGGTATCTCATCTGCATGCTCATTATCCTCATCTGGCTCATTGTAACCGACACAACTACTAAAATGTGATGGTTTCTGGCACTTCAGAGAGGTGTTCTTCTCATGGATGAATCTTGGTTTTCACTGTACAGGGCAGATGGCAGACAGCATCTTTGGCATCATGTGGGTGAGTGGTTTGCTGATGTCAATGTTGTGAATCGAGTGGCCCATGGTGTCGCGTGACCAAAGCTGATCTTGTTTTTCCATAGCTAATTTAACTCTATTTAAATGTAAGTTTTAAATACGCCAGCTGACCCCCCTCGGGATTTATTCAGAACTTTAATATTTCCATGGCAATGCATCTGGCTTATGAAATGAGGCAGCCCCATTCACTGCAGTCAATCATCAACATCTTCTAAATTACACAAAAGTAAGTGGTTATTTAACTGGCAAGAAAATAAAGAGTAAACAAGCTAGTTACTCTAAAATGTCTGCAACCTAACCTTTATTTTATTAAAAATGCTCCAGCCATTGCATGAGCTGGTTTGAGATTAACAGCTTATCAATGATGCATTGAATGCTCTAACCAAACTGGCATCATTGTATGCTCCTGGAACTAACCTAGACTGATCATACTGCTATATTCATCAAATGGCTATGGTTACAAAGTTGTTTCCTTGTTTGTCCATGGCTCCAGCCACTTGTTTTCTTCTACAGAGAACAGAAAACTGTAACTTTGTCTTAAAGTTATTAAAAAAACATAACACTGTTTGAAGAACAGACGTATGCAGTACTACTCTATAGACACTCAAGATTAAAGGTGCAGTTGGTGATCTGCCAGAATGCTAGCATTAGCATATTAACTTAGAAATTTTATGACCCTCCCCTGCCGTCCAAAACCACGCCTCCCTAAGTTATGAATGCTCGAACGTGCACTGATTACATATAATACTAAATCATGTCATTCACCAGTTAGAAAACTCTATGGAGACACGCACATTATCAAGCATAGTTATTGACAGGCCAGCGGGTGCAGGAATTATATTTCCCCAAAACGTGTGCACGTGAGTGACGTATCTGTTTGCTTAAAGAGGTAAAGAGGCTGTGCAGAAATTGTAATTTAAATTTGCTGACAGACAGTTTGAGTTATTGTCGTAATTGAGTTATTTGTCGGTCCGACAATATTTAATTAGATGAACATTTTTTAGTTTTATGTCTTATCCAGAATATAAAAATACATATAAATACATTTAGATCATTTACTTTAATCATTACTATTGGAATGTGAAGAGACTTTCAACCAGCACAACAAAAAAATGTTTCTGAAGACAATCACCTACTGCACCTTTTTATATAAGGACGGGATAATTTAGCTTACTTGTGTTGTCATCTTCCTTATGGTGACAATTATATTTTACATTTTAGAATACATGAGTACATATATACATTCATTCGATCAATCATTATCTACCACTTATCCAGAGCCGGGTTGCAGGGGCAGCAGTCTTAGAAGAGAACCCCAGACTTCCCTCTCCCCAGCCACTTGCTCCAACTCTTCTGGTGGGATCCTGCAGTATTCCCAGGAAAGCAGAGAGACATAGGACGTACTCACACTATGCTATCCGAACCATGCTCAGGCCCATTTTCCGGATCGTTTGAGAAATGTGAGTGCTCTGAATCGGGCTCAGGCATGGTTCACTTGGCTGGCCCTGGCCCGGTTGGAAGAGGTGTGTCAGAGCGCGGTTCACTTGTGCTCAGGCACGGTACGCTTGTGTGTGTGTGTGCAAAACGCGCCTGAGACGCCTGAAAGCGAGACGTGACTTTTAAGGGACTGTTTGATATGGATTAATTAATCATTCGTACTGTTCAATGAACGCAAACTGTCGTAGTTTTTTAAAGATGCAAACCCCTCACTGCACCAAACGTGCACCTTCAGCAAACCTCCTAATTCCTGCAGCACGAGGAATTTATGATTGTTTATGAGCGTAAAAAGTGGCTAATCTGTTTAGCGAATTATTTGACTGCGTGTCATCGTATATCAAACGACTTAAATGATATAACTAAAGAAATCTCCACTGTGCTGAGCGAAAGCGCTTACTGAACAGCACATCATCGATGTCGTAAGCGTGCCCAGGCCCGAATGTAATGTGAATGCGGGCCGTCGGGGGAGACGGGAGGGGGGACAATCGTGCTTTGGCCCGGTTCAAGGCAACTGTACATAGTTTGAGTACGCCCATAGTCCCTCCAGCGTGTCCTCTGTCTTCACAAGCCCAGAAGACCTCCCTTGGTTGACAACCAGGAGGGATCTGAAACAGATGCCCAAGCCACCTCAACTGGCTTCTCTTTATGTGGAGGAGCAGCAACTCTACTCTTAGTTATTCACAGATAAAAAAGCTCCTCACCTTACCTCATCCTATCTCTAAGGGTGCACCCACCCACCCAAAGCTCATGATCATAAGTAAGAGTGAGAATGTAGATTGACCGATCAATCATGAGCTTTGCATTTGGCTAATCTCTTTCTTATCTACAATAAACCAGTACATCGACTACATTACTGCTGCCATTGCACCAATATGCCTGTCAATCTAGATTACATACAAGTACATACAAGTTTTCATTAAGTGCAATTTTTTTCTCACATTTCATTGCTCACAGTGAGCAATTTGTCGTTGAATTTAACTTATCTGAGCCTTGTTTCTAAGAAGCAGCATTGAACAACTATGGTTGCAAGTCCTGTAACGATCTGTTGGTAATAACAGATCTTGCAGTAACAGCTGATATTTGAAAACACACTCCAGATTGCAACTGTTCTAGAGACAACAAGTCAATTGTTAAAATGATTCATTCAGAGCGAGTGTCAAGATAAATGTTCACTGATTCAAAAGATCTGGTAAGAGCGAGTGTCCAGTTAATCATTCATTGATTAAATTGATGTAGTCAGAGTGAGTGATCAATAAGCGATTCACTGATTCAAATGACTGGTAAAAGTGAATCTTATGTTTCACTCAATTCACACTCAGGTACTTGATTGGTGGACTTTGTCCACCACTGCCCACTTCTCAGTGTTCTATATCATTCAAGCCAATTCATCTTACTTGTAATATTGTTCGTTCCAAATGATGGAAAAAAGCTACTTCATGCTTTTATGACTGCCAGATTAGATTACTGCAATGCTCTGTTATTTGGTTGCCTGGCATCGTCTATTAATAGACTTCTTTCTTCAGCCAGAGCTTTTACCAGGTCACAAAAACATGATCATATTACCCCAATTTTAACTTCCTTAAACTGGCTGTCTGTTAAGTTCTGTTTTGATTACAAAATATAGCTTCTTGCCTATAAAGCTTTAAATAGTCTAGCTCCTGTTTATCTTACTAACCTTCTGTCTCGCTACAATCCAACCTGCTCTTTAAGATAACAAAACTCAGGGCTTCTGATAGTACCCAGAATAGGAAAGTCTACTCAAGGAGGTTGAGCCTTCTCATATATGGCTCCTAAAGTCTGGAATAGCCTTACTGCTAATGTTTGAGGCTCAGACACACTCTCTCAGTTCAAAGCTAGATTAAATACTTATCTTTCTAGTAAAGCATATACACAGTGCATCAAATAACTGTAGGATTTGTGAGTGTGCTCTATGCAGGTGAGTAGGCTTGACAAACCACCTGCAGGACACACTCTTCCTGTCTTAATGCACCAGGCACTTTGTTATAAATACAACATACTATATACTAATACTAATTCAATGTTTTATATGTTTGTTTATATAACATGTCTTTTCATTTATAGCACTTCATTTTCACATTGACAGTAATAGTAATCTATTGTTCAAATACACTATGAATAGCAGCTATACTTATTATTTTCCCCATTACATTATATTACTTTACACATTACATCCCATGCTGAGGCTTCTACAGATTGTGCAGCACCACTTGATCAGATTAGATTAGATTCAACTTTATTGTCATTAAACATGTACAAGTACAAGGAAACAGAATGCAGTTTAGGTCTAACCAGGAGTGCAATAGCAGCAAGTGCAGGATACAGGTGTAGTGCCTGGACCATCTAATATGTCCGGTACTTTAAGAATTAGCTCATAAGTTCGAATTAATTTATATTAATTCTCGGGGATCGAATCAAGAGATTCAAACGACTGGTTCACAGTCAAAATTAGGTTACCACGCTTACGTCATCTATTGGTCCACCCGAATAGAAGTAAGCAACGTAACTTTATCTTTAGTAAATCTATGTTACATTATTATTTGGCCAAAATAACAATATAAACAGTTTCACAAGCAAGGTAGCAAGACCATATAGCTGAGGCAGTAACTTAAAAACACATAAAAACTCCGACAAGGATCTTAAATGAAACACAAGTTTATTAAGCTACACACGCATTAAACTACTCTAATGTAAAAACAGACAAACACAAAGATGCACACACACACAGTTCTGGAATGGGTTGAGTTACTGAGAATGACCAACTAAGAGTCCCCAAACGTCTCGCACGTGATAAGTTCTTAGCCTTGCAACCTTAGAGAATCACCAAGCAGAGAATCTGACTAGGATTTACTGTTAAACTTAATTAACACCAGCTTCAGCCCGGAATGAAAGTTTGGTTTGTGTTTACTTGCGTGACCAGTTCCGCTCGTCAGCTGGTTGAAGGGAACTCCGGCGCAGCCGATTGGTTGCCGTGCGTTGACGTAGTGGGGATGTCTTTGTTGAAGAGGGCTCTTCCTTCGTCTTCTGGAGCGTGATCCCGGTGACGAAAGTTTGACGTCAGCAAGCGGGAAGTTCGGTGAAAGGGAATTCTTCCAGCGCTTGATCCTTAAATGACTTGGGAAAGCAAAGTTCAGAGAGGTTGAATGACTGACCGTACTGCTGGATGGGACGGCGGTCCGCGTGTTCGCGGGAAGGCAGTTATGCGAGCAGTGCAGGGTCAGACTGAGTTCATGCGAGTTGCGAACGTACACAGAAGCGGCGTGGGCTCCTGTGCATGGTCTCGTTGCCGTGGTGCGGTTACGGCGGACAGACGCAGGTCTTATGAGGTGCTTCTTCCGAGAGCAATGTCCGGCGGCGCGGTGTAAAGGCGGGAAGCGTGCAACACAAAGTTTGTGCGTGGAGACCCCTCGTGAAAACCAAGCGAAAGCAATAAAAATTCAAAAGCTGAGGGCTTTATAGTGGGCAGGACTTAAGCCAGCCTACTCCATGGTTGACCAATGGCCGTGGCTACTGAGCGAGGCCAAGCCTCTCTTTTTCCTGGTCGTTCCCGCCCAGGGAGGGGTCGCGTTGTCACGCGCTGGCAGCACAACTTTATTTTACTGTTATCAAAAATTAAATGAAACTTTGTAATTACCTACTATTTGCAGATACAATTTTATCGTTTGCACCAATGTTTCCTGAGTTATAAAATCTACAGTTAGACATCAAACACTAAGGAACTTTATCAAATACAGTTAATTACGAGCGTGTCACACGCTGCATTGTTTCATTTACATGCCATATTATAGTGAAAAACCCTTGCTTACATACATAGTAAAATATACAAAACTATTCGCAATAAAACATTAAAGCAAAAACACACTTCTACATGCAAAATGTCCGAAAATCAATTGAGCCCTTTGTTTCAAAGGATAATACTGGGTTATCCTCCTCGGGCAGGAAATGAGGCGGGTGAGCCAAAAACCCCAAGGCAGACAGAGGGTCTTTCTTTCATTGGTTTTGATAATTCAGTTATCACTGTCATGTGAGCTGAGTTTACAACCCGTCTTTGTTGTGAGAGGGGAAGACGTGTGTATTGGAATTAAGCTTCGGGCGATACTTAATTAAGAGGGAGACGATGGGGAGCAAGAGTCTAGTTTGACTGCAAGAATCTAATTCCACTTAAAAACGTGGCTGAGTTCCTACATCCCCCATTTGGCTGGTGATGTTGCTGGAGCGAACATCGGCAGGCACTGGAACAAGAGGCAGTCAAAGGGAAGAACAGGCACACACAAGACACAA